>OZ012705.1:52563743-52995792 GCA_963942595.1 Cylloceria caligata
CACAATTATTTCGGACAAAATAATTTTCATAAACTCCGTATCCTCTGGCGTTAGCAAGATCGCGATGTGTTCGAGCGCTTCTTCAAAGAAGTCCTTGGAACCGATGATCTCATACGCTGCTGCACGAGCCATTTCACTGACAACTATCTTTTCACGGACATATGATACCACCTCGTTCATACACCGCTGAATCGTTTCACTTTTGCTCTCTAGAGCCTGCATATGAATATCAATTCTTCTACTTATTTCGACGAGCATATCAAATGTAGACCGCTGAAGAACAATGTTTGGAGAGTATTTTCGGAAGCGTTTCCGTTTCGATTCTCCAGATTCCTCTTGATTCTCGTATTCCTCATCAGCGCTACCGCTTATTTTACCAAATGACACAGCTCTGTGCTGGTAACACGAGGTTAAAAGTGTGTAATGCGTTGTGTGCTCTATGCGGGTATTACACATTTTCTCGGCATCAGTCCCATGAGCTTCGAAATATTGTTGTACGCGAGAAAAATTACTTTGAAACACTCGCCACTCGTCCGCACCGAGTGTAATTCGGGTAAAAGTATTCGACAATATTTTCACCACCGGTGTAAGCGTACACGTAGAGTTCAACTCGAACCCGGCTACGATTATTTTACCAAATGATTTATTTAAACCGTACATAACGGGGTTCGCTATACACAGCGATATCGCATGAGGCTTAGCACTGTTATTTGCCATTTTTATTGCTTTCGTGTAGACTGTAACTTTTCGAATGAATCGTCGGTGGTGTTCATACTCCGTTTTATACAGATTTCCCCCACCACCTAGCTGCATCGGCTCTTCTTTTGATACTGCAAATCATACGCCTGAAAATTGCTAGCCAATATCCTTTGATATTTGTCGCATTCTCCTCAACAGCCTAGTAACAGCAGCAAATATATCCCAAAACTCTTGCATACTCTCGCACACTTATGCGCACACGCACACATCGACATACAGATAATATGTACCATGAAAACTAAATAATATTCGTCGGCGAAATTTGATGATTTTCCTCATGGCCGAGTGCCCTGAAATTAGATGAAAACAATATGACTTTCATCAGCGAAACTCGATAACTAAGTACATCACCATCGCTAAATATTTCCCTAGGTCTTGCTTTTGTAAAGCGATCGCGTGCGGCCATCTTCTTGGTTAGTTGTATTCATTACATCGCTGCAGTATATGCAGAGAGAGAGAGAGAGAGAGAGAGAGAGAGAGAGAGAGAGAGAGAGCTTGTTAAAGGAATATATATAAAAGTGAGCCGCTTTGAAAATTCTCTAGTCAATTGTCTGATTTACTGTGGTTACTACTACTACTACTACTACTCTAACAGCACAATCATGGTCAGAGTGGTAAAGCGCTCATTGATAAGAAAATTGATAGAGTTTATATTGAAGCGTAGACCGTCGTTGCGTTCGCGCTGGGGCAGAAGAAATTTACAGATCACCCCATGGGAACTTCCGACACAGGCGGTTGTTCGTCAAATTCGCAGTATGCTGTGCGAGTGTCATCAACGCGATTTAGTTGACGCGTATAATATTTGATTGTTTGATAATCAAATAATTATTGATTCGGTGGTGCGTGTTATTCGTCGATGAGGTTGGCTGAATGAGCCTGCTCTGCAACCCATTCTCAATGAAAGACGTAAGTAATATACAGCGCTAATTACTTTTATTTTATTTCCTTTATTTCATAAGATTTTTATATAGTTCGACGGTATGAGGACGCAGAAATGGGATCCGACACTTATGATTTCGATGAGGAGGGTAGAACCGATTCAGATGATCATAGCAGGGACAACGATGGCGACAGCACCGTAGGGAGTCGCTGGATAAATTTTACCCAGCCATTCTGCGGTTATAAACCTACAAACGGTCTTTTCATGGCAGGCCCCTCGAGAGAACCAGATGAATCCGTCGCAGGCCCATCGCGACAATACAGTTCAAACGATGATACCAACAGCAATACAGACAGCGAGGAAGAAGAAGAAGAAGAAGAGGAGGAGGAGGAGCAGGAGGAGCAGGACGTAGACGATGACGACGAGGAGGAGGAGGAAGAGGAGGATGACCCTGTAGATTCAGGTAAGCTTTTAATAACGCAACCACGCTGACAAAATGATGACATAAAAAAATTGCGCGGATAATAATAGTAAAATGAAAAAGCAGGGTACAAAACGGGCCCAAACGTTTTTCGCTTTGCACGATTCACTGTGCCGAGACCGCCGACAATCGAGTTGGTTTATGAAATGCGTCGGCGGTTCCCGGGTGCAGTCGACGGATTCGAGGACTAGAAGCAAATATAAGTTTGTAATTCTTACGTTACACGAATTATATGCATAGTATATAGCCAGCGACAAACAAAAATTTGAAGTAAATTAAATAAAAATTCTAATAAATGGTTTAATTATGCCTGCAGCTGGATAGACTGGCGATGAAAGGACTGCTGCACGGGGTGGTGATATTTTGCCTCCTGGTAAACGTTTCGGTATCGACAACAAGCAGAGACGTTATTTTCCACGCTTTAGGATGCAGGGTCGAGAGACAGATTTTTATTTTCGTCAGCCACCGGTCGGTATCGATCATCTGACATAGTTCGAGGGAGGTGTACGAGATGTTCTCACACGCCTTACAGAATCGTGCGAAGGACATGATTATGTAGGTATCACTCTGAGCGTACCGTCTTTTGCGCAAGGACCTGTATGGTTATCATTTCGACCAGCTCGTGACATCGTTCCTGACGATATATGGCGACTAATTAATAGTGTAGCTCAGAGCGCGTGCGAATTTCGAATAGACGCTGGTACATGTGGAATGACGACATGTATAGTACGAGGCGTCGAAGGAGCTGGTGTGGGCACTAGGCTTACACACGAGTCTATAGCAAAAAAGTCAATTTAACGCATAAGTAATCGCGATAATTTGTGTCTACAACGATCCCTTGTCACTGCCTGAGCGCATGCCGAACGCGGACAAATACGTGCGGGCGTGCTACACAGACGATGGTGTCTAATTCGGAACGGGCTTTGAGGTGCGCAATATACAGCAGCGATAGAGCTCACGCGTAGTGCTGGGGTAACGACACCGTCTAGGGGTTGTGGTGCGCGCGAAATTCACCTTTTTCAGGAGTACTTGATTCACGAGGGTATAGCGATTGTTGTTTATGAATTTCTCACCTTCGGAAAACGCTTTCCGGCTCTGTACGATGGGCGAAAATACGTACTCACAGCAACAGGTAAAATTAATCATACACTCTTTATTCTCTATTACGAGCGTTCTCATCACTATCAACCGATATTAAATCTCGCCGGTGCGCTAGGTAGTCGGGGGTTCTGCACACAATGTAATTCCAAGTATATTCGAGTACTCGAGCATCGATGTAGCTATCAATGTGCTCAATGTAAATCCACTTATTGCAACGGTAATAGAGACTCTCAACCTGAGTATTGCGCAGACTGTAATCGTTCGTTCTTTGGTGCTTTTTGCCTCGCTCATCACAAGAATGAGGGCTCCGCGGGTATCACGTCTCGTAAATATAGACGGTACAGCGTCTGTAACGCATTGAAAATCTGTAGAGGCTGCTCGCGTATGATTAAAACCACAGATAAAAAGATGCATGTACATATGTGGTATATCGTTTTGTACTACATGCAAACAAACGCGGCCGACTACGCATGCGTGTTTTATAGCACCTCTTAAGAAAACAGATGCGCAAAAGGAGAAGAAAAAAGACAAGTCTTCCACGAGATTTTTATTTCATGATTTTGAGACGCAGCAACACGAGCAATTGCATGATGATAAATCGACACGAATTCACGAGCTGAATTTATGTGTCGCACAATGCGTATGTATGGCATGTCTGGATATCACAGATATAGAGACCGATTGTGCTAACTGTGGTAAACGTGAATGCGTGTTTATCGATGATCCTGTTGGGGATCTCGTAAAATTGGCATTATCGCAAAAATTTAAAAAGACCATCTGCATCGCCCATAATGCTGGAGGTTTCGACTCACAATTTATTCTACGGTATTTAATCGAGGTGCAAAAAACACAGCTGCCCTCTCTGATTATGAATGGTACGAAGATTGTCTCGATGAAAATTGGCGATGTCGTTTTTCTCGATAGTCTAAACTATTTACCCATGGCTCTCAGCGCTTTACCTAAGGCCTTTGGTTTCGCTGATGAGGTGGCAAAAGGTACATTTCCCCATTTATTCAACACACCGGAATATCAGAATTACTCAGGTCTTCTGCCGGCTTTGCATTTTTACTCACCCGATACCATGTTCTCAGCGGATCGCGAGCGCTTTTTAAAATGGTATGAGGAAGAATCGAGTCGCGTAGATTATAAATTTGATTTTGCGACGCAATTTGTGCAATATTGTCGTACAGATATTACGGTTTTGAGACGAGCGTGTTTAGCTCATCGAGAGTTACTTATACGTTGTGGGGGCGTGTGCCTCTTTACAGAAGCATGCACGATAGCATCAGCATGTATGAGAGTATTTCGAAAGAATTTTCTACAGAAAGATCGCATTGCGGTGTTACCACCAGGAGGATATCGCTGGGGCGATAAACAATCGCGCAAAGCCGTCGTATGGCTCGTATGGCTCGAGCGTGAGCTCAACTGCGTTATCGCTCATGCTGGACGCACGAGAGAGTATCGCCCTCCGGCCGGCCTACCAGCTGTCGACGGTTACTACGTGGATGCGGGGGTCCATCACGTTCTTCAATTTCACGGCTGCTTTTGGCATGGTTGTCCGCGATGTTATCGCGTGAATAGAGATGCTCGAAATAAATTCGGCGATACAATGGATGAGCGATACGAGCGTACCGTTCTTATTTCCGGGCGAATCAGATCGAAAGGGTACACTCTAACCGAAATATGGGAATGCGATTTTGACAGATTACTCGAGAATAACGAGGAAATGTCGATATACGTGAAAAATCACGCCATGGTGAAGCAGGCGCCTCTCGAACCACGCGATGCATTCTTTGGCGGTCGAACGAAAAATTTTGTAAGCTTGTACGACGTCGCGAATGGGGAGCAGATACGCTATGTGGATGTTTGCTCGCTGTATCCGTGGGTATGTAAGAATGGAAAATATCCCGTTGGACACCCAAAATTGTACGTAGGTGACGAGTGTCGAGAACTCGTAGGACTTGAAAACGATCTAAGTGTCGTCGAGGGTCTCGTGAAGTGTACCGTGGTGGCACCGCGCGATTTGTATATACCCGTACTACCTGTTCGCATGCATGGGAAACTACTGTTCCCCCTGTGTAGAAGGTGCTGTACAGATATGGACACATCCGAGGTTTGTTCACACGATGACACGACTGAGCGAGCGTTTGACGGCACATGGGTCGTGGACGAACTGAGAAAAGCTGTGTCGCTCGGATATAAAGTGACGCGTATCTCTGAAATTTGGCAATACGTTGTTACGCAGTATGACTCGACAACGCGACGAGGCGGTCATTTTGCCGAGTACATCGATACATTCCTAAAAATAAAACAGGAGGCGAGTGGTCCGCCAACAGAGTGTAACGATGACGAGGAAGCAATAGGGCCTTTTATAGCATTGTACAAGGAGTCTGAGGGTGTATATCTCGAGCGAAGTGCTTTGCAGCCAAATCCGGGTTTACGTTCACTAGCGAAATTGGCTCTTAATTCATTCTGGGGAAAGTTTGGTCAACGAGAGAATCTCACGAAAACCGTTATCGTTTTCACGCGCGCGGAGCTAATGAATTTACTAACGAGTCCGGAGATTGAGGTGACGGGGATGCTGCCGGTTAATCACAAGATTATGTATGTAAACTATGTGAGCAACCGCGATGCTATCCAACCATCACCGACATCAAACGCCGTGATTGCAGCATACACGACGGCACAGGCACGCCTAAAATTATACAGTTATCTTGAGGGGCTCGGGCGACGAATATTATACTGCGATACGGACTCCTGTATTTACGTGAGCCATCCCGGTGGTAACGAGTATGAGCCGCCAATCGGTCAAATTCTAGGAGATCTTACGGATGAATTAAGTGAATACGGGCCTGGTAGTTATATAACTTCGTTCGTTTCGGGTGGACCAAAATTTTATGCATACCTTGTTCGTAAACCCGACGGTACGATTATTGAAAAATGTAAAGTGAAGGGTATCACGCTAAACTTTGCGATTAGCCGTCACGTAAATTATAACGCATTACGATCTTTCGTGACAGGAGCAAGGAGCGTACCTATTATTTTAAAATTCGACGCTATTCGACGTACGGAATTTCATCATGTAGTAACGCGTAAAGAAACGAAATCATGCGAACCTGTTAACACGAAGCGAAAACGGCACGGGCTGTACTCTACTGTACCGTATGGCTATTGTGAAATACGCTAATTAGTATAACGCAAAAAAGTATATAGTTTTACGGTTGAATTCGCGATATTTAAAAATAATCTTTTTGTCTAATTTCATGTAACATATTTACTGTGTACAATACATTGAAAAAATTCGATTTATTGTGTATAAAACCGTTGTCGGATCGTTCTTTTTGTGCTGCTATTCGTAGCAGTAGCTGCTATCTCTCTACCGTTCCCTTTTGTTCTGACTTTCTCATCGTTGATTCCTTTTGTCCCGTCTTTCTTATCGAGTGTTTCCTTTTGTTCTGACTTTCTCGTGCTACATCCGTGGATATAATATTGCTGTTTAGAATTTGATGATTCGTAAAATTTGTATATAGAGATGTATGCATAGTGAAATAAAAATATTGCTTTATTTGTGAGAAATATAAAAACTGTCGTTATTTAATTTACATACAGCGTAAACACCAGCTTATACCGCGGGCCCGCGCCTCATCAGCTAGTGCAGACGCGCCGCGCCTTATCAGCTCTTTAAGGCCGCGAAAATAGCTGATGCCGCGGGGTCGCCGCCGCCGCCGCAGCCGCCGCCGCGGTATAAGCTTATTTAAGAGTCTGCTGATTGATTTTGATAGACACTCGTCGATATGGATACACGTTGGAAACATCCGTGGACAGCTGTGATAAGCGGTCCTACGGGTTGTGGTAAAACATATTTTGTAAAAAAATTCTTCAAATACATGCGCGAAATGACGGATGTCCCGTCCGAGCGTATACTTTTTTATTACTCAGAGTGGCAGTCCGGGTATTCAGAGTACGGTGATAAAATCGAATTTCGCGAGGGTTTACCGCAAGCAGTAGACTACTCGAATGATGCAAGACCTAAACTTGTGGTCATTGACGATCTAATGCGCGAGGCATCCAACAATACTGTGGTCGATCTTTTCACCAAGGGTAGCCATCATGAAAATCTTAGTGTCATTTTCATCACGCAAAATCTCTTCCATCAGGGTCACGGGCAGCGCGATATCTCCTTAAACGCTAATTATATCGTTGTCTTCAAAAATCCGCGAGATCGCGCAAATTCAGCACCTAGCCCGCCAGGTATGTCCCGAGAATCCGCGATTTTTGCAGGAAGTATATTTCGATGCAACAGCCGCACCGCACGGCTGTCTATTATTCGACTTGAAACAATCGACGCCTGATAATTGTCGATTTCGCGCCTGTATATTTCCCGAAGACCAATACCATTACGTTTACGTGCCTCAAAAAGCAATAAAAGTTCGCGATGAGTCGCGCGATGTACCAGTAATGCGCTTGTAATGGCGTTGCGCGGACCTCTCGATAAAAAGCAGATAATTATATTGCAAGCGTTGTGTTATCTGAAGCAAGAGCAACGACGTGCAATTTTGCGCAAAGCAGATGTAGCGCTCGTACGCTGTATATGCGAGTGTGCTCTAAACGTTTTACAGGGAAACGTGAGTCTGAACAACGTGCAAAAGAATCATCTTCGGAGGCACGCGACAATTCTTCGACGACTGGCCGCCAAAAGCGGAAATTGGAGCGGTAAGAGGAAGATCATCGTCGAGCACTGTGTCGGATTTCTCAAGTTGCTTCTTGTGCCTGTCTTGGCCTACGCGAGACATGGAATATGCCAGAAAGATGGTACTTATTCCTCATGATAACATACATCGTCTCGCTGGACTCGCCACTACTGCTGCTACTACTACTACTACTACTACTACTAGTGCAGACCCGTTCCCTTCCGTACAGACTTCCGGTACGCCATTATCGCGCCTCGACTCTGAGCTGAGTGAAATTCTAAACTCTCACTCGTACAAGAGCGAGAGAGAGAGAAGTGGATAGCGTACCAACAGGTTTTACAGCGTTATCTTCACATGGTCGAGTACGATAATACCGTACCGAATATTTCATCAAAACGAAAAGTAGCAATACTCGATGGCCACGAGAATAAATCCGACGACGTTTTAATGAACAAAGTTAAATCTCGACTCAATGACACACTTATTATCGATAACGTACCAAAAAAATTTAAATCTAGAGCAATATCGTTGCTTCGTAATTTGCATCGCAGCGCCGTTGGTAAAAAAATGACATGGGATCGTAACGGCGTTGTTTCCATAGACGGCAGAAGAATTTCAAATTCCAATATCGTTGATCTTGTTAACGATGCTATGCGAGCTAGAAAACGCGAGAAACCCGACGGACGATCTCACTTTGCCAAACTCCTGCGAGCGATACAGATGCCACGTGAATTTATCGGTAATCCCGAGTTACTATACGAGCCTACCTACCTACATCATCCTCGACACCACAGCGGGGTCTTATTTTACCGCACGAAAACGATAGTAGCAGCAGCAACAGCAGCAACGGTAGCAACAACAACGACGACGAGGCCGAGACCGCACACTCAAACAGAGATTTAATGCTCACGGCTGAAAACGACATCATCGAGGGGGAGGAGGGGAATGAAGAAGAGGACGAACAATTGCAAAACTTCGCACAAGCAGAATATCGACCCCCCACACAGTTAGAAAAGAAAAAGAAAAAGAATCCATTTAACTGGTTATCGCTAAAATTATGTAAATTCTTCAAAAAATCTATTATGACACCGCTCATCCTGCTTCCTATTCTCGAGCAAAAAATTTGGCCCAGGTGGATCGAAGAGTAGCGCGAAAAAATGTTTTACCATGGCTCGAGACACAGGATTTATATAACATGCATCGCCTCGTACGACGACGATTTCCCCGTCGTATGTACAGCGTGAGTAATATAGACGATGTATGGGAGGCTGATTTAGCTGATCTTCGCTCGATAGCCACGTACAACGATGGGTACGCGTATCTGCTTGTTGTAATCGATGTGTTGAGCAAATACGCGGGGTCGAGGCTTTGCGTGACAAAACGAGCGCAAACGTGGCCCGCGGTCTCACACGCATACTCGCGCGCAGTAACAATCGTCGCCCGCAACAATTGCAAACTGATCGAGGCAAAGAATCTATCGGCGCACCGTTTCAGCAAATTCTCAAGAAAAAGAATATCGATTTTCGCGCTGCTCGTAACCCTGATATAAAAGCCTTGATTGCCGAGCGCTTTAATCGAACAATAAAAGGGCGAATGTGGCGCTACTTTACATACACGCGAAATAAGCGTTACATCGATGTTTTACAAAATTTTTTATATGCTTATAATCACACTGGACACAGCAGAACGCGTATTCCTCCGAGCGAAGTAACCCTCGAAAATGCCTCTATAGCCCGAGACAATTTAGCACGGCGTTACGAGTGTAACGCGAAAAAAATTAAAAAGCCTAAATACAGCGTCGGTGACTTGGTACGTATCAGTACAGCTAAAGCAGCTTTCGTGAAAGGATATGAGCGTGGTTGGAGTAACATATTATTCAAGATTCAACGAATATCGGTGAATCGAGAGCCATTCGTGTATATTTTACACGATCTGAATAACGAGACTATCGACGGTATTTTCTACGAGGCAGAATTATTACGAGTACGAGTGCCTCCGTCATCTGAGAAGACGAAAGAGAAGAAGAGGACAAAGAAGAAGAAGAAGAACGCTCGGGATCATCGTCCGTGATAAATATGAGCTCCAAGGTTAGCTCTTTCTTTGTCGTACTACCGAGCAACAGTAGTATGCAGTATTTTCCGGATAATACGACGACGAAATTTATTACAAAACTACCGCGTCAGATACGCCTGCACGGAGAATGGGCTGTTTCTCTTGTGGAAATTGCTTATCCGATGACTCTTTTACATGTTCCTACTGTAGAAAATCTCGTAACTTTTGAGGATGGTGATTATGATTTATCGGGTTTAAATCTTTTAACACGGAGGCGCGCTGATAGAGACCAAGTAGCACCTGGTGTATATCGCTCTATAGACGCTCTTTTGGAGAGTATAAATCAGTTACCTCACGTGGCCGATCATTTGCGCTTTAAATCGCTTCCGAGCGGGCAGGTCGAAGTGGCACGCGTATGCGACGATCTACGCTACCACGACTTTCGCGTATCGCCCGCTATCGCAAGGCTACTAGGATTCTCGGAAGAGGCCTGTAGGTCCGTAATGATAGAACCGCATTGCGAATACACAGGGTCGAGGCCTGCATCTTTCACCGGTGCTATACCGGGCAGCATGTTTTTATACACAGTTATCTGCGAGAGCTATATTACAGGCGATGTACAAACACCCCTCTTACGAGTTGTTCCCATTGATACTGATGACTGTCCGTATGGTTCGATAAAAATTAAATCGTTTTCAACGCCACGATATATACCTCTCTTGCGCAATAATTTACACACTATCGAGATCGATATAAGAGACGAATTTGGGGATCCTATACCATTCGAGCAGGGAACGTTGACTGTGACACTACATTTCAAAAGGTCCCACGATTGATTACACCACTATGGATGATATTGACAGTGTGCAGCACGGATGGGGTCGTCGCGGGTACGGTGGTATTAGCCATGTTTATATCGGAACACCTAATCAGCGAGGACACGGTATCGGTAGCTTTCTCGGGGGCCTGTTTCGTCGAGTGTTACCACTTTTAAAGAAGGGTGCTAAAGCAGTTGGAAAAGAGGCGTTGCGCGCTGGTGTAAACGTAACCGGTGATATCCTCGATAGAAATATAGCTGTGAAAGGTGCTATTCGCGAGAGAGCGCGAGAATCAGGCAGTAATCTCAAACGCAAAGCCTCTGAAAAAATTGACACTCTCATGTGGGGCTCTGGTTATAAAAAGCGCAAAATTTCACGAACTCCTCATTCATCGAACGAACGTAAACCACGACGTATCTCCCGTAAAAATAAAAGTGTAATAAAGAGAAAAACAATAAAGAAGAAGAAGAATTATAAGAACAATAAGAAGAAGAAGACTCGTCAACGAACAGCTGCAGATATTTTTGGATAGCTGAAACAAGATGGCTTTTCTACATGCGCACTCGTGCGAGTGTCTTAAATCGGAACTTGAATTATTTTCACTCCCACCGACGCAAACTACTATCGAAGGCTCCAATTGGGTGTATTACAAACCAATATCTTCGCTAACAGATGATTCACCGATTGAATTTGTTATTCCCGGACAGGGTGATGAGTATATCGATCTCCCGCATACTATGCTTAGTCTGAGAGTGAAAATAACATCTCCTACCACTACGGAAATTGCCGCGGGCACATCGTCGAAAGTAAGTGCCGGCCCTGTAAACAATCTCTTGCATTCTATGTTTAATCAGGTGGATGTATACCTGAATCAAAAATTAGTTTCACCTCCAAATAATGCCTACGCTTATCGAGCGTACATAGAAACACTTTTGAATTACGGTCGAGCAGCAAAAAATTCGCATCTCAAGAGCGTTCTCTGGTACGACGATACACCTGGAAAAATGGATGATATAACATCGGAAAATACGGGTCTTGTGAAGAGAAAACAATTTTTAAATGTCGAAAAAACTGTAGACTTGCTCGGTCATCTGCATTGCGATATATTCAATCAGGAGCAGTTCCTATTAAACGGCGTCGAGATGCGCCTACGGCTGGTTCGGTCTAGAGATTCATTTTGTCTTGTAGGGGATACAAAGAATGGTCAATGCGGCTTAAAGATTCTCGAGGCATCGCTTCTCGTTCGTAGAACAAAAATAGCTCCTGGTGTGCTGCTCTCACATGCTAGAACTCTGGCAAAATCTACGGCTAAATATCCTCTTACGAGAGTCGAGGTAAAAGCCGTTTCAATACACTCTGGTGTTCATGGAGAGACTATCGATAATATCGTGTTAGGTCAATTGCCGAAGCGTATAATTATCGGTTTTGTCGATAACAAAGCGTTTAACGGTGACTTCAGTATGAATCCGTTCAATTTCCAAATTTACAAGATAAATTATCTCTCGTTGTATGTAGATGGTGCTCAAATACCTTCGAAACCGTTACAACCTGATTTCACGAAAAATTATCTATATGTGGATGCTTCTCAAACGTTGTTTTCGGGAACTGGAATACATTTCTTGAACGACGGTAATTCGATCGATCGCGATAATTATCGCGATGGATACTGTCTGTTTGCTTTTGATTTGACACCCGATCTTTCGGCGAACAGCAATACACATTGAAATTTAATAAAGCACGGTAGTGTGAGAATAGAGGTACGATTTGGGGATGCGCTTGCTTCAACGAGAAATTGTGTAGTCTACGCGAAATATGATAATGTCCTTAAAATTGATGCCTCTCGGCAAGTAATGGTGGATTTTACCGGATAAGTGAAAAATGTGCTGATGTCGGCATAAAATTATTTCGTGTTAAGACACGTAGAAGCGTGTCCGCGAGTAACTAATCAGTCGAACTCGGTCATCTGTACGGATTAGACGTGGAAATGGATATCGTCGTGGATATACAGGGCATGCGTGGTAAAGACTCGGAATTTATTCCGAAAGAAATTGCCGTGGTAGCAGTGGATAGACCGTACTCTGCTCATTGGATCGTTGCACCGCCGTGTCACTTTGCCGAATTACCACAGCAATCGAGAAGCCAGAATAATTTTCTCTCGAAATATTTTCACGGTCTGGAGTGGTACGAGGGCGATGTGAGCTGTAAACAGGCATACGCTAACTTGCGTGAAATTTCGCGAAAATCAAGACGCATCTATACACGCGGTCACGAGAAGGCTATACTTCTTTGCGATATCACGAGTCGTGAAATTTCCAACCTGGAGGATGAGGAGGGCGCACCATCGTACACATTTATGCCGAAATCTTTGCGAAAATGCTTCAGACACGCTATGATAAACGATACAGCGTCTTCGCATTGTGCAATGCGCCAGGCTTTCCAAATAAAAAATTGGCTTCGCGAGCATCCATTTAAAGGAGAATCATACATGGATGTTTGGTTAGCAGACGAAGAGGAAGAGAATAAAAAAGAGGAGAAATCTTCATCATGTAGTCGTGACACGATCGACGATGCTGTGAAATAAATTTTGCATATATATACGTCTTTCAAAGCGTATCGGTCATCATTTAATCATTGACTATGTGTTCAGCATGAACACTAGACAAATCTACGAGAGTCTTCAGTATCTACCGCTTTCAACCGTTGGCGTATGCCCGGCTGACAGAATTCCTCGTGTATGGTCGTTACCAGCCGGACTCGTAGTTAACACGGATAACCACGACGGACCTGGAGAGCATTGGATCGCCATGTACGTTAACCATCATGGAAAAGGAATGTACTTTGAAAGCTACGGGCTACCACCGGTTATACCGCAACATCTCGCACGACTACGAAGAAACTGCAAGTTCTATCGGTACGGCCTGAAGCAGCTACAGAGTAATACGTCGGATGTGTGTGGATAATTTTGCATCGTATTCCTACATCTCATGTCGTGCGGCTTCACCATGTCGCGATTTAATAATCTCTTTAGCGATAATGTAACGAAAAACGACAGATTAGTGCGTGAATATTACAATGCTTTTGCCTCTCGATGATCAGACAGTGATAAAAATAAATTTAACGGCAGAGGAGTCTCCGAGCGAAGATTACCGTGTTTGCAGGGATGTTGCATACGACGGTAAATATCTGTAAAGTGATTTAAATAAAATATTGATTAATTCAAAACAAATACATCGGTTTACTGTGTCTCTTATTTTATAATTATATATTAATTATAATCGAGGTCTCTCGCGGCACAGTATCATATTCTGCGTCTTTTACTGCAGAGCATTCGCTTCACGAGAAGCACAGCGCAAAGCGGTACGCACGTGCAAAACCGCTGACATTGCATTCAAAGCGCTGCACACCTAGTTATGATTCAGAGGGGCGTTTGTTATCTTCAAACGCTGTGATCACCGCTAGCCTCATCCGGAGCATCCAGTCTGTCTTTAACTTCGTGATCGTACAGTCTAAAACGTTTTTCCGCGATGTATCCTCGTTATGATGCAAGTATTCTGGGTGTCGCGTTTTGGTGCAGTGTGTTATATATAGACTTGGACATGGTGGTTCACCTGCGAACCGATGAAATGTGGGACGCGTACGAGGAGATGGCGAAAATTCTCCATCGTGTTTTTTACGAGTGGGATCGCGCATCATTTAGTATCGCCCTGGAGGACCTTTACGAGGGGAAGCGGTGCGTGGTTGTGCAAAACGGTCATGCGGATCGCGGTGAGCTGATCTATGCAGATAGTGACGGATATTCGGAGGTACTCCTCTCTCTCTCTCTCTCTCTCTCTCTCTCTCTCTCTCTCGAGAGAGAGAGAGAGAGAGAGAGAGAGAGAGAGAGAGAGAGAGAGAGAGAGAGAGAGAGAGAGAGAGAGAGAGAGAGAGAGAGAGAGAGAGAGAGAGAGAGAGAGAGAGAGAGAGAGAGAGAGAGAGCGAGAGAGAGAGAGATTTAAAATCGCCGTAGAAGGAGGATAGTACAACAGCAGCGGTCAACAACAGCAGAAGTGGTGAGTGTATGAATTTATTTATTTAGTATGTGTACACCTTTGCTCCATCCTGCTCTTATCTCTACTCTTCCTTGTTCACCAAGGTACTCACACCACCTCACTTTACCATCTCCATGTTACCGACACTGGTCAAGCAGAGTGGGTAGCGCGGCGGTGGAAAAGTGAGGTGGTGGGGGTACCCGCGTGGTGGGGGAAGGAGTGGGGATAGGAGTGGGATGGAGCAAAGGTGTACACATACTACTCACATCCGTTCCTTGAGAGGGCGATTAAAACGCTCGACAATCGAGACTTTCACATCAGGATTACGAGCAACGCGAAATTGTAGGTTTTCATCGTTTAAATGCCTTTGTTACTTCGTTCACAGTTTTGTTCTGCAAGAGTTTGACCCTGGCGTATTTGCTGAGAACGTCAATTACCATAAGCAGGTAGGAGACGTTGTCGTTATAGCTTCTCAATGAACGTAGATCCACGAGATCGGCCTCCCAGTCATCGTCAATATTTGTAACATTGTAATACAGACGTGGAAAGACATGGTGCACGGGTCTATGAATGGTATAACTATCCTGCTGAGTCAGCCAATCATACACGGTGTCTGCTTTATTTTCGCTACTGATTAAACGTCGCGCACCAGCGTATCCAGCTGGATGCGAAGCATCATAGTACACTTTTTCGAAAGTCATCTTTCATCGTTGGTTGTACAACTTGTTCTAAATCTTTATCCACTTTTCAAACACTTTTATTACTTTTGTTTTCCGACGTTTTGAAGAAGTATTCCCCTGTATATCGTCGCCGTCATCGTAGTCGTCGTTGGAATTATCGCCGATCGCATCCACATTTATAGAATGCGAGTCGTTGTGCTGCAATATCTGATTATCTTTTCTTGGTCGTTTAGTACCTCTAGATATGCCTAAATCCCACAATCTACTGTTACTGTACAATTTTTCCTCGATTTCTGTGTTTGTGGTAAAGTCAAAATATATAGAGGGTAGTGGGGGTATTCGAGTTAAAGTATAAAATTACGTGAAACAACAGTTCTCGTATTATTCAACGTTCAAACGTTCTACAACTCTCATCCTGACAGTGTAGCATCGTTATTTCGCGTTTTAAAAAACGGCCCGTGTATTCATACGTCGCGGACCGCGATTGGTGCGGCGCTTTACAGAGCGTTGGTTCGTAAATATGCGAGCGCCCACTGCGGCGAGCGCCCGGCTTTATTCAATAACACGTGGTTGAGCATCTTGCGAGTCACGGAGGACTCTCACACAGGCCGCTAAATGGTTTGATTATGGCCGTCGAAAATCGCCATGGTAGGTAAAATTAGAAAAAATGTTTATTTAGTGCTCAATTACTATTTATAATTTGTCGTCTTTAAAGAAAAAAGTTTTGTTATCCGCTGTTTCCTTTTTTTACTTTCATTTTGTATTTTTTATTTCATTGAAATTTATAAAATCTAGCAAAAATAATTTTTATTATTTAAATTTATTAATTTTTTCAAAAATTTAATAAAATACATTGTCGACACCAGTGAGGCTATGAACCAAGTTTTACTTTAATTGGTTGACGAAAAGTGAATTAATTTTTAATCCACTTTCACTTTGTCTCGCAAAAATTAATACACTTTCCGACAATCAATCAATCAATCAAAATAAAACTTGCTTCGTAGACTCGTTAGCGACGGCAATGTATTTTATTCAATTTTTGAAAAAATAATAAAAATATTTTTGCGGAATTAAAAAATAAAAAACAAAAGAGTGAAAAACAAAACGTTTTTTTTAAAGACGCTAAATTTTTATTTTTTCCTCATAGCTATGCGCTCGCTACTTGCGTCAAGTAGCAGCGAGAACGACGCTGGACCTTCCAGCGCCGACTCATGCTTGGCGTCACCGTCGTCATGCACGACATCACCTAGCCCCGACGACGACGACGACGACTCCGCAATGTCAGGTGTATCGGCAGACGACGGTGACGACGACGATATGTTGTTCATCGAGGGCTACGACGCCGCCGACGATGAAATCAACTGGGGTCTATCGAGCCCTAGTAATCCGATCATTTGAGAGACGCCGATGATGATGGTATGGAGGAGGTGGAGAAGGAAGACGATGAAAGCGACAGTGACAGCTCCAACGACGACGATGATGTCATTAGCAGCCCGGCTAGCCCTGATCCTGAACAGCCGGGCATAGAGGAAGAACAACCAGTGATGGTTGAGCAGAGGCCTCGAAATATAGACGAGGCATCCACGGAATCCGCGGATGACTCATATTATGGTGAGTAAAAATAATTTTTAAATATTTAATTTTATATTATTCTATGAAGGTGAATTAATAAAATTAATTTTCTAATAGATGATCAGCAGCAAGTTGTCGCGCCTGTTGTCGTGTACGAAGTCGCAAACATTCCCGATAGTCCCGAGTCACCACCACCTCACGAGCAAGGTATTGACCTGCACGGAGATGCGGTGGTTATTCGCATCTGTGTGATACCTTCCTATCACGCAGATGGTACGGTCGGGGATTATTCCGACTTCTGCGACGAGGACGATGATCTTGTTGACGTACGTCTGTACGAGGCATGGCGTGGGACCCCTGAAGAGTAAGCTTAAAAAATCCTCAAATCTGGATATTTTACAGCTCACTGGCCTCTGCTGCTGTCGCCGATACCGTCACTGGTTTTCGCCGAGCCCTCGTCGTCGTCGTCGTCGTCGTCGTCGTCGGCGTCGTCATCGTCATCATCATCATCGGAGTCATCAACGTGCTCGTCGTCGTATGAAAAGGAATCGTCGTCATCAGCACCAGCATCGTCAGCGCCTCCAGCCTCGATCGTGCAATCATCAGCATCGTCATCGCGCGAGGTATGTCTTCAAATTCAAATAGGTGGGGGTTTAGTTGATCCTAGGGTTACTAGTCTTAGTCGCGTAGTAGCAGGCGTAGATAATACTAGGAATAAGAGCCCAGCTACAGAGATCCGAAACACCGAGGTTATCGTCGATGATACGGACGATATTTTACTGCCGGGAAATCGTTTTGTTGTCGCGGGTGCGGAGCGATATAAATATTTACGTCTTTTCGGGGTTTCAGCGCGCCAGATGGATCTAGCGTTAGTACAACCACCAGCATCTATAAATCTGGTCACGTGGTTCCGTAACTTTATCCCAGATATTCACGAGTATTTCGTAAAGCATCGCGATGACACAGATTTAATAGGTGTGGGTTTTGTCACTGGAGAGATGGCAAACGGCAGAGCGGGTATATGATTGAGGCCTATTTCACGGTTCACTGATGAAGCCCTATGGGCTTTGATGTGTGCCGTGAATCAGAGCTCGAGGATTCTCGCGGCCGCTGACACGTTGCGATTCACCGTTACGTATGTAACAGGGCCGGCTGGTCAGGGACTTCGTGTGTTAATGGTGAAGAGTCGATCCGTGATTTGTATAATACAAAATGGGGATAATTTGTGTTTTCCGCGCTCGATCGTTGTAGCCCTTGCACACATTTTTGCATAAACGCGAACGTAGCAAAGACTCGGAAATAGCTTGGACTCGTATACGACAAGGGGCGTCGCTCAACCAACGTGAAAAAGCGCGATCCCTTGTTCAGATGGCTGGTGTGCAAATATCTCTAGAAGGCTGTGATATTCCGGAAATAACAAATTTCCAAAGATACCTCATGCCTTTGAGGATTGCTATCGTGGTATACGATTGGGAGTCACTCGGTACATGTGTACCCCCACTTTTTGATGGACAAACATCTTTCGTAATGCAGGGGCCATCTGAGGTTGTTAATATAGCGTATAGTGCTATTTTAAAACACTATTCGCCAATCACCAACCTAATGGGCGCAGCAGGTGGTAAGAATTATTGTATACCGTGCAATAAATCTTACCGTCGTGAATTCAAGCATCGTTGCACGAGTAAGTGTCCACGATTCTTCAGTGTGCCGCCCTGTATCAAAGAGTTAGTCCCAACGGTTGATAAAGAGCTCGTGCCTGGTCCGGTGGCAGGTACTAGTCAAACAGTGCCCCCGCTGTGAACAGCGAGAAGTCGTGCGACGATTGTGGACGAATGTTCTACAACCCCTTGTGTTTCGCCAACCATTTAAAACCGTTGGTAAACCGCAATAAGGCAAAACAGTTACGAAAATGTATTTGCGAGACTTACCGTCTTTGTAAATCCTGTAATAAAGTTATGAGTAATAATCACAAGATTCACGAATGCGGTGTTTTTTTTTGTCGCTTGTATCGTAGTTCGCATGGCTGCAATGGTCATTGTTATATGCAAATTGTCAAACTACGGAAAGAATTGGAACCGGTCGCGGGACATCCTGAAACGCTATTTATATTTTACGATTTCGAAACGCGATAGGATAAGCCGTATATGACTACAAATACGGAGGACGACTCGTTCGAACACATAGTCACTCATTGTGTAGCGCAACAGCTGTGTAAGCTTTGTTTCTCAGCGGGGGAGCATCTACCCTTGGGCCATTGCTCGTGGTGTGGTGTGCGAGAGTTTTTATTCAAAAATAATCCCGTAGATGAATTAGTAGGTTTGGCCGTGTGACCTTCTACGACACTTCGTAAAATAGGGTGTATTGCACACAACGTCAAGGCATTTGACAGCCAATTTATATTGTGAAGTATCGTAGAACGTTCCACGGATATGCCCACTCCCAGTATAATCTTGACCGGTAATTAAATAGTTTCAATGCGGGTGGCCCGCGCGACTTTTATAGATAGCATAAATTATTTTCATATGCGACTCAGTGCACTACCCAAGGCCTTTAGGTTTAGCGAGCAACTGACCAAGGGTTATTTCCCCACCTCTTCAACACTGAAGATGCACTAGGATATAACGGTGTTTTTCCCGCAGCTGCGTATTACTCGCCCGACACAATGAGTAAACTAGACCGCGCAGAATTTTACGAATGGTACGCTGAGCAACTCGATAAAGCCGTAACATTTGATTTTGCAAAAGAAATGTTTAAGTATTGCAAGATGGATGTTGACATACTCCGTCGAGCTTGCTTCGAATTTCGTAGAATATTTTTATCGGTAGGTAATACATGCCCATTCACCGAGGCCACTACGATAGCGTCGGCTTGCTCAGTCGTGTACCGTCGTAATTTTCTAAGACCCGATACAATTGGTCTTATACCTGCCGGTGGTTATATGCATGCGGAAAATCCCTCACAGCAGGCCGTCGACTGGCTATTATGGTTCAAGCATGAGCTCGGTCATGCGCTTATTCACGCGGCTTGCACCCGTGAATATAAACTACCTGAAGGGCCACGTGTCGACGGCTATCTAGAGGTAAACAATCGTCGTATTGTTTATCAATACCATGGTTGTTACTGGCACGGATGCCGCGAGTGTTTTCCAAACGATCGCACGAGAAAGTCTCACGCTGGTAACGTAAGTATGGACACTCGACACTTATCTTGCTGGACTTTTTCAAAAATTTGATCACCTTTTTCAGAGATTAGACGACCAGAGCGTGACTCATCTTTCACATCAAAGTTACCAGAACGCAAGCATGCGAATCATTTCCGCGCTGCAGATTTTGATAAAGTACGTTCACCGTACACAGCACAAAATTTTTCACAAGCCTGCACAACTGCACGTTCTTCCCTTTGTCGTAATAATATTGCAAAATATAGCGCAATTTTTCATTACTTTTCTCCATTTTCAAACGCGAACAACTTTCCGACCACTGCACCAATTTCGATGTTGATACACTCAAAGTAACGCTCGAAGTGTCACCTTTCCAACGAGCGTTTAGTGGTGTCGCTGCGATCTGTGTTTCCTGACTTATTTGCAATTGGTGCAATCTATCGGGAAAAACGCCACGAACATTTTCCTAGACCCAATATACAAAATGTTTTTGGAGGTTATGGCAAAGAAAATAAATCAACTACATTTTCATGATGTGCCAAAGTATGGTTTACCATGTTGACTTACCATGTTGGGCGCGTAGAGAATCTTCCCCAACAACATCATGTCGATCACCGAATCTGTTTCAATATTATACAAACACACTAATTGTGACGGCACTTTGACACATACAGCGGAACGCAGAGACAACTTTCGTTTCAATATGCGCGCGAAAACGGCTAACTACCGCGCCGACCCACGTAAAAACCGCGAGCGTCGTGGGCTCGCTGCGGTCGTGATCAATGACGTCATCTATGACGTATGGAGCACGACATTGCGACCGCGGTCGTTATGTGGAACGGGTTTACGAGCGCTACGAGCGTTGCGGACGTTAAGTGGAACGCACCCTGCTGTTTCCTAGTCGAAGGCGCTCGTGTAGTGACCGTACCCCGCGCGTAAACGTACAGTCACGCGCAGAGATATTTGGAGTACAGTTAACGCGATAACCTTTTCTTTTCAACATTTAATTATACTACTTTTAAACAACAGTCCCATTGAGAACTGATCCACGCTTATTTGGTGAATCACAATCACTGCCAATATTAGCATTACGGATGCGTGAGTGTGAGAGAACGGATAGCCTATCCCACAAGTCTTCCGCTCAAACCTGAAAAGCATGAGTACGAGAGACACGACAGAAAAGCGGCGTACTATGAGTTTCGTTCTATGGGTGTGTCATATCGATACATCGCCTCGTAGTCTTCAGGCGGAAATTGTAACTACTCTTTCTCTGCCAAATCTTAACACGGGCCCTGTGCTGTCATGTAAATCTCTGTTCTCTGCTGTAGCACATCACGTTAAGAGTCATCGAGCACACGTGACCAACTCAGAATCGAGGGTAGCGCCTCTCGCGGAAAAAATACACATTGTAGCTAGCGCCACTTGTGGCAAGTGTGTAGACCAAAGCATCCAGCGAAAAGTAACAGTTATCGGTATTGCAGGATGTAAGGATTTCAGTGGCGGGCCGTGGTACATGTGGGCCCTGGTCGCCCTGATTGATCCTCCAACCAGAGCTGCCAGAAAGCGGCCGCAGCAGCACGACGCACACAAGCGCACGCCCGTGTACGTGTGACCGCCCGAGCTCGTGGAGCATCGGACAATAGAAGGTGACACATATATGACTGTCTGTCTCTTTCGCTCTCGCTCGGCTCGGGCTGCTCGCGCTGCTACGGCTGCTAGTGCTGGGGCTGTCGCGCGATACATTTAACTCTGACTGAGACGAGCGCGTAACGTATGTTAATTTGCGGTCGATGATAATTCGAATCCACGCAGTGACAAATTTTTTTTTCAGTAATTATTGCATTTTACGATTAATTAATTATTGTTATTTTATATTTTACATCATTTTGCTATTTCTTGTTTTATTACGTATGTGATACGGGCCATGTTATACCTCATAAAAACCGTATCGGTACTATTGCTGCAAAGAATGGACTATAAAATGTAATGGTTGCTTAAAAAATTTGACACAACAAGAACTCGAACTGTCATCAGCCGCGGATGAGAAATATAACGCGCACGCTTCACTGATTATCGTTGTTAAGCTGCATTAGCAAATTAAGATACCCAAATTTGATTGAAAGCTTCTGAAAACTAAATATATGACAGTTAATCCAACTAACCACGTTAACGATTGTTGGAAGAACTACCAAAAGAACGCAATCCATTCTTGGCCAACGTGTACGTTATTTTCTTCTTTAGTATATATATTTTTTTACTATATATGTGCAGAATGTACATAGAAGCGAAGTTTGCCGAAGTAACGCAGTTGACTTCGTTGTAATTCAGTCCAATACTTGACTGAATTATTATCTTAAACGACCCAACGATAATTGATCGTTCGTTTTAAGTTGTGCTGTTTGCATTTATTTGAAAAGGATAACGGTCAGTCTATATACATTTATCTCTTTTCTCTTGAAAAGTATATTAATAAGCCATTCATAAACATTGAGAATACTTTAAATTTCCTTTTGTTTACAATACGTTAACAAAAAAGGTTTATCGAGTTTTATGGAATTTTTACTTGACATGTGTCGCTGCAAGATTGTCTTCCACATATCATCGAAATTAAATTTAGAAATGATCTTTGCAGTAAAATTGACAGGTAACGCAAATTGCTGTTCTTATTCATTCTTCATCAAAGCCACCAGTACAGTTCTCGTTATGTATGATAGTAACAATATTGAAAAAGGAGATCTATTTTCATATTTGACAGTTCAATCCATGGTATTAACTTTACTACAATCTTTCACGTTTATATTGATCGATTTTACAAGTTGCGAATATTATATTGTCTCAGGATCTGCGTATCAAATGAAACATTTAAATTATGTTTTGTTCCACAGATGTGTAAAGTTTTATCAATAAAAACAGAATCTTCTTCTTTCAGGATCATGAACGACATGTTTATTTTTAACCACATAAAATCCTGTTTTATTACTATTTCGCTGAAACAAATTGCAAAATAGTAAAACAATGATCTGAAATATATTGAAAATAAAAGATTAATTTATCCTTTAGGAGCTTCCCTGACAAAAAGAAAAGTAATTACGATAAACAAAAGTGTACGAAGTATATTTTTTCAAAAAATAGTTTTAGAGTCAAATTTCATAAGCCAAAAATCATAAGCTGTTAGGCGTTCTAAAGATAAAACTCAAGCATATTTCTATTTCAAAAACAAAATATAATAGAAAAATGTTGCTATCATATCAGTCAAATTTTTCTTCAGGCACCCAGCCACTTTGTATGCCATTTTTAGAAAAAATACACAGAACAAACATTAAACGTATACCCAAGGAATACCTAAGAAACACTTAACTGTCAAAATTATATTATTTGAAGTCAAAATGATTTCATTTAGGCTGCGATGTATTCCTTGGGTATATGCACTGTTGACATAAAGTGTGTGGAAATCTATTTGAACAATTAATTCTCCTTGCAGAAGTTGAGTTTTCGTGATTAAGCTGTGCATACTAAAAGTAAAAAAATTCCATAAACGTTAAGTTCTACAAAGAATATCGTTACTTGGAAGGAATATATATTAAAAGAGCTTATAGAATATAAAGGGTGATTTTTTTGAGGTTAGGATTTTCATGCATTAGTATTTGACAGATCACGCGGGATTTCAGACAAGGTGTCAAAGAGAAAGATGCTCAGTATGCTTTGACATTTCATAATGAATAGACTTACTAACGAGCAACGCTTGCAAATAATTGAATTTTATTACAAAAATCAGTGTTCGGTTCGAAAAGTGTTTCGCGATTTACGTCCGATTTATGGTCTACATAATCGACCAAGTGAGCAAACAATTAATGCGATTGTGACCAAGTTTCGCACTCAGTTTACTTTATTGGACATTAAACCAACCACACGAATGCGTACAGTGCGTACAGAAGAGAATATTGCGTCTGTTTCTGAGAGTGTTGCTGAAGACCGTGAAATGTCGATTCGTCGCCGTTCGCAGCAATTGGGTTTGTGTTATTCGACGACATGGAAGATTTTACGCAAAGATCTTGGTGTAAAACCGTATAAAATACAGCTCCTGCAACAACTGAAGCCGAACGATCTGCCACAACGTCGAATTTTCAGTGAATGGGCCCTAGAAAAGTTGGCAGAAAATCCGCTTTTTTATCGACAAATTTTGTTCAGCGATGAGGCTCATTTCTGGTTGAATGGCTACGTAAATAAGCAAAATTGCCGCATTTGGAGTGAAGAGCAACCAGAAGCCGTTCAAGAACTGCCCATGCATCCCGAAAAATGCACTGTTTGGTGTGGTTTGTACGCTGGTGGAATCATTGGACCGTATTTTTTCAAAGATGCTGTTGGACGCAACGTTACGGTGAATGGCGATCGCTATCGTTCGATGCTAACAAACTTTTTGTTGCCAAAAATGGAAGAACTGAACTTAGTTGACATGTGGTTTCAACAAGATGGCGCTACATGCCACACAGCTCGCGATTCTATGGCCATTTTGAGCGAAAACTTCGGAGAACAATTCATCTCAAGAAATGGCCCGGTAAGTTGGCCACCAAGATCATGCGATTTGACGCCATTAGACTATTTTTTGTGGGGCTACGTCAAGTCTAAAGTCTACAGAAATAAGCCAGCAACTATTCCAGTTTTGGAAGACAACATTTCCGAAGAAATTCGGGCTATTCCGGCCCAAATGCTCGAAAAAGTTGCCCAAAATTGGACTTTCCGAATGGACCACCTAAGACGCAGCCGCGGTCAACATTTAAATGAAATTATCTTCAAAAAGTAAATGTCATGGACCAATCTAACGTTTCAAATAAAGAACCGATGAGATTTTGCAAATTTTATGCGTTTTTTTTTAAAAAAAAGTTCTCAAGCTCTTAAAAAATCACCCTTTACAATAGGTACTCTAATTTAGAAAATGCAAATGTTTCTCGGTGTACATTGCATTATAGTCTGTGGCATAAAAGCATGGGCAATATTGATGAGAAATGACAAACAGATTATTATAACATATTTGCACGCCAGTATCTCAATTTAAATATAAATGTATAGAATAACTATTCCGGCTAGTACTTTTTTATGACATTTAGAGATTAGTATTTTTCAGGACTTTGTATATCCACACACAATAATACTGTTGAAATATATACTTAAAGAATTGTTTCACTTCTTAACCATGTTTTCATGGTTCACACAAGTATTATAAATTATATAATACGTCTTATAAATATTTAAAATATTTCAAGAAAAATGCAAAAAACTGTTCCTAACAAGAAATATCATATTTTAAAATGCAATATGAAATGTGATGAAAAAACTACATGGAACAATTTGTTATATAGCACTTTTTAATTGAACGTTTCTCAAGCGTTTTTTTTAAATAGCTTATTTTGAAATTAATATTTTCCCTCATAAAAGTGAACATTACATGAAATAAAATCAGCAATATTCTTAAAAAAATGATAATTTATAAATGTGATGTTTAATAAATCTTTTTCGACAACTGCTTTGTAAGTAAGAGGAAATTGGAAGAATTCTCTATGTTTATAAACAATTATTAAGATATTTTTAGCGAATAAAATGTATATCGCCATCGTTATTGTTATCCTTTTAAAACGTTAATACGGACACTACGAATACAACATCATACAAATAAACGATAATTGTTGCATCGCCTAAGATATTAAATATTCTATCGATTATTGGACCGCATCACGGAATAAACTCTATTACTTCGACAAACTTCGCTTCAATGGAGAGATGCATGCGACATAATGCACATAAAAAGTATTATGTTTGTTGTTGATGCTGATATGTTGCCAATGCGCGTTTGTAACGTTCATGTAGTGGTGAGTAAGCATTTTATCAAGACGATACATCGAATATATAATATTATCTGCATGAACAACAGAAGTTGAAGAGTTGATTAAAAAAAGAAGATCTGTTCGCACTGTCGCGGTCGCTTAGCACAACTTACAAGAATCAACGTAGAAATGTGTCATTCATTACTTTTGTATAGATAATTGTTATTATCACCCAATCCGCAATTTGTGCCATTGGTGTTTCTTCAAGAAACAAGAGGGAGTAACAATGGAAATTATTTCAATTGAAGTGCCCAAGAAGACCAACAATTGTAGTCATCGCTCCGTGTGGATTTTTCATAAAAAGACGGATAACTACGCAAAAATGAAGACTGCAACAACCTGCACGCAGATTATATGAAATGTAGTTTGCACATACAGTTCATAATGTAAGACAGCGAGGCCAACATCAAGATACATTACAGGTGCATACATATTGTACGTGAGGATATACACTATTTTTGGTGCGATTTAATTTATTGTAGCACTTTTGTCAAGCAAAACAGCTGCATAATCTCATTGGATGTATGTGACAAGAAAAGAAATAGCATAAGAAAGAACAATGAAGAATTATGCATATATATCCTACGATAAACTTGCACAAAAATCGCATGCAACGTTATACAAACATCCAAGGAAACAACTTCGAGAAAACATGGAACAACCTTAGGACTACGTGATTGCTATGAAAAGAAGCACGACGTATCATTCGAGAAATCAGGGACACCCTATTATTGTCATCTATAGACACTCGAATATAACTAAATCGAGCAACGTGAAGTGTATAGATTTCGTAACGTTTAGTGACATACATTTATGCTAAAAAGATATTGGCTAAAAAGATATTCAATTTTTTCATAAATCAAATGTTTACATATAAAACGAAATATTTGAAATCGCAATCTTCAACTTTTCTCTTAGTTGCAATGCATATCATGCGAAAATGTTTTCAATAAGAATGTGCAATAAACGCTACTTTTTGTAGGAAAAGAATCTCCTATTTCATAATGTGCAGTCTTATGAGGAAAAAGCGTAATTATAAAAACACTAAACAATACAAACTTAGTTTTTAAAAATGCTATTTGAGAATTGTTAATTTTTTTCATATATGAAAACGTTCACAAATATGATATTTCTTGCTGGAAACAGCATTTGATTACATGTATCAAAAAATATTTAAAGCAAAAAAGAATAATTGGCGAAGCACACACATACACCTAAAAACTAGGTATGACGTCCGAGTTGGACCAGTGTGTACATGATTTTTGCCACCGACGTTTCGTGAAGATTTCTTTTTACTTTACTTTTTCAGGTTGATCCTAATTCAGATAAAGTGAATTGACATATTCACAAAGCGCATCGGATTATAAATCAATAACATGAATTCAACCCACATGTCTAACCTAGTGATGCAATCTATTTACCGCAAAGAAACCACAAACTCACTGCGAAAGTGTTTGATACAAACATAACAAATTTTCTGGAAACCAAAAATAAAAAACTATTTATTTTGCACGGATTATTAAGCATAATGAATAAGTGCATAGTGATACGTGTTAAATAAATTGTATTTCATCTCCGTTGTCTTCAGTCAATTTTATTCATGTAATGTGTTTCGCTAATCTGGTGCTTAATTTCCTGTTATTACTTAAAGTATCATGTTAGATATAGTACGTGAAGTATGAACGCTTTATTCAATGTTAGTAATGAGAACTCTATCGTGCTCTTGCATAACTTTCCCGTTTCTATGAACTAACGTAAGAAAATATTAAATAATTGTTTGTTTCATTTATTGATACTTGAATATATTCCAGTTCAATGTATATATACATTACAATTTCCAGCGAACATCAAATAAGAGTAATAGCATCAATGTCATACTTTCCTATTCGATAATGTGATGTTACATATACGTTATAATCACAACGTTATACGTGATACTTATATACGTTATATTTACACTGTTGAGTAGGAAATTAAAAGATTGGTGTTCTATTACTGTTAGTTAGTCTTTGTTAGGTTGTACTTAGTCGTTTTTTTAGTCGTATTTGCTTCATTATAATTAACAATTATTAATATTTTCTTGATGATGGAAGAAACTACCACCTTCCCGCGGTTTCCGTCGAGCAACAACATGTACGTCGTACATTTATGCGATATTATAATAACAAACACATGTATATAATTAAAAAGAACATAACGTTGCTTTCATTTAATTCGTGGTAATAAATTATTAAGTATATTGCCAAACATATATATATACTAAAGAAGAAAATAACGTACACGTTGGCCAAGAGTGGATTGCGTTCTTTTGGTAATTCTTCCAACAATCGTTAACGCGGTTGGTTGGATTAACTATTACATTTTTAGTTTTCAGAAGCTTTGAATCAAATTTGGGTATCTTAATTTGCTAATGCAGCTTAACAACGATAATCAGTGAAGCGTGCGCGTTATATCTCTCATCCGGGCCGATGACAGTTCGAGTTCTCGTTGTCTCAAATTTCATAAGCAACCATTACATTTTATAGTCCATTCTTTGCAGCAATAGTACCGATACGGTTTTTATGAGGTATAACATGGCCCGCATCACATACGTAATAAAACAAGAAATAGCAAAATGATGTAAAATATAAAATAACAATAATTAATTAATCGTAAAATGCAATAGTTACTGAAAAAAAAAGTTGTCACTGCGTGGATTCGAATTATCATCGACCGCAAATTAACATACGTTACGCGCTCGTCTCAGTCAGAGTTAAATGTATCGCGCGACAGCCCGAGCACTAGCAGCAGTAGCAGCGCGAGCAGCCCGAGCCGAGCGAGAGCGAAAGAGACAGACAGTCATATATCTGTCTTCTTCTATTGTCCGATGCTCCACGAGCTCGGGCGGTCACACGTACACGGGCGTGCGCTTGTGTGCGTCGTGCTGCTGCGGCCGCTTTCTGGCAGCTCTGCCTCCAACTCCTAAGTATCGTTGGTTCTGCGCCGAGTCGTATCCCACCGATCCATGTGGCCGGGTACAGTAAATAAACTTTCAATCGAGAAACCAAGATAGATTCTACAGCAACATTGAGTCAGAATTAAAAAATGTCTTGTCTCGGGGCCCGCTTTACGCTTATGCCTTCACGCCCGCTTATCCGCTTATGCCGACACCGTGAATCGCGAATCTACCGTCAGGAGCTGGAACTAACAATTAGATAGCATAGACTGCAATATGGCCGCGAACACGACTTTGACATATCCGTTCGTACTTTTCGGATTATCGCTTGGATTTGCAATGAAACAAGTTAGAATTTTTTTGTTTAAGTGCAGTGCAATGGTAAGATTTGCGGTCTGGTCCAGTGAAGTGTAGCAGATATGCGTGAAAATTGTAGTTAAATGAATTAATGAGTTCGCGAGAAAAGCGTCATGGCTAACGACAGCTGCCACGAATTTTCGATAATTTATTGTGTCTATGCGAAAAAAATTGCATAGAGAGACGGACCAGACCGCAAATCATAATAAATGAAAGAATTCATTTTTTATGTTTTTTTATATAATACTATTGTATTTTCGACGAAATCCGAAAACTACGAAATCGTAGTTTGCTATTTGGCCACTTGGCGCTTCGTATGCCCTCGCTCGATGACTCTTAATGAGTTCGCGAGAAAAGCGTCATGGCTAACGACAGCTGCCCCGAATTTTCGATAATTTATTGTGTCTATGCGAAAAAAATTGCATGGAGAGACGGACCAGACCGCAAATCATAATAAATGAAAGAATTCATTTTTAATGTTTTTTTTATATAATACTATTGTATTTTCGGCGAAATCCGGAAACTACGAAATCGTAGTTTGCTATTTGGCCGTTTGGCGCTTCGTATGCCCTTGCTCGATGACTCTTAACCCCTTGCCCTACCACGTAAGATTCAACAGCGTGGTCCCAAAACGCAAACCGAACTGCCGAGCCTTCGAGCCATTCCGCGCCTCGGCAAATCTATCTTGTACCAATCGCACACGACTTACGTCGGGTGTCGTACCTATTAGAAATACATAATTCGCGAAAAGAATAAATCAATAACACTTAAGTCCAATTTCTGAATACATTCTTATTGCACACAATGAGCGTTTTTACAAAAATTAACAAAAATTAATAATCTTTAATCGTGTGATATTTTTCGAAGCATACTGGTACATGTAACGGAACTTAGCATCTTTTGCACTCCCACGTTGTTTCACTACGTTTTTTATTTTTCGTACAAACTTTACAGAGCCTTGTTGGTTTTGACTTCGATGATGTTGGATCAATATGCTTAGGAAAGTGACCCCAATGTATTTGGTTTAGGTTGGTCTTCATTTGTTCCGCGTATCGATTAGTCTATGTTACAATATTTTCCCAGAACCGATTATCAAATATTATATTAAATATATTTAATTCGTCTTTATTTTCTCCTAACTGACATAAGGTTGTCGCTTTTATGCCAGGAGTCTCTGTATAAACCCAGATTTTTTGATTATTTTCCACGTCTTTCCGAATCCAGTGCTCTGGTTGCTGATGATAAATGCCATCTTCATCATCGGTATCATCCGATATAACTATTCGCCTCAAACTTTTTCTTACAGGACGTACAATGTCACTGTCATTATTACTATCCGAAGTATGTAACAAATCACTGTCACTGTCACTGTCCCCAACAGAAAATTTTCTTTTTCGAGACATTGTGAGGGATACTTTGAAATATATTTTTATGTGCGAACGTAGTCAAGGATGACATGCAACTAAGTGCACTAGTCAACACGTTGTGTTTACATTTGGCCCGGAGGACGTACCACGAGCCAGGCTCGTGGTAGTCGTGTTTGGCACGAACGGTGTACCACGAGCCAGGCTCGTGATAATCAGTTTTGGCTCAAAAACCTGACCACGAGCCTCACTCGTGGTTGTAGGCGAAAGGGTTAATGACACCAGTGTGTGGTATAGGAGAAACTGAATAAGAATATTTTAATCAAGTAAATAGAACAAGAATAATATTACGGGTGTTAAAAATGAGCGTTGAGCCTTATCCTACATACCTACCTGACTTCCTGATAAATAAAGATATACTAACTGCAAACCATTAACACCAGTTATGAAAAGTAACAGATAAAAAAAAGAGCAGGAATGCTCTAACCATGTAAATAGCATTTTAATAATATTACGAGTTATACACGAATCTCACGTGAACTGAGTACTATATACACTCTACCAATCAGAAAGTGTGCACGGTCCGAGCGCACTCCACTAAGGCAGCGCATCGACGCAGAAATAGAAATGGTCTCGAGAAATTCAGCCCATCGGCAATCTCTGTACGAATCTGCCTCATCTCTGATCACTGCGTGTGGAAACTTCCTTTTTCGCCTCGTTCTGACGGAGGTTTGTGTTAATTTATCGTAGCATAAACAAAATCCATAAAAAACTCGACCATCACTTAGCATTACGTGTATTGTTAATAAATGATTGTTTACGGATGTAATTTGAACGATTCAGTGACATTATTGATGATTTGTTAACTCCGAAATTGCGCATTAATGTTACAGACGTAAAATGGTACAGCGGCTAACCTATCGACGACGCCTGTCGTATAATACCAAGAGCAACAGGAGACGAGTGTACGTTAAATGTTATGTTTCAATATATAAAAATTTCCCAATAAGCACGAATCTCTAGAATAAATTGCAAAATTTTATTTTCGCCTTCTCGGAAATTTTGCGTCAGGTTATGTTTTATTGACTTTACTACTGTCACGTCAAATTACCAAGTTTGACTGTTCAGCATAGCGGAGGACTTAATTTTGGAGGCAATTATTACAGAGTATTAGAGAAATAACAATTTATGGTGCAAAGGCACATAACTGCGATCCATATTTTCTCTAGAACTATGAGAATTAAATATATGTTTCAAGATGAAAGTAAGGTAAAACCTGACTTCCTCCTATGATATCTTATAAACGTCAATCCAGTAACATACTTTTCTATACAAATTTGATATTGTATAGACTTTACAGATTAGAAATAAGCTTTAATTGATCAGCTAATCAGTTAAAAATTTGAAAGGAAAGGTTTATTATTGACAGTGAGTTTTTCATTCCTGGAATGAGAGATTCATGTTGTGTGACCTAGGGCTTGAAGACGCATTAGTGTTAAAATAAACATTTTTAAAGCATCTTTCTCAGTTGTAGATTTTCCAAAAAAATATTAGGTATGTGGGATTTACTCCAAGTCACATTCACACAATGGCACTCTCTGACTCCTTCATAAATCTTGGTTTGAGGAAACTGTCGGTAGCGAACCTTATCTTAAGGTGATGTAGTATACTGACTGAGCCAGCATAAGTGCAAGTAAGCGAGTGAAACGTGTATCACATCATGTTAAGGTTAGGCGAAAGACTCATTCGACAATGTACCAAGTGATGTCAAGTTCATTCTCTTGCAAGTCCTATGTTGGTGTCCGGCATACACTGGTAGCATGGTATACGTCTTTTATCTCCTTAAGGTGGGTCAAAAGCACCATACTTATACTGATGTGTTGTTTCTTTCACTCTGTCGTAAGTGGTATACTAGTCCTATCTTTGATACACGTGTGTCTTAGATCACCATAGCTGTGAGAAAATTTTAATTAAAGTAAAATTTTCTCATTGTGAATTTCTGTTCTATGGTTGACCTTTCAATTATAAGATATGAAAATTGAACTGTAAAATCATAAGAAACAGTTCACATTTTACTTTTATCTGATAGATCAATTGTAGTGGAGACATTTTCATTACAGTTATTATTACACATAGAGTTATGTGGCATACCATCAAATACTGCTTACTCATTTTTTCAAGAGTGCTGCGGGTTTCTTGATAAAAGCAAATTAGCATAGCCTGAATATAAAATGAGTCTCATTTTCGACCCAATAATCAGAAACAATACATACATGCCATGTCTAATCACACACAAAAATACCCGACAATCGAAAGATCCAAATATAAGAAGACTTGTTTTCTAAATATATTTCGGGAGGAAAAACCTCCGAAACTTGATTTGAGAAAAATGTGTTATCCTACAGAACATCATCTATTTTGTAGAATATAAATCTTTCTAGAATGCACATATGTGAAACTGGACTGGACGTTGATTCCTTGCGGTTCTCCGTACATTTCTGTGTCGTCAGTCAGTCGGTTACATGAAAGATATCCACATAAGGTGTAAACTGCGTTCACGTAGTCTGGCTGTTCTCGGCATCAGGAATAAAGACCTTCAACCTCCTTTTATTAAATTAATTTCCAAATGTTTCAATCTGTTTTTAGATTTTTATTTAAAAATACATTTTTCTATTCTTAAGTGTACGCACTCCTGGTGGCAAGCTTGTCTATCAGTACCTCAAGAAGCCCAAGAAGATTCCAAGATGTGGTCAGTGCAAGGACAAGCTAAGGGGTATTCAGCCTGCTAGACCAATGGAGCGCTCTCGTATGTGCAAGCGCAAGAAAACCGTCAAGAGGGTATACGGAGGTGTTCTGTGCCACAAATGTGTCAAGGAAAGGTAAAAACTTTTTAGAAGGTTCTACTTTGCAGATCTGTTTAAATATTGTATTCACTATCTTATCTTGTCAAACGTTGTGATTTGGTAGACTTAAAATCTTTATTATTGTAATTTTTTGTAAGGACATGAAAAAAGTGAAAGTATTAGCCAGAGGCCTTGAAAATTGTACGATTTAGTGCGTTAATTGACGTTATGAACCAAGTTCAAAGTAACGTAAAATTCTTATCACTGCAATTTCAACTCAATAAATCAAAGCGTTCTTCAATTATTGAAATGCGAATTTCACAGGTCTGACATATACACAAATCTTAATTTTTCAAAATGACTTCAGACAATTATCAACACAAATCTAATTTGAAATCTTGAAAAAAAATATTGCAAAGTATACATTGCTTTGTAAGAGGGGTTGATGCTCTAACTTCTATAAGCTTTAATCAGATAAAGTAGTGTATATAGAACTTAAACAAATTTGCAAAGTAGAACCTTGCATAATGCTTTCTCATTACTTTTCAGTTTTCACAAATTTACCTCTATGAGAGAGCCAAAATCGATCTACATACTTTCTCGTAGAGGTGGTCTTGTGAAAGGTGGAAAGTAATCAGGACACAATGTGCAAGGTTCTATTTTGCAAGCTTCTTGTTAGACATTATTGTAGTACATGTAGTAATATTTTTGTATAGAATCGTTCGGGCCTTCCTTATTGAGGAACAAAAGATCGTCGTTAAGGTACTGAGGGCACAACAAGCCTCCACCAAGACGAAGAAGTCTGACAAGTGATCTACCATTCTCCTGTAATTAATAAAAAATAAAATAGTTTAAAAAGATATAAAATTGATTATACTTCCAATGAATTAAAAAATAATTGAGTTTTTTTATGGTGGGCTCTGATAATTTTTCCACTTATTTTCATTGATAATATGTTGATCATTTCAATGCAGATGCATAAAACATACTATAGTGTTCATGTTATCCATGTATTCAAGTTGTGACAAATGTTCGATTATTCAAGTTCATACATTTCGAAATTAAAAGCAGTCGAGTACATAAATAAAATGTCGATTGCAAAGAAGAAAATTAATCGGCTATTTTACCACAAATTATAGAGTTAAAGTCGTTTTATGTTGCAGAGCGAGATACTATTCATTTTTTATTTAATAAAAAATATATACCTAAGTGGTTGCTGAGATATAAATTATTAAAGTTAATTTATTTTACACGGGTATTGCGCGACCGCGTGAGGATTCAGAATTTCGGTAAAATTGTAGGTTTGCAAACAAGATGAAAAAAAGAGAATGCGTGGTCTCTACGCGCGTTAGGAGGGGAACTTCAAAGATAGAAGAATAGGAAATTAAGGGCTGAACGAAAAAATGAATATACTTAAAGGTATTTTGAGTTAAAAATGTATTATTATTCATCAATGCCCATGGCTTCATCCAATCTAAAAATAAGATTATGGGTTCATGTTAGCTAAAATATGACAAGTTCGAGATTCGAGTACATCTAAAGAATACTGCGTCGAGAGTTGTTCCTGATCTTGTATTCCATGTTATCCCATCATTATTGAGCTTTAATTTTAATTTGTTTAAGAAATCAATTGGTGGTTGAGCTTCTGACTTGACGAAGTTTACATTGAAATCACCGATCAGTACAACTGGCATTTTATCCCAACTTTTGTTCAATAAAGCTGCACCCTCTGGAGTATATATAAGCAACATCTCGTGTATAGGGATCATCTATCATAACTTCGCCGATAGAACAACTGTCGCTGCTCATATCAAGAAGCATGGGAGTACATTAGTGAAATCAAACGAGCAACCATGTCTACAGCTCCGATATGGCGATCCGCACCCCCCGATTCTTCCGGTAGGAATATCAATGTTACTATGTCGTTTGATCAGAAATATGCTCAGTCTATAGCTCCGATATGGCGATCCGCACCCCCCGATTCTTCCGGTAGGAATATCAATGTTACTATGTCGTTTTGATCAGAAATATGCTCAGCCACCGCATATAAACCGATATTTTTTTTATCAGACGACATCAAAGTCAATTATATTACATAAACAAAGATAAGAGCATAGTAACGCGTGGCCGCGCCCTTTGCGCCTCGATTTCGATACTTTCATTTCTGTCGACCAATATATGTCTCCAAAAAATCATAACATTTTTCTGCCATCAATATATACCGGGTGTCCCATTCCAATTTTACAACTGATTTACCTCGAAAAATTCTACTACGATCAAGTATTGAGTATAGATAAATTTTTAGGATTCGAAGGGGGACGTAAAAAGACATTTTTTGTGCAAAATTCAAAATGGCGACGTTAAGAGGGTCGACTTTTTTTGTAATGGAAACGTGACTTCTTCGCAACTAAATTTCTCAGATCAAAACTAACAACTTTTGCAGGACATTTTTTTGATAAAGTCCATCATTTTTAGGTTTGAACATCATTTTTTACTATTCTAGAATTAGGTCTCTGCAGCTCGTCACTTCCGCAGTATTTTTAGACTCAAAACTCTCATTGTGTGTACTCTGAACCCTTCCTAAAGGTGTTAAAATATTCCCCCATTCATGTTTAAACACGCCTAATTCTCCTCTTAAAATCATCAATTGTTCATAAGAGAACATCTCTCGGGATTGTACGGCAGGCACCTCTTATCCGCTCCCTCATATTCTCTTGGGTTGGAGCTTGACGGTAGACAGTGTCTTTAAGGTAGTCCCACAAGGAAAAATCAAGACAGGTAAGATCATGCGACCATGGAGGCTTATGAACAGGACCATCTCAACCAATCCAGCGTCGACCGAATGTTGCGTTCAGATGATTTCGAACAACACGGGCCCAGTGAGCGGGTGCACCGTCTTACTGAAACCACATCTGTTGACGTATACCTAAATCAAGATCTAGCAAAACTGACAATTTATTTTGCAGAAAATCAAGATGATCGACAGCGGTCATACTACCCTCGAAGGAGTGTGGACCTATTATTTTCCCGTTAATAATGCCACACCAAACATTCAAACTACACCGATGCTGGTGATAGATCGGTCTTACCAAATGTGGATTCTGATCAGACCAATACCGGAACTTCCATTAAGAGCTTTCTGAATCGATCGATTGGTCTCAATGCCCACCGACAAAACGCCATTATTCGCAACTGATCAGAATTAGGCGTGCTTTGGCGGAATTGTAGCCGGTACGGGTGGAGCTTCGCACCTCTCAATACTCGGTGCACTGTGAATCTGGGAAACCCGAGTTCCAAGATCACTCGACACTCATACTGGCCATCAAAATCATTGATGACGTTTTGGCGACGTCCACGGTGGCCGATTATCTGACCTGCCCTCGCTCTCTGTTCGAGGGTTCGGATTGTCTGCCATGATGGGTGACCGCGATGAGGAAATTCGCATCTATACAAATTTTCGGCTCGTAAATATTTGCCCCTACATCTTCCTAAAATAAAGAGTTTATCGACGATTTCGTTGGGATTGAAATATGCCATTTTTTAATTGCCGTCGGTATTAATTTTTTAAAATAATCTTGAAACGATTTGTCGCTGATTTTTTTACTCTTGAATTTGTCGCTGGTTTTTTTTCTCTTGAATTTGTCGCTGTGGAAATTTTTCTGTAAGCTGGATACAGCATGAAGCAATCCGAAAAGTTCAACGCCGCTTGCATGAAGCAATCCGAAAGAAACGCCTGAATTCGTGGCGAATCAATTCATGGCTTTTGCACAACGATAATGCACCTGCTCACACTTCATTGCTTGTTCGTGATTTTTTTGCAAAAAACAACGCTATAATTGCTACTTCTCTACTCGCTGGGGAATTGAAACGGCCTCTGTGCTCTCCAGAAGGCTTTCTATCTACGTTAATCACCACTTGCAACATCTTCTGTCCCTTAGAAACATAATTAACGGTAGCCTTAAAATGAAGAATATACTTCTTGTGTCCATGCAGCAACTCCTGCAGTTGACTAACCAGTTCTTGCTTAATGCCACGGTAGATTCCAGAACGAATCTCCCTCTTATTGTCTTCATCACCAACAAAGTATATCGGGAGAAATGAAGACTGTTGCTGAGGCCTTGCCATGAGGCTCCCTATCCTGTGGTAGACCTGCCCTTTCACTTTGAATGTTGGCATAAAATTGCCCTGTATCGCCTCTCTTGCTCCAAAAGACGTCATTTGGAAGCATCCGTTGTACTATCGAACAGCAGACAGAAAATGCTCTGCCATCAGATGCTGATTGATGAGGAGAATGTGTAAGGGTTCAGGGTAGGACTCAAGGGAAGGGAGCTGGACTGTACCACCATTGCAACAGATTCCGGGAGGCTCATCCTGCTACTTCAGGGCACGGCATTAGACACAGGATAATCGAGGTCTGAAATCAACTATTTTGTCAATTCAATAATCAATCTGAGTTTCATATTTGAAATCAGACAAATGCTTATTAGTCCAAGGCTATCTGATTCGTGACCTCTTTTCATTGTATTTAGCTGTAGCTGCCTGATTAACGTAGGGGTTATAAAATGCATCGTTTTTAACAGATTTTCTATTGACTTCGGGATGACTATGATTATATTTTTTAACAGACTCGATCTATTGACGTCTGGGTTATTTTTTTTTTGCATATTTTAAACAACCAAATTCTGCCACCAACAATTTATCGTGTATTATTAAGTGTCGAATGAACAAACGCGTGATAGGTTGAGATAGTGAACGAAAGAATAAAGAACAATGATGTGCATAAGAGGCAGTGAAACGGCATACCGAAAGAGACGGTGAACGACAGAGTAAAGAACAAAATGCGTAAGAGACAATGAATTAAAATACCGAAAGAGAGGGTGAACGACAGTGTAACGAAGGACGAGGGTCGACCATCGAGTGTTAACAGCCGGCTCGAGTGTTGCAGATAGAAGGAAGGAGAAAGGAGCAAGAATATTCGAACCACCGAAGGAGTGAGTTGGAAAGATTGAGTCAGTGTGAGAGAAAGAGAGCGAGAACACCTGCATTCAGAAGTATTCGCTGAGAGACGTTTGCACCATAAGGAACAAAGTAAGCATCGAAAAATTACGTACGGAGAAACATTCATCAACGACGTCTTCTCTCACGCGTCTTTCAGCGTTTGACCGCCTCGCGACTCGCCGTACCGCTGCACCATGGAAATAGCCGTGATTAGTTTGCCGTGGACAGCCGAAGGTATCCCATAATTAATCAATATTTTTCATGGTCGATTTCGAACATCGTGTATAACATGAAGACTCGTTATTGAGAAATCAGCTCACATGCTACGATAATGGTCGCTGCGCAGCAGCTCATACAGTAGCGGACAAAAGTTTAAGACGATGAATTACAATTTGGTTCATAGATCTGTCATACAAGTACTAACGTTTCCTTCGGCTTGTTGTTTTTTTACAATATATGTGTACGTTTGACCTTCATAATGTAGAAGTCTCGGTCGTCAAATGTAAACAATATAGATTATACAATTTTTTTTTTCTTCCAACCATCTGTAAACAGCGGACATTAGTTTAAGACGATCTGTCGAACAAGATACCCGTAGTCGATCCACGCAATAATTTGATATATTAATACTGTAAATAGTTTGTGGTGTATCATCCAGTGTCTTAAGTTTAATTACGTACGAAAAGAGTATGGGTAAAGCCCGTAATTTGTCATCAACTGAACGAAAACTAATCGTGTCTCTACGGAAGCAAAATGAGACATTTTCTTTAATTGCAACTCAAATGAATCGATCAGAAACTTCTTGTAAGCAAGCGTGGTACAAGTTTGTGAAGACTGGGGACTATTTTGATCGACCAAAAAACGGTAGACCGCGGAAAACCACGCCAACGCTGGATCGTCGGATTCATCGATTAAGCGAGAGAGATCGTTTTCGTTCAGCAGTCGATATCAGAGCTGAAATATCCAGTAATAATAATGCACAAATTAGTGTAAGAACTGTCCGAAGACGATTAGACGAATTCAATTTGAAAGCACGAAAGCCACGGAAGAAGCCGATGCTCAGTAAAAAGAATAAAAAATTACGACTGCAATTTGCTAAGGCTCATCGGCATTGGACAAGTAAGGATTGGCAAAATGTGCTATTTTCGGACGAATCCAAATTCAACCGAATTTGTTCTGACGGGATACTGTATGTAAGACGTCGAATTGGCGAAGATTTAAATCCTCGATGTGTTTTACCGACAGTTAAGCATGGAGGTGGAAACGTAATGGTGTGGGCATGTTTTTCTCGCAATGGTCCTGGACCAATACGCCGAATTAATGGAATCATGGACCGTTTTCAATACTTGGATATATTGAAAAATACTATGTTACCGTATGCCTACGAAAATATGGGTGATAATTTTATTTTCAACAAGATAATGACCCAAAGCATACGGCTCGGGTAGTGAAAAGTTTTTTTCAAGATGAAAAAATCCCTTTATTACCATGGCCGTTGCAGTCGCCGGATTTAAATCCAATTGAAAACTTATGGTGTACCATAAAAAGAAGGGTTCAAAGAAATAAACCAAAAAATTTTGACGATTTGTACTCTTTGGTTGAAAAAACGTGGAGTGAAACAACTGTGGACGACTGCAAAAAATAAATTGATTCAGTGCCTCAAAGATGTGCTGATGTGATAAAAAATAATGGACTGTGGACAAAGTATTGAAGGGAGGAAAATATCTATATATTTTCTACCAAAAAATATTTTTTTACGTATAGTCTTAAACTTTTGTCCCCGAAGATATCAATCAAATTTATGTTTTCTTTGTTTATTATATCTAATGTTGTTACGCGCAAAATTGAATTTATGTAATAAATATATGAATTAATGATTAATTAGCTAATACAAAAAAAATCCACTGAGTCAATTCTTTTCATAAAAAAATCAACGATTACTTTTTTTTTCCTCTCCGTCTTAAACTTTTGTCCGCTACTGTATGTGCCGTTGCCCTACTGTGTTCGACTGCCGTGTGGGCAGCTGGGTGGCAGTACCTCACGGGCACCTCTCTCACGCGTAGGCACGATGATCATGTTCTCATGTAACGTTAGCGTCGCCAACGTCGTTTCTAAAACGGTGGCCATCCTGGATTTTTTCCTCAACGCCAAGCGTGCAATGGGTGCTTTTACTGGTCTCGGATATTTCACTCCCTTGTTCGGATCTTCTCAGCCTCAAATCGTGCAGTTTTATTTATATATTTTGTTTGCAGATTTATTGAGTGAATATTGTTGAATCTTAGCGATTCTTTGGAACCTGTATGAATTACTAGAAAGGAAGGAGAGCAGGGGTAATAATGAATTATCAGAACACTGTTTAAGATACACCTTTGTCTCGGTTTATTGAACAGAATGACGCGCGTACTATCTTGCATGCGGTCAACTACAGACTAATCAGCTCTGCTCGCCGAGATCGCGGTATTGCACGTCGCATCGAGAGTGGGGATACTCGGCTTTTCTAGAAGCCTCGGCTGCACACACACATACGTTGCGTCAAGTACGTTAAGCAAATCCAACAAATATAGATCACTTCATTTCTGCCAACTTCGTCTGTCTGGTAATTTTTTACCTGTCACGAGTCACGACTCATCCTTTTTTAATATATTACCGTCCACAACATCAGAACATCAGGATTCTCAAACAATCGCAGATGAGTCAATTCGTGAGAACAAAAAATCCGATTCAGTTTAATTGATAAACGGTTCAAATATATTCAAAAAATATAGATGAGTCTTTCATTATTTCTATGTATACAAACATTGAACCCCTATTTCACCCCCTTATATTCCCCTCCGTCATAGTTCCTAAGATTTTGTGATGAGTACGTCGTATTTCGCTTATATATACAGGGTATAACAAAAGTCGAGAACAAAATTATTACCGTGAGATGTGGGATGAACACTCAGTTATTAGCGTTTAAAGGTGAACCAATCACAGAGCCGATAGCGACAACACAGCGAAGGCGTTGAGATCATCATGTATTACATGTGTCGTGTTACTTTTCTTAATCGTTTTATTCAATGCTTTAAAGAGTTCTCAATTTTTATAAATTATCTCAAAAAGCGAATTTTCCATGGTGTTGAGCGCTGCAGCGATTGTTTTTTATTTGCATGCTATATCGAAGTACAGTGAAATACTAGGCGTGCCCATGCTGTCGCTGTGCCGTCACTATCTGCTCTTTGCTTGGCCCTCTCTCAAACGTTAATAACTAACAAACTAGTTGCTATACGACATCTTGACTTAGCACAATTTACTCGGATGATCATCCCGCATCTCTGGTACTAATCTTGTTCTCGAGTTTTGTTACACCCTATATATCGATAGATACAAAGAAAAAAATAATAAAAAAAATAAAACAGAAATAAATATATTGTAACTGATTCTCGTAGTTAATGGCAGAAGTCAGCGTTAACAAAATAAATTAAACGTCAGCAAATAATTTCGTAATATAATAATCTTGGTGTAATAACAATAATATGATTAACTTAATAGAATTCAAACCAACAAAATAAAAACACAACAAAATTTACAATAATCGAAAAAAAAAGAAGAAATAACCAATCTCGAAAATAACTCAATAATAGCTCAATTTACGCAAGATGATCTCGAATAATAACGCAAAATAATAACTCCGTTAATGACCACACCAAGTAACCACACTCAAATAACAACGCCAAACAATGTCAATTAATAACGAAGAACCATACCTCGGATAATAAAAAGAAAATAGAAATAACTCAAGCTTAAATATTGATAAATGGGCGTCAGCTACTGTTTGGTGTCGCACCGTGTAAGTCTCCTCGCGAGACGCAGCGATTCACACTAAAACCGAAGCAATACGCACGACACTAGCGAAGATCGCGCGACTTTGCCGACGCGTACACGGCCGACTAGCTAGGGAAAAGGGAAGAGAAGATCAGGGGGAAGGGTCTAAATCCTGATCAACGGCTTCTTATAATATTGGACCTGGGAAAAAGATCGTGGCGTTTTTCCCGGTAGATGGCATAAATTGCAAATAAGTCAGGAAACACAGATCGCAGCGACACAAATATGATAGACCGAATTAACATCTGCGATGCACTGCTGAAACGCATTGAAATCGCGCTATTTCTGAAACGTGTCATAACCGGTGACGAAAAATGGATCACGTACGACAATCGGAAGCGTCAAAGATCGTGGACAAGGGATGGTGAGCCGTCACAAGCGTTCGCGAAGCTAGGATTGACGGCGAAAAAGGTGATGCTGTGTGTGCGGTGGGACTGGAAGGGAATCTTCCACCACGAGCTATTTCCAGTTGGTCAGACGATTGATCCTCAACTCTACTGTGGACAACTAGAGAGATTACGCCAAGCAATTGAAAGAAAACGGCCCGAATTGATTAATAGGAAAGGTGTTGTCTTCCATCATGACAACGCCGGATCACACACTTCTTTGATAACCCGTCAAAAATTGCGAGAGCTTGGTTGGGAAGTTTTGATGCACCCACCGTATAATCCAGACATAGCACCCTCTGACTATCACTTATTCCGATCTCTGCAGAACTCTCTCAACTGAATTAAGCTGCTTTCAAAAGAAGCTTGTGAAAACTACTTGATTCAGTTTTTCAACCAGAAACCACAGAAGTTCTTCACCGATGCCATCATGGCTCTACCCGAAAAATGGCGAAATATTGTCGATAATAATGGAGCATATTTGGTTTAAATAAATTCATTTTCACACTCTAAGAAAACCAGTTGAATTTTACTAAAAAAAAACGCCACGAACTTTTTCTCAGACCCAATATTACTTCGGTTCTTTACTATTTAAGATGGAAGCAAAAAGGGACAGGGAAATTATGGAAAAATACTCGGTAATGGAATTACGGTGGAGAAACTGACATTATAATACCTGTAATATGAACTATACACCACTCACCACGCGCATTAACAATCGTTACTCGATACCTAAAAATGGCGATGCCGGCAACCAATTTGACGTGGCAGACAATTCTCAAAATCAACAATCTATAACCAATACGAATTGAAGGGGAGGGAAACGGATATCAACAGTCTTATACCGGTAACGCGTAAATAAAATATTACGGTCGACGGTATCATATAATATTTAAAAAGTTATTTTTTGGGATCGTTCGCCGATAAGAAGATGAATCGCACGTGAAAGGGATAAATGCATAAATTTACGATAGAAGAGTAATTTGGTTTTTTATTCTAAATAACGGCAACTTTTCGTTATTTATCACAGGACATGAAAAGGAATTAAAGTACAAATTTTGTGTTATCCAAGTGGCCCGAGGTTCATGTTTACCTCGGCTGCTGTCGGGGTCGGTGCTTCGCTCGTCCTTGCTGGTATCTGGTTTCGCCGATATCTGTAACATTTGAACATAGCGAAACTGTTGAGATTTCCTTCTGGTATTGTTGGAATGGATCGGAAAGATATCGAAAAAGGATGAGTTTTTCATCACGGCAGTGGTGAAATAACCAGACCAAAAGATGTAGGCAGAGAAAGTGGTTTATTCTACCGTTGACTGTCACATTACGAAAAAAAAAAAATATATATATATAAAATAGTACAAATAAATTGAGAGTGAATTTTGGGTGAGAAGCACAAACAATTATATTAATTGTGTGCTGTCATTTGTGAGGTGAACGTGGTGCAGCCCTCTTTGCAGAGCACGCCACGAGATGAGATTTGTGAGGATGCACAAATGACATTTATTCGCCTCACCAACATTGAATTTATATAAATTATGAAGGTGTACTCTTACCGCTTATTTTAAGTTCAGTTGAGCACGAATATGATGAGTAGATCCGGGATGATGGTGAAAAAAGGCCGAGGTGAGAACAGAGGATTGTGTCGTGCCAACGGGTTTTCACAGAAGTTTCTAAATTTCTCAATATGGCTGCGTTGTAAACAGCCTCTCGCTTGAGCAGCATGCCTGCAAGGCGCTGCCTCGGCTATCTTCGCTACAGCCGAGAGCAGCACATCACCCAGTAGCAACAGATTGACGCACAGCGAATATCGATCGCCGTGCGTCAGCTGATTTTCCAACAGAAACCGGCTAAGGTTATCAGTGCTGTGGCATCCAGTGAGTAGAAACTCGGGCTGTGTAGGTGATGTTTCCCGTTCCCATCGGTGTCGAGGTTTTTTATTATCTGTTCTGCTCAAACTCCGAGCTTTCGAAGCTCCTCTAGATCTTGCAGCACGCTTAATAGCTAAATTTTCTTCTCGATCTTCCGGAATGGGAGTGTTTGAGCCTCTGTTTCAGTTAGTGTTAATAAGAATCGAAGGAGGTAATTTTCCCGGTTTTTCTGCGATGTTCGCCCGATAGTTTTGACACGGAAATCTCGGGCGGTTAGTGAATATAGGCCTACGAAAGTCAGTATTCCAGTATTATTTAGAGTCCTATGCTGCGTGGGATTTTTCCCACAGTTTAACTCGATGGGTTCTGGGGTTAGTGCGACGTATATCAATACGTCGGTTGCTGCATCGGCATGATGAGGGTGTAAATTAAATGGATAACTAGTTTTGCGCATCGTTCGCCGTTATCTGTGTCGATTTTCGTATATATCTGAACTTCGCAAGGGGCGTCGTTCGTAAGCGAGTTGGAAGGATGTGTAGGCGGACAAATATAATCACAGATATATAATTTATTTAATATCTTGCAGCTTCTTAGGTCATCCTAAGGAAATTCCGATTCGCCTTGTCGATTTCTAAGTGACTATCAGCTGTGTCCGCGTAGTAGTATCTACCGTTGAATGCCCGAGTTGATAGGGGGTATACCTTCTGTATGCTGTACATCTGTTGCCGAGCACGAGCATTGTCTTGTAGCTCTAAGCTTTGATGTCCGCCGGTCGCAAAAGTATTGACGCTTAACTGTGCTCTATTACGACTGGGAAGCTACTGCCAGGCGGCAGGGACTTAGTGCATCGGTGACGTGCCGTGTGAGCAATCTCGGTGATAATACTGCTGCGCTCACTCCTCTATTCATGATGTCCGTGATGAGCCACACTTGCTCATTTACGTCGCTGAGCAGGGCCTCCACTACTATACCTATAGCATTTGGACTTTAGTCTAAATGTTGGCGCCTGTACATCCAGCATACGTTGCTGTTTTCCAAATGGGCTATGGTAATTCTCGAAAACAATTATTGTCATTCTAGGCCCATTATTTGCTTTCTATTCAGCTATAGGGCTCGATTGTCTACGCGTACCTTCTTCCACATTCTGAAGCTTCGTATAACATCGTATCGGTAACCAATGAAATATTATATTTTTGCATAAAAACTAATATTGTCTTGAAATATTGAAATATTATATTATCGCATATTTCGCTGTAATTGTTAAAATCGAATTACGAATAAACATGTGTGAATCAACCGAATGGAGTGTCCACATTGTCTTATTTTTTCAAAATTGAGTATGTGTTAAAATCAAGTATGCACTTAGAGGTTTCATTTCTTCAATTTACTTTATATATCCTTCTTCACACTCTACGCTGAACACCTTTCTGTGTCAGCATTGATATTCTATAAAATATTCGAGGCGGTTTTTAAGCATGGTCGTGGTATTTCAGCTCCTCTGAATTGCGTAATTAATGTGCAATTTCTTTTCAATTATTTCGCGTAGAGGGGTCCATTTTGGCGTTTGTTTGACCGACCTACTGCGTTTTTTGTTATTGACATTCAGCGATACTTTGTCTCTGACGCGAAGTTTTCATTTTCCTTGTGTATAGGTTGTCGCTTTCCTCGCTCGAGGTTTCAACAATCTCGCTGTACTGTAAGCTGGTGTGAGTCTTTTGCCTCACGTTGTTCAGGGCTTCTTGTACTGTTGGGCCTGCATCTCTGTTGCTCTGCATTTTAGCCACTCCTGCTTTCCTTATGCGTCCATGCTTAGTACGACGCTTCGGCTTGTCCCCACCTTGGTCGCTTAGCTGGCCCGTGGGGTTACGCTGGTCGTGCGGTGTGGTGGTATTGTTACCGTCTCCTTCTAAAATGCTCTCTGTCTTTTCGCAGCGTTGCTTTGTGCGCGTATCCGTGACCTTACTCCATCCGCGGTTTCGTGCCGGGGCATGGCGGATCAGTAGAGCATTTGTCTGGCACGCGGCGAGCCTCACTGTCCCGTTCCTTGCCCTCCTTCTCTGACGTGTGGTAGCGTTCTCTCTCGGCTGTGCGCTCTGTTGTCTCGGCTCTTTCTTTTGTGCCGTCGTTCGTTTCGCTAGCATTATCTTGCTTGCTGTCCTTTTTTTTGCATCGACAGGCTTCGCCTCTCGCTCTCCCGCGTGACTGGGTTTGTCCGGGGTATCTTCGGCACTCCTCTTCGTTCGGTCGTTCGTACCCCGGCTCGCGCTGTCCTCCTCTTTCCCGTGGGCGAGTTTGTATACCTGAACGCACTACCCCTTTCTTTAAACAAAAGGGGCAAGTAGGCTAACGCGAAGCGTCGACTAAGCCCACACCTTCTGAGGGATAGTACTCAGCTGTAGGCAGGGCCGCTAGAGGAAGCAGCCACCCAATTAAACAAACATCTCATGCAGCAAGCTCTACCTCCGCGCACAAGACTCCACGCAAGGTACTCGCACGGCCTACCAAGACTACTGCCCATGGGGCAGGTCTACGTCAAATGATGAAACATCGACAGTTCCACAAAAACTGGGCAATCGGCGAAACTCAGATTACTGTCGCATGTAATCACATTGCAGCAGCCCCATGCGATAAGGAACTGTTAACAGTCTTTCTGTTTCGTCTTTTGCATTGGTTTAAACCAATTGCAAAAAGACGGAAAAAAAAAACTTTCGGTAACAAATAAAATTATAAGCACACAACCTGATATAACACCATCACAAGAAAACAAACTACAACCAGAAGGACGTAAAACAAACCAGAAACTAACAAAAAAACACTAAAAGTACTTGTTGGAGAATCAGCTGGCGCACGGCAATTGATATTCGCCGTGCGTCAACCTGTTGCTACTGGGTAGCGTGCTGCGCTCAGCTATGCCGGAGATAGCCGAGGCAGTGCCTCGCAAGCATGCTGCTTAAGGCGAGAGGCTTTCTCTCTCGTTTGACTTTGGCATCGCTCGCCAGCTCTCACTCATTTGACTTCAGCGCTGCACAATGACGCTTTTGGAAAGCGCAGCCATATTGCTATTTTCGACACTTCTGTGAAAACTTTTCCCCAAGTAAGCGTGCTGGGAAAGTACTGTGAATATATTTCTCTCATTGACGTATCCTCAAATTCCCATTACTTGGCGTGCTCCGCATCGTTGGCTGCGTCACGTTCAATATAAAGTCTGATAGCACACAATTAATACAATTGTGTGTTTTTGTTTACATTGTGAATTAAGTTCACTCTTATATTTAGTTGAATTTTTTATAGATATTGTAAAATTATTAGCGATGGTAGAATAAAACCATTTTTTCGAACAATAACTGTCAGTCTGGTTATTTTCCACCCTGCCGTGAGTGAAGACTCATTTTTTTCAATATCTTTCAAATTCATTCCGCACCATCAAGAAAGGAATTCTCAACATTTGTGGTCTTTCGAGCCGGATATGCGACTCACGCGCAGGGTAGTACCAGGGTTGAACTACCTTCCGCTCGTATCTCGGCTCATCTCGGCGAAGACTCTGCGAAGCCCACCGCAGCATCCTCATCGGCTCATCAAGGACTCGTCAAGCAGGCAGTGTGGTAAAGTAAAGCTTTGCGGAGCATCTTCGTTGCTTTCTTTTCTTTATCTCGCTCACGTGGATCAAGGCCAGTGATGTCTGAGCGTAACTCTTTAGACACCGGGGTGGTGCCTGGTGGTCTTGAAGAGAAGAAGGCATTGCTGGTTCCTGAGGCCGGCGTGGGTGCGAGGAAGACCCGATCACCATCTCGCTTGGCAACCGAGATGGTGTCGAAGGTCCAGTCGCAGTAACGCCGGATTGCTCAGCTGCACAATATCTTCACTACGCTTGACGAGGGCTCAGACTCCCTCTCCATGGCTTCGCTCGATACCATGGTCCAGCAGATCACGGAGCTCCACAGTGACTTTCGCAAGGAACACGAGCTGTTGGAGTCACACGTTTGCAGACGACATGCAAAGTGTCGAGGTGAAGCTCGCTCTCAACGGCAAGATAGCTACACGGGATGCCATGGAGAGGTTGGCTCAACTGCGCCTTCCTGCACTGGCGGCCACGCCGCCGAAGTCCCATACAAAGCTGCCGGATATAAAGCTACCGACCTTCAAGAGCGCCTATTCCGGATGGCTAGCGTTTCGTGACTTGTTCTTAGCGCTGGTCATTCGGAACACGAGGTTAGCCGACGTCGAGCGGCTAATGTATCTGCGCGGCTGCGTTACGGACTTGGCGGCGAAACTTACTACGGGGTTCGCTCTCACCAACGAATCGTTTAACTTGGTTTGGGAGACACTCGTGTCTCGCTTCGAGAATAAGCGGTTGCTAGTGCAGGAGCGTTTGGACGGACTTTTTACTCTCAAACCGATTTCAGGGGATGCGGGTTCGCTCGCATCTCTCGTAACGTCGATCTCCGAGGCCAACAAGGTTCTTTCTTTGCTGGCAATAAAGGAAGAACTTCGAGATTGTGTGCTCGTGAGGCTGCTGAGTGGGCAGCTAGACCAAGCCACACGCGAGGCCTGGGAGACGACGCTGGGCCTCTCATCTAGCTTCCCGACCTTTGCTGAGATCGAGGCGTTTGCCAAGACTAAGGTCAGAGCTCTGGAGATGGCGAAGGCCACTCCAAAACCGAGTTACAGCTCTCATCGACCGACATCGGTGAACCCTCCTCCGGCAATGGCCGGGTCGCAACGTGCGTCGGCACACCACGTGGCAGGTAGCGCAGACCGTGGCACTCCACCATCACACACCAACGCGTCCGCGCATCCCTGTGACTGTTGTCGGACTATTTGGCATTTTATCGGAATGTGTCCAGAGTTCCGTGAGCTCACAGTGGCTGCGCGGCGAGGGATGGTGGAGAAGTCCCGGCTGTGCTATAACTGCTTGGGACGGCATAACGCCACATCTTGCCGATTCACACGGACATGCAAGGAGTGTTCAGGGCGGCACCACACCATGTTGCATTCTGCAGCGCCCTCTGCAACAACTTCCGACGCACAACCGTCTCAGACACAGTCGTCAACATAATAGGGTGTTGACGCAGGCATCCTCTTATCGGTATAGCTCACACGGAATTGCTCAACATTATTAGCAACCGCACTCGCACACATTCACTCATCGGCATTGACTCACCAGGGACGTCTTCTCGTCGATCCTGGATCGGAATTGACTTTTATTTCGGAAGAGCTCTATTGGAAACTCAATACATCACGCAGGCACTTATCAATTTCGATCACAGAGATCGGTGGAAGACACTCAACGCAGACACGTGGCTCGGTTCCACTCACCATGTGCTCCACAAACACCAAGGAGAAAGTCACAGTATTGGATCACATTCTCAACACAATTACTACTCACTCGCCATCTTTTGAGTCACCAGCTCGTACATGGCCTCACATTGTGAAGCTGAAGCTGGCGGATCCTGACTTTCTCACACCACGATCGATCGACATTATAATTGGAGCCGATATTTACGGACAGGTTATTGAGCCTAACATTATCAAAGGCACACCATCATCGCCTATTGCACAATTCTCAATATTTGGCTGGCTTATCACTGGACCAATTAACTCATGCCAACCTGAAGCACTCACTGTTCATCATGCTGCCGTGCAACACAATGATCAGGAATTACGGAACGTGCTCACAAAATTCTGGGTTCAAGAGAGCCACCAAAGGACAAAGTCGATCAACTCACCCCAGAGGAGCAGGCATGCAAGGATCATTTTCGCAACACGCATCAGCGTGATTCTACAGGCCGATACATCGTTCGGCTGCCCCTCTTATCTTCGCCTGCAAATCTGGGAAACTCATACTCAAAAGCGTATAGGTGTCTGCAGCACATTATACGGAAAATCTCAAAGAATGCTGAATACGGTCAGCTCTACTCACAATTCATGGACGAATATGAACAACTTGGTCATATGGTGAAGGCTTCAAGATCATCTTCAAGTGAAATACAATGCTATCTGCCTCACCACGGTGTTCTCAGGCCAGACAGCACCACCACTGAATTACGGGTGGTATTTAATGGCTCTAGCTGAACATCTTCTGGAAAGTCCCTTAATGACATCATGCACACTGGACCTAATCTGTTGGTCAATATTTCGGACGTGTTCATTTGGATTCGTCACCACAGATCACATCTTTGCCACTTAAGTTACAAAAATGTATCGTCAAATTCGCATTCATCAGGAGGATTGGAATCTTCAGCGAATTCTGTGGAAAGATGATCAACTCAACTCTGTGCCATATCAATTAATAACCGTGACATATGGCACAAAAGCTGCTCCATTTCTAGCAGTCAGAACACTCATGCAACTCGCCGAAGATGAAGGCCATCGTTTTCCTCTTGCTGTGCCAGTTATCACGTTTCGCAGGTACGTGGATAACATCTTCGGAGGGGCGGATTCAACTCATCAACTCTGATGAGTTTCTGATATTTCATCATCACCGTCAAGCTTAGTTATCTCAATGGACGACTGCGAGACAAAGATTCTTGGTCTGACTTGGCTTCCTAACGAAAGCAAGTTCACATTCGTATCTCGGTTCAACTCAACTCAGGAAATTTTCACAAAACGCCTCGTTCTTTCCGAGGTGGCTCAACTCTTTGATCCACTTGGTTTCGTCTCACCAGTTGTGATAAGACCCAAAATACTCTTACAAGAGCTTTGGCTTCACAAGCTCAATTGGGATGATCCACTGCCATCCCAGGTCTCAACACGATGGACTGCAATCAGAGACGATCTCACATGTCTGGCCAGACTCTCAATTCCTCGTTGGTTCAATACATTGAGCAACTCAACGGTGGAATTGCATGGTATCTCTGATGCATCTCAACTAGCCATGGTCGCAGTGATTTACATCACTGTTAACTCAACTTTCACAGGAAAGGTGGCTTCACTTCTCTGCTCAAAAACGCGAGTAGCACCACTCAAGAAGCTCACCATACCACGGCTTGAACTGACTGCAGCACTATTGCTAGCAAAATTGGTGGCATACGTTCAAGATCGAAATCTCATCTACTCATCTGTGGACGGACTCGTCGGTAACTCTCACCTGGATCAAAGCTCATTCAGCTCGGTGGAAAGACTATGTCTGAAACAGAGTATCGGCTGCTTCACTAGCATGAGGTCCCCCACTTCGAACGTTCTCTCCCGATGATGTTTGTTATATTGCGCCGCTTGACGCTGATACGCTTCCTCGAGATTGTGGGTGACTCGTCCGCGCACGCTTTCAAGATCTCGCATTTTTCCGACCAGCGTTCCCGTGGCAACGATACTATCTCGCTATCCCCTTCCACCTGACGCCTATAAAAATTATGCGACGTTAGTTCCCTACCAAAATTCAAGAAGGCCGGCGAATTCCCTGTCGACGAGTGGTACGCGGTATTATACGCGAATCAGAATTCGGTCAAATGTTCGTCCCACGCGCGGTGATTTCCCTCGAGAAACGACACGATCATCGTCTCCAACGTCCGGTTGACGCGTTCTACCGGGTTCGCTTGCGGGTGGTACGGTGGTGTAGTAGTATGATATATTCCCCACTCGGTAGCAATAGCACGTAAACTGGTTCACAAATTCCGTGCCATTGTCCGTTAGCAACATTTGAGGGTGCCCCATCACGAGTAGACTAATTCTTCTAACGCTTCGCTAATCTTTTTGCCCGTGGCTTTGCGCAGTAGGCAGCACTCTACCCACTTCATGAACAGGTCTTGAATCACAAGAACGTACGTAAAGCCCGACTTGCTGGGTGGAAGCGGTCTCATGACATCAGTGGCGACCACCGTTCATGGCTCCTCTACAATTCTCCGTCCCATGAGGCTCAGTGGGGGTCTCTACTGTACTTTGGCCCGCTGGCAGATCCCACAATGCCGGACGTAGCGCACTACGTTCCGCATCATCTCTGGCCAGAAATATCAGAGGAATAGACGCTGGTACGTCTTGTCGATCCCGAAGTGGCCCGCTTGCGGGGCGTCGTGACTACCTGAGGACAACGAGACGATCACCGTGCGGTACCACTAACTTCCACTCGGACTCAGTGACCTCTGGTAACTCGCGACGGGTGGTTTGGCGATTCAGATACAAACGATTCTCGACGGTTCTCCATGAGAGAAAACGTTTCGGGTAGGCGGCTACGTCTCGTAATTTCTTGGCATAACATCGATCGTTAGTCACCGGCTGTCGCTCGACTGTCTCTAGGCCCTCAGTGGCTATAACCAACAAATCAAAATCGGCCTCCTCTTTCTGGCTCGTTGAGCCCGGCGGCGCGTTCTCATACATTCCCGAGAGAGCATCAGGAACATGTTTGAGCGCCCCCTTGCGATACTGCACCTCGAAATCGTATTGAGCCAGCTGTAACGCCCACCGAGCTAATCGTCTGACCGGATCACGCAACGTCTGTAACCACCAAAGACTGTGATGGTCCGCGATTACCGTGAAATGATAACCCTCTAAATATGCACGAAATTTTTAAACGGCCCACAGAATAGCCAGGCACTCTTGTTCAGTGGTCGTGTCATTTTTCTCCGCAGGAGAGAGAGTACGACTCGCATACGCGATCGGGTGTTCTTCGCCCTCTACTTGCTGCGTGAGTACAGCGCCTAGGCCACTCATACTCGCGTCAGTTTGCAGCGTAAATTTCGCTTGAAAATTAGGGCACGCTAGCATGGGAGCACCCGCCAATGCGTCCTTCAGATGCCCGAAGGCTCTCTTCTGGTCGTCCCCCCACTTCCACGTCTGCTTTTTCCGGGTCAACAATGTTAACGGTTCGGCAAACTTCGCGAAATGTGGAATAAATCGCCGGTACCACGACGCCATCCCTAAGAAACGTCTGAATGCTTTAATACCCTGCGGAGGGGGAAAATTCTTATCGGGGCCGTCTTCTCCGGATCGACATGTACGCCATGCCGATTTACTAGGAAACCAAGGTATTTCACTTCCGGACAGCAGAATTCACATTTTTCCGGATTACTCGCGAGACTTGCCCACGTAATTCGCTCAAAAACACGCTTTAGCCAGATCAAGTGTTCTTCGAATGTTTTCGTGACGATGATGATGTCGTCCAGATACGCGAAGGCGTGGGGTTCCATTTTCGGACCAATTAGTTTGTCTAGCAATCACTGAAACGTAGTGGGTGCACTCGACAAACCGTATGGCATTCTCTTAAACTGAAACAATCCACGATGTCGTACCGTTAAAGCCGTAACCTCTTTCGAGCTTTCTTTCAAGGGTATTTGAAGGTAAGCTTGGCTCAGATCAAGAGTGGAAATATACCTGGCCGCACGCATTTTATCTAGAATTTGGCTCATATACGATAGCGGATACGCATCCTTCTTGGAGACCGCATTGACTTTCCGGAAGTCGAGACAGAATCGATAAGTGTTATTGGGTTTCTTAATCATCGTAATTGGCGTCGACCAATAACTACGCGAAGGCTCGATAACGTCAGCCGCCAACATACGGTCGACCTCAGCATCGATAACCTTCCGCATGATCGGTGTCACGCGATAATTGAGCTGTTTAGTCGGCCTCGGGTCGCCGACGTCAATTTTATATTCCGCTAGATGCGTCAAACCCGACGCGCTCTTAAGGGGGGAGGATAAGAGTTTTAGCGTGAAAAAAACACCTTATTTGTGTTTTTTTTAGAAATATGGATTGAGCAAATTTATCGAAATCTTTTGTACATTATTAACTATGATTTCAACAACACTCAGTAATTTTTTTATGCAAAAATAGCGACAAACAAGCCGGTGACGGAGCTTTTCCAAGAACGTCTTTGAAATTAGACGATTTGCGGTGTACACTGTATCTCAGCTGGAAATTATCTGAAATAAAAAACCATTAAAATTTAATCAAAGTATCATTAAATCCTCCCCCAACAATCTCTGATTATTATTTTTTTATTTTTGGTGGTCATTTAACGTGAAAACTGTTTTTTTTCCCGAAAAATTCCGCCATTTTTTAAGTGTAAAACCCCCTTAATGTTAAAAAAAATCTAAAACTTAACGCTGGGGGAGGTATTTTATATGTAGAAAGTGTGCACCAAGTTTGAAATGAATCGGTAATGTAGTTTTTAAATAGCAGCGTACACGGACTTTTAAAAAGTGATTTTGAGAAAAACGCGTTTAAAGTTTTAAAAGCTAAAAAAGTGAAAGAACATTTTTTTTTTTCAAGTTACACTGAATCATCGATTCCAGATCCATAGAGTAGACTCCCTACAGCAGCTTCGATGTCTTCAGCCTCTTTTTTCTCAAGTCTTTGCCTTATTTTGACTTCTTTGCTCTGCTGCTGAGCCTGTATCTCGGCCCTGTTAATGCGACAGCTGTCCTCCGATCTTGCGTATTCGTGAGCGCTCGGTCCAACGCTGACGTTCATATCTGACAGAAAGGTGAGAAAAGCACCAGTACCTTCGTTAAAAGTGCATGCAGCATGAAGAAGATGCAAATTCAACAATTTGTTTGCTGCCAGATAATTTTTTCGGTGCAATCCTCCAAATTAGTTGGTTCAAACTTTCGTTGGCATTTTGGGTAAAACCTCCAAGACACCTTTCCAGAAGTTCGTCCTTACTCAGATCTTCATAAATCGGTTTGATCGCTTGTATGACATCTTCTGGAAGTGGAGTGTAATTACGTTCAAGATTTTCCACTCTTGTTGTGGCCAGAGCTTTTTGATACGGACACCACGAGTTCTCGCCGCTCAAATGGTCTAAAATTGAATTTTTAAGTGGAAGTCGATGAGTCATCTCTGTCACAGCCATGATATAACATTCTAAACAAGTTTGTCTTATTTCATTTGCATGGACCCGCGATAACTTTGTAACGAGTGTCTGGCACTCTGGACCGAGGACAAGCTGATCGAGGGCGATGCAATTCTGAAGATGAGCGACGTTCAAGGCGCCTGATATAAGATCTTTCTGAACTTCGGGTTTCAAAAAGTTAGTCATAAATGAATGATGTATCCCCGTCATTACCGATGCATTGTCAGATGCCATGCCGACAATGTTAGCAAAAGGGATCCCTTTGGACTCGAAGCAAGATTTAAAGGCCGCGTATACATTTTCAACCGAACAGTTAACTGCTTTTAATTCTAATAATTGGAACAGCTGTGTGACTACTGTCTTAGCGTTGGGCGATACAAATTCAACTAAAACACACAGGGATTTTGTGTCGTTGATGTAATTGCTCTCATCGACGAGCACTGAAAACTTTGTAACTTTTAAAATGTCTACCAATCTCTCTACTTCTCGCCTGCCGAGGCAATTTGTAATAATTTGTGTACATTTCGTCCTGCCGAGCATTATGTCCTGCATGATTCGTGAGTCTTCAGCAATTTCTTTAAGGAGCGGTACTAAATGTTCCACGGTCTCGATTGCAATATTATGTTCAGCAAAAAATGCTGACAATTTAATTTCCGCGGATTTTAATTTAATTTTATGGGCATTCTTCTTATCCACCTGTTGTTGAGAAGCAGGCTCCACATCGGCAGATGCTGCGGCACCCGATAGTGAAGAAGAGGTTTGGGGCCTTTGCGTCGACTACCCGATCGTTTAGGCATCGGTATCGATGGTGGTGTACAAACGAGAGGTGAAGGCGGAAGCTCACTGCCCAGGGTTGTGAGTGGTTCGACAGCTACCACAAAGAGGTAGAGGAATGAAGCGGATGAGAGGTGTAAGTAGGAGACTGGTAAAGGAAGTAGTCAGTCGCTGTCTAAATTCGGAATTGGCTTATTCCTCAGAACCGACTGATTTTCAGTCGTCCCTGACTGCTTCATATTTGCAGCAGGAGCTCTTATAGCTTGTGAGAAACTGGTGGCCATCTTGCGGCTGAATCGTTTTACTAAGGATTACATAGGTAGGTTGAGGGAAGCTTGGAGTGGGTTGGGTATGGTGAATATCCATCGCTCGGTTAGTTTGCGTGGAGGCATATATTGATTGCGTTACATTGGTAGACGTGTGTGCGTGTTGAGTAACATTTGGAGTGAATGTGGGTGAATCTAGAAAGGATGTAAAAGAGAACAGGTGGAGAGTTCTATGGCGCAGACCTGGCGTACAACAAGAGGATGCAATTAAGATTGCCCGCTAGAATAAAGTTTTTGTACGAATGCAAATGAGGATTCAAAAAATTAAGAAAATCTTTCAGAATAGGACCCTCAGGTCTCCTGTAGATGGATGCAAATAATATCAAATCCGCACGAGTGGAGCGAATATTGAGTAGTAAGAATTCAGGTTCAACAACAGTATCGTTAATAACTGTTCCACGCGTATGAGGTGAAACACGATAACCGCAAATCCTAGCATAACGGACGCCCGAGTATGAGAGAACGGTAGATGGTATCACCAGCCTCCCACTCTAGCATTGCTCTACCGTTAGTGCAAGTAAGAATGCGTGGTAGCCTATTAGACGTGAGTGCGAGAGAGACGACCGAAAGGGGCGTGTCTTGAGACCCGTTCTTTGGGCGTGTCACATCGATACATTGCTACGCAGTCTGCAGACAAAAATCGCAACTTTTTCCCCGTCAAATCTTAACGTAGGCACTTCCATGGACATGTATGTTATCTGGTTTTGATAAAGAATTTCAAAGAATAATAACAACGCGACTGAAATAATGTGGACTCAGTTGCAAAACGGAAGTGGTAATATTTACCGATTGGAGACCAACAATGATCCTTGTATAACTTCTAAGTCATTTCGCTGTGCAAGCTTTTCGCAACTGGCCTTCGCTGTTGATGAGGAACGATTGATAGTAACTGACACCCAAGGTTATGTTTATCAACTCGAATTTAGGAATTTTGACGACATAATGTACAGTAAATTTGGAAATTTTGCCATGCCGACTTGTATTGCGTTCAATCCACTCGAGCAATCAGAGATTCTTCTAGCATTGAAGACAAACGATGTTATCATCTGTAAACACATCTCTGAAAACATGTTAATTTCTGCGCAATTATCTAGTCATTGTTTTCCAATTTTGCACATAACCTTTTATAAACAGTACTGTCTCACTGCCTCAAGCAAAGAAGCAATAATATGGAATCTAAACAACTTTGTAAAGGTACATCATCTTCAACTTCAGTTCACGAGCATAAATTTGAGGAAAGCATCTTTTTCAAGCTACGGTCACATCGCAGTGTTGTATTCAAATGATGCTCTACAAATCTGGTCTTGGGAAGACTTGACTGAGGATTCAAGAGTCTCCTTTCGAGACATTGGTGTGCGCCATGTGAAAGACTTTATATTTACATGGGATGGGGGAGCGATTATTATCTGTGCAGTAAAAGGGGGAATCTGTGTTCTAGATACTGCTTGCTTCAAGCTTATAGCAAGCTTTAATATGGCTGCAAGTAGTTTAATACCCAAACAAATTTGTATTATTCCTCATCCTTGTGATGTTAGAGCTGCAACAATCTTGGCGATCCACTGCTTTGACAGTAGCCTACAATTTTTGGATCTCAGCAATGGAAATTTCATAAAGGTTAAAGATATATTTTGGCGAGGGATCAAACAGTTTATAATCTCTGCTCAAGGTCGGTGGATGGCATGCATAGAATTAAATGGCAGTATCAGCCTTTGTCGCATTGATAGATTATTTTATGAAAAAGAAACTACAGAGAAAAAAAGAAAATTAATCAAGGTCCGTAGCAAGGTACACCAAATAAATGATCACCTGTGGAGTGTCAAGCAAAACATGAGAGAAGAACTTAGGCTATGCAGAATGCTTCCCATACTTGAAGAATTTAAAGAGTATCCTGGAAAGTACAGGACTGCCATTTGGAGTAATATAATGGAACTTCCTATGAACAGACAAGCCTGCTCTGAACTGACTAAAAACGTTTCTCAAAATAGTTTGATAAGAGATATGCTCAGGGACTATCCTCTCACCGATCAATGCCAAGCTTCACTTCTAGCTACGACCATAGATCGACTTGTTAGATGGTGTTCTTTTCTTGGAAACTGCCAATTTCTGCCTACATTAGTCTTCCCCTTTCTTATAGTTTTCCAGGTATTAATGTGCTTTTATTGTATGAGCTTTTTTAATTTTGAATTCTGTTGTACTGAGAATTCTTCAGCAGCGATTATTAAATTTTAAACAACTAAAACCTTCAATTTACCACTAAAATCACATTTGACACATTGCATGAAGAATAAATTGTAAGTTTCAACGTTTATTTTTGACAATCTAAAAATATGTTCAGACTGATTTTTATTCAACTTTTGTGAAGTTTCAAATTGTTCCAATGAACCATTTTAAAAAACACCAAAGATTTATCTATGTATTAACCCTTGGCACTCCAGCCTAGTAGGGCATAGAGGCTTTAATGTCGCAAATACGGCGACAACAGAGTGCAAAGGGTTAAATAACAAAAGAAGTTTCAAATAATCTAATATAATATATGCATGACTGAAGGAAATTACTTTCTGAAGATTCAACACTATTTCCTCTTAATATGAACTTTAATTCCTGCGAGATACATGATATGTTATGCATGGTTTAAAACTGAGTAGTTATAAAAGATTGACTGATAAATACAAGATATGTTTTCAAATAATTGCAAATGATCAAGGCAACACATTAGTTTTCTATATATATTTGTTTGTGAGTTTCAATTAATACTTCAGATTATTCAGGTTTGTGAAAATATGTTAATAATGAAAAATTAATAATGAATGCTGTAAGTTGCAATTCTGGAAATAGATTTAGAGGCAATTGTCTTTTCACAGAAAAATCGTTTACTGGCATTGGAAGCATCAATCACAGTTATCACGAATTTTTGTCAAAAATGGTTTGAATATTATCCTCTGCCACCCCTGAACATTCTTGGAATTGTGGAAAATATTCTTCTTGAGACTGATCCTGCACTGCTAACTTATTTCTGTGAACGTGGAATCACCTCAACTGACTATGCTTGGCCACTTTTGCAAACCACTTTGAGTGAAGTTCTGACTGCAAATGAGTGGCTTCTCCTCTGGGATCATATTTTGTCCTATCGACGGCCTTCTTTTCTTCTTATGTGCGTGGCCTCCTACAGTATTTGCTGTCGTAGGACCATTATGTCTCTAGTACACAATTCCAACGATTTCCGACGATTCTACTCCACTCAGGGTAATCTTAGCGTCAAGAAATTGCTTAAATTTGCCCAGAGTCTTGATCAAAATATTCCTGAGCACATTCATCCCGATCGATATCTTAGGTGAGATGTTGGTTACCAATTTTGTTTCAGTATTTTCAATCATACAATTCATTATAAAACTGAATTATTTGTCATTTGAATAATGTTTAAATGTAATCACAGCTTCCAAAATTTTTTATGAAACATGATACTCGTTTTTACTACAATATATATTCAATTCTATTATTTTTTTGTTTAACTTCTTTGTGATGGAAAATGTTTTAACTAGCATTAAATTGGGCTCCTCTCATACCGGTTAATGCGCTATTAGGAATAATTTAAAAAATATCTCATTTTAAATAAGAAACCGTGAATTGTAACTGTATAAAATTTAACTTATGGGAAATCAATGACTTTTATTATATCTTTTATTATATGATTTATAGGAATAATTTCACTGTGCTGCCTAATGAGAAACCCTATCCACTTCTTCTCATGTATGAGTACCCGACATTTCTCATAGAAAAATAGTCTGGTGTCATGGAACCAGGGTTGTTAAAGGAAGAAGAAAAAATACTGCAGCAATATCAGTGAAATGCCATGAAAATTGGAGATCAAAAGCATCTGCGTGATTAGATAGAATATTTTGTCAAGAACATTCATCGGAACAGAAGTGATCAGTGAGGAAAATATTCCAATTATAATCCCGAACTTCTCGTTGGCTATTTACCATTAGAATCCTTCACTTCACTGATATACATGTTTTTATGCTCTGCCTATAAAATTTTTTGGTCATAAAATATGTAATGATTTTGAAATAGGTTCATTTTCTGCATGGTGCAATGTGTAACTAAAGTAAGAATTACATACTTCAATCGAAAAGTATTTTTGTTCAAATGTAGTACCGAAATGTCAATGAGAAAAAAGAGTGCAACTGGAATTTACACACATCACCAACTTTTTCCATCATTCACAAAGCTCTGCTCTATTAGTAAACTAATATTCATGGGCATATTTTCTCGTCAAGATGTATAATTAATGGAAATGACTGAGGACGCTGACCAATTTTTTGCAGCCTTTTTAAAAAATAGTATATAATTAATTATACAAATAATATATTCTTCATTTCTTTGAGATTTTTTTCGAAGAATTGCGAAAATGCTATGCGAAAGAATTAAGAATGACGAAATTCAACATTAAAAATGTCCACAATAAAATTCAACTATATGCATTAATGTTCAGCATGACAACATCAAGATCCATGGAGTTTAACGGACTGATAGAAAAGACTGAGACGGTGGATAGAAATTGATAGAAATGTGCAGTTTTCCAAATAATCACAATGATCTTTGCAACCAAGTGCAATACCTCGATACATTGCGTACTCTATCTTCTGCCGACATCATTTGATGTCACTAGTCGCGAAAAACTACTGTTAGTTGACAGTGATACTTTGATAATCTATATTTTTGTGTAATTAAGACTGAAGCAGACTCAAATTTATATCAGAATAAAATCCTTGTGAATCATGACGCATCTATGTAATCTTCCATTTGACAGATTTCTTTAACAAAGAAATTATAGAAGTTTTCGGATTACTTGAAGATATATCGGCTATTGTGATCAAATTTCTTGTTTACTCCAATGACGGGGGGGGGGGGGGGCTACGAGTACTAATTCGCAAACGAAGAAAAAAGTTACGTCTCGTTTATTACGAACAAAACTAAAACAATAGAAAATTAATGACAGTTAAATCTGTTACAATCCCTAGGCATAATTTACTCAATTGCGTTAAAGGTTTTCCGTCTCGTTTCAGCTTCAGATCAGGTCAGTGATGCCAGATGAGGGAATTTTGCCCCTATCACGCTGCCCGTGCTAGGCGCGTCAGGGGAAGGCTTGCGCCGCTCGTAACAAATCTTGTCGATTGCGCTTTACGTTGTGTCCCCCCACCCACTTCCCAACAGCCACTGCGCGGGCTTTTATGAAATGAGTTATGGAAGATTTTTTAATGAATATATATAAATATTATATATATAAATAAATAAATGATGAAAGTAAATAAATATATAAAACGCTCACTAATTTTGCAGCCGTCAGCAAATGAATAGTGCATTACAATATCCAACACCAAATTGTAGTCCTCTACACAAAAGGTTCATTACAATTTATTGAATAAAAAGAAATTGTAATGTTCTACTCACGTCCCAGGTCCTACCACATGGATATCGCTGCATAAGGACCCACCCGTGGGGTCGTTGCTGTGTTTGTATAGCCAAGCAAATACAGACACAGGAAAGACCCCTCTCCAACCCTCCAACAATTAAACGTCTTATTTCTTCATTAAACTAAGAGCAACAAATGAAATATGAATTGGCAAGAACAGTATTTTCTTTTCAAATAAATAATAAATAAAGTTTTCGAATAAAAAAACTAATAAATTTCTGTTTTTGTCTTAGGTTAATGGAATGCGTCATGAAAAGTTAATAAAAGCCAAGTTACAAACTTGGAAAAAAAAAAATTGTTATACAGGGTGGCCGATTTATCTCAAGACATTGAAATATTTCGAAAACTACGCATCGGATCAAAAAAAGTTCTGAATAAAATTTGTTCGCCTGGAAGGGGGTCATCCAATGATACCGAAGTCGACCCTTCACCCCTACCCCCTGGGGCGGGGGTGGGGGCAACTTTGAAGTCGTAAATGGGAACCCCTTTTTTTATTGCAGATTCGGATTCCCCATAAAAAAAAAGGAACTTTTATTTGAAACATTTTTTTTCGATTCGTGATAGATGGCGCTGTAATCGCAAGAAACCTGATTTTTGCGAATATCTCGAGAAATTACACATCGGATCGAAAAAAGAAAAAAGACATGTTTCATTTTTCAAAAAGCTATTCAGCGATACGAAATTCTATCCACCCTCCCCCCCATCCCTAACCCATTGTGGTAAAAATGGAAGTTGCTTCAAAATCGTGATTGGAAAACCCTATTTTTTCCCTGGTTTTCCATGACAAAATCCATTGATTTCACTTTATTGTTGATATGAAATTTTCTCACACATGGCGCTGCAATCGAAAGCATGTATTCGTTTATCAATAAGTTAACAACTACTTTCAGCGTTACCCAGGAACATCGACGTGGACGTAGTAGTTTTTGTTCCCATCAGGGTGCTTTTTTAAGGTGAGTCCTCTTGCCTCCCACCATCGGGGTGCTTGTTTTACGTGAGTCCCCTTGCCTCTTACCATCGGGGTGCTTGTTTTAGGTGAGTCCCCTTGCCTTTCACTATCGGAGTGCTTGTTTTAGGTGAGTCCCCTTGCCTCTCACTATTCAATAAATTAGATTGAATGTTCGAAATTGTGACCTTGAACTTCTGGACACTTATTTATTCTTTCCTCGAATAATTGTACACAGGAAAGGAGCATATCTGCGGGAATTTCAGCGCAAGCATTTCTTATGCGCTGTATCATGTTTTCACGAGTTGTTGGTACCTGTTGAAAAACCTTATTTTTTAGATGAGCCCACAGAAAAAAATCCGGCGATGTCAAATCAGGCGACCTAGCAGGCCAATTAATCAGGCCACCTCTGCCGATCCATCGGCCATTGAAATCACGGTTCAATACTTCCCGTGCTGTTATTGAGTAATGCGCTGGGCAACCGTCATGCTGAAACCGCATAATTTGGCGAATGGGCAATGCAACATCCTCAAGTAGAGGTTGTAATTCATGTTCCAGGAAATTTCGATATTTGATTCCATTTAAAGTACCATCGATAAAATAAGGACCAGTGAGTTTGTTACCTACAATTCCACACAAAACGTTAACCGACCAGGGACGTTGATGTTCAACTTGTCGTAACCAGTGGGGATTTTGCACACTCCAGTAATGCATGTTATGCCGATTAACGGCACCATGGTTTGTGAATTCGGACTCATCTGAAAATAGTACATTAGCGAAGAAATTGGAATTCATTTGTATTTGCTGAACTGCCCATTCACAAAATTCTACTCGCAGACGAAAATCATCGTCATGAAGTTCCTGATGCAGTGAAATGTGGTATGGGTGATACTAGTGACGATGCAATATTCTGAGAATACTATCTCTAGAAATTCCGGAATCCCGATGTAATTGCCGAGTGCTTACATGAGGGTTTTATTGAACAGCTGCTAGCACATCAATTTCATTAGTTTCTCCTGTGACAGTGATTCTTCGTTTTCTTTTTTTAGGTTGTACACTACTGTCAGATATAAAGGATTGAACAACTTTGTAAAAAAAAGAACGTGAGCGAACATTATCTGGAAAACGCTCAGCATACAAGGCAACAGCATCGTCAACATTCCGCCTACATTCATCGAAAATCAGAATCATTTCAGTTTTTTCTTCAATGGTTGCAGCATTCATTTCGCACTCGTACTTCAGTTTAAGAAATGAAGGGTAAAGATAGTCAAGTGAATTAACAATGTTGGAGGTGTTTTCAGTTAAAATCGTTGATATTGACCTTGACGCGTCACTGTGACCGTATGGTGAACTACGGGCTTATAAAAGCCAGTGCAGCGTTGTCAAAGATTACCATTTACGATTTCAGGGTGGGGGTGAGGGCCTCTCCTGTGTACAATCATTCGAGGAAAGAATAGATAAGTGTCTAGAAGTTCAAAGTCACAATTTCGAACATTTAATCTAATTTATTGAACAGTGAGAGGCAAGGGGACTCGAATAATACAAGCACCCCGATGGTGAGAGGCAAGGGGACTCACGTAAAACAAGCACCCGGATGAGAACAAAAACTACTATGTCCACGTCGTTGTTTCTGGGTAACGTTAAAAGTAGTTGTTAACTTATTGATAAACGAATACATACTTTCGATTGCAGCGCTATGTGTGAGAAAATTTTATATCAACAATAAAGTCAAATCAATGGATTTTGTCATGGAAAACCAGGAAAAAAATAGGGTTTTCCAATCACGATTTTGAAGCAACTTCCATTTTCACCATAATGGGGTAGGGATGGGGGGAGGGTTGATCGAGTTTCGTATCGCTGAATAGCTTTTTAGAAAATGAAACATGTCTTTTTTCTTTTTTCGATTCGATGTCTAATTTCTCGAGATATTCGCAAAAATCAGGTTTCTTGCGATTACAGCGCCATCTATTACGAATTGAAAAAAGATGTTTCAGATAAAAGTTACTCTTATTTTTTTATGGGGAATCCGAATCTGCAATAAATAATAGGGGTTCCCATTTACGATTTCAAAGTTACCCCCAACCCCACCCCAGGGTGTAGGGGTGAGGGGTCGACTTTGGTGTCATTGGATGACCCCCTTCCGGGCGAACAAATTTTATTGAGAACTTTTTTTGATCCGATGCGCAGTTTTCGAAATATTTCAATGTCTTAAGATAAATCGGCCACCCTGTATAATCAACGGTATTATATTATATCTTTCTAAATTAATAAATAATAAATAAATATATTTCTCTTTTTTTGTGCCGTTACTATACTGGAAGCTTTTTCCCCGCAAAGCAGAATCTATAAAATGACAGGCTATACTGTCATAAAGCAGTTATGTGTTGATGTGCGAAAATGCACATGATTAACGATATTAACGTCAGCACGGATAAGTGATATTAATAGTGCAATATCAGATGCCAGAGAAGCTTGGTTACGCAGTGTTAGCGTTCCAGACTGTAATCCGAAAATAGCAGATTTAAATCTCGAGCTAGTCAATTCGAAATTTTTTTTTCTCGCGACGATTCATTTTTGAAAAGTGAATTGCTGCGACAAAAAGATAAAATCGAAAAATATCTTTATACGACCTACTAAGTATCCATGTCATTGACACTACAAGATTTATTTTCCCGATTCTTACTGAAAAACCGCTACAACCTCATCAATTTCTTATAAATACTAATGAAAAACACATAAAACGATCGACAATTTCAATAATTAATGAAAACAAACATTTTATTCATCGATTAAGAGTACACAGAAATAATAGTACAGCTAATAATTGCATTAATTTATTTTGTACTTTGAACGTTTGAACAGCGCACGGCGTAGTGATAGACGTCCGCACTGCCTGACTGTTGATTGGTCGGTGAGCCGAGTGTTCGCGCGGCGTACTGTGTGACGTCATACGCTGCCTGACTGTTAATTGATGCCAGACCCAGTGGAGAGGGTACCCAAAAGGGAAAAAAATGTCCCTCATCTGGCATCACTGCACTGAACCCGGCCATCGCACAGTGGGGCCGATTCCCGAAAAGCTGGTCAAAAGTCGAAAAATGAAGTTTCATTTCATAAAATTTAGAGTACATAGGTGGATAGAGTAATGTTTAAAGAATATAATGGAACATTTTATAAGGGCTAGTGAAGTATACCTGGCAAGTATAAGCCAGTACAAAAGAGACCTTCGCGCAAGTAATAGCTCGATCGTTCGAGCTCATATTCAAGCGTCATATTAAAAAATTCGTAGAAAATCGTAAAATTGGTGTTTCTTAATTCTGCAAAATGGAGGTTTCAGGTTGAAGAAAGTAGTTTATTATCATATGCGTCGAAAATTATAACAGATACATATAAATTAATAGCTAAACAATGTCTAAACTAGAAAAAAATGAAAAATTATGTGCAATCATTTTAGAAAAACAGGGAAAAAGTTAAAAGTTCCGCAGTGTTCCGCAACGAAACAAGTTTTAAATTAAAGTTTGTACTGTTATGTAACAAAATTAGTGAAAATCAGCTGCAGCTAGCTGCAACTTTGTTTTTAGTGCACATTTGAATATAAAAAATTACAAATTCACATTAACCACTTGTTGCACGTTTTTTTTCAAATGAATATAATTTTGTGAAACTTGTTACTCGTGGGGTTTGGGGGTCGTTGAATACAAATTCGGTGTCAAAAAACCAAAATTCAAAATAGCGGATCCAATATGGCGGGCGCAATTTTCGAAATCGGTCGGATTCGCTTGAAACTTGTTACTCGGGGGTTTTTGGGATCGCTGAATACGAATCCCGTGTCAAAAAAACAAAATTCAAAATGGCGAATCTAATACGGCGAACATAATTTTTTAAATAAAACCACCATTTTTAATTTTGTTTTTTCTTGGCTATGCAACGTGAATAGTTCCGTAGCGTAGTGGCTTACACGCTGGACTCGTACATTATTGTTCTCGGTTCAAATCTCGTGTAGGTGATTTTTTTTTATTTTGCATAATAATTATTTAATAAAATGGTAGTTAAATTAATTCAGCAATTTTTATAATTTTAATAATCACTTTAATGTTATAAATAACTTATATCGTTTTAGAGTATATATTGTTGGATTCTAACATTTATAGAGGATAACGGAACCTTTGAAAAGAACATTTTTCAATATTTTTATAAATGATTAAAAATGTAATTACTTATCTGAAATATGTACAAAATATTTCTTTTAAACAAGAAAATCATTACTCTGTAATCCAAATACATTTATTTTAAAACTGTAAATCAAATTATTATACAGTAATCTTAAAAAATGTTTACTTAAACTAAAATAATTATAAATTAACTGTTTGAACATGTTATTTTTATTTCACAAAATCTATTTTGTTTCAGAAAATTATTTTAAGAAATATGTGCTTCAAAGAAAAAATTACTTGCATGTAACTGATGTACATTCACTTCAATAAAAAAAGGAAATGTAACTTGCAAATAGTATAAAATAAGTCTTTCAAAAGTGATTCTAATCAATACAATTATAGATGTAAAAGTAGATGTTTTATTACTTTTTATCAAATATATAATTTACTTACAGATTTATAAAAAGTTAATAAATTTTTATAATCGCTATTTTGGATCTGCCATGTTGAATTTTGTTTTTTTTCACATCGGATTCATTTTCAGTGACCTCAAAAACCCCCGAGTAACAAGTTTCAAGCAAATCCGGTTGATTTCAAAAATTGCGTCCGTCATATTGGATCCACCATTTTGAATTTTGTTTGTTTCACACCGGATTCGTATTTAGCGACCTCGAAAACCCCCAAATAACAAGTTTCCAGCAAATCCGGCCGATTACGAAAATTGCGTCCGCCATATTGGATCCGCCGTTTTGAATTTTGTTTTTTTCACATCGGATTCGTATTCAGCGACCTCGAAAACCCCCAAATAACAAGTTTCCAGCGAATCCGGCCGATTACGAAAATTGCGTCCGCCATATTGGATCCGCCATTTTGAATTTTGTTTTTCTCACACCGGATTTGTATTCAGCGACCTCGATAAACATTCCGTATTATAACTGAGTATTTTCGGTTTACTATCGCCATTTTGAACCCGCCATTTTGTTTTTTTACAATTTTGACTTCAGATTCGTAATCAGCGACCCCAAAAACCCTTATATACTATATCTCAAACAGAATGAACTACGTTTTCGACTTTTGACCAGCTTTTCGGGAATCGGCTCCACTGTGCATCGTCCCGGTGGAACACAGTTGGAAATTCTGGCATCACTGCTTTAGTGTACCCGGGGCGGCCGCACATGTAACAGCGACGCTCCATGGAGCAGGTCCCGGCACATCGCGTCACCAGATGGACGCTCCCCCCACATCTCCTGCAAGTATTGGTCCCCGAACTTCAATGGGACAGGCCCCGAACATCGTGCTCGACTACTTCGACCTCCACTGCCTCTTCCGACTAGGGATGGGCGATTCTGAATCGATTCTTTGAAGATCTATCTTTTATGGTTCAAAGATCGATCTTTTGAATCGATTCTTTCCCTTTCGATTTTCTCGTGAATCGATTCACTTTCCTCGGAATCGTAACGGTTCTTCTATTTACTGAACGTTTCGATCCCTTTTTAAAGTGAAACTTCTTTTGGGACGTTGTGAATTGGATGTTATGAAACGAAAAAGTGTAACGGAAGTTGAGACAAACGATATATATTAATACGATTGGCCTGCGAGAAAATAAACAAAACATATCTCTATGTAATTTTCTTATACTCCGTCTCCTCTTTGTGCGGTGGTTCATAGCGTCCGCACTCTCTACGCACATATAGGCTTATAGCTTAGAGTACCCCACGCATCTTTGTGCGGTGATTCGTAGCGTCCTCACTCCTGCCTTTCGTACATGGGTCTCTGTGCGTACAGGCTACTCTCTATACTATACGTATAGGGCATAGGCACAGAGTACACCACGCAAGCAGAGAGAAAGAGAGAGAGAGAGAGAGAGAGAGAGAAAATACATTAAGAGGTATAGGACACGTTTTTCTGTCCTGTATATGCGCCTTATTCTGTGCGCATATATATTACAGTGAAGGGCAGAGATAGTGTGATAGAGAGAAACATCGAGCACAGTATAGCGTCGCATCATTGTGTTCAGTGCGTTCTTTTAAAAATGATTGCGTTTTGTCTATTTAATGTAGTGAATCTATATTAAATAATGCCGAAAACAACTGCCGATCGTGTTGGAGAGTATCGTGCTAGAAAAACAGCTGCTGAAAATAAAACGAAAAAAACGGCAAAGACTTTTACAGAACGTGTTCGTAATTTTCGTGCGCGACAGGCGTTGAAGGTTAGAACAGCTGTAGAAAATGCTGTATCGACGACAAATGTTGCAAAAGCGTCTCACGACGAACCACATACACAAGATGCTGGAGATAATTCAAGTAGATATATATACTCTTATTTACTATATCGTATTATTTTCTAATTTACAACTTAACTTACCACGAAATATTGATGACGACCACTGAAAAATTCATAAGACAAGCTATCTCATGGGCTTGGTAAATAAAAGGACAATTCGTGCGTGGTTACAGTACCTAGTTCAAACTCCTTTTTATCTCTTGTATGACATAAAAATTGATGAAAGCTTCGTCAACACCGATAACAGTGTTGGCAACGTTCAACAAGATTAAATAAGTGAAAACATACCAATCGAAGAGAGCCCTACTGCACAACAACAGACACTTTTGTGGAATGATGACCAATATTTAAGGACAGCACCGGGGAAACATAATCTTCCACAAAGTATCCTCTTCGATGAACATGCCAAAGAACTGTCTTTTCCTTCAATTTATTTGGGCTATTTTCGGACATTTTGAGAAGGAATTAATGCAACACCATTCGCAATAGCAACGAGTGAACTACGAAGATCGAATCGACACGGAGTAACTCCATATCATTTGCTTTACGTCCAAATAAAAATTATGAAGATACGGGTCTGCGATTCTCTTACTATTGCTTTCAAACATATTGGAGTGAATACAAAAATAACTCGATAACAAATTGAGTCTGATGATTATATTGGGTTGTTCGGAAAGTAATTTCGTTTTTTTTTTTTTTTTTAAATGAAACACGATTTTCTTATAGTGAATTAATATTTTATTCAATCCAATATTGTCCATTCTGATCCAATACCTTTTGCCATCTTTCTGCCAGTAGCATGATTCCACGCTCATAAAATGTTTGTTCTTTGCTGGCAAAAAACTGATCCAAGTGACTTTGGACCTCCTCATTTGAATTAAACGTTTTACCGTCTAAAAAATGTTGTAGAGCCCGGAACAGATAATAATCTGAAGGTGCCAGGTCTGGAGAGTATGGTGGGTGTGGGAGTATATCCCATCCAAGCTCTAAAATTTTTTTCCGAGTGGTCAAACTTGTATGTGGTCTCGCATTATTTTGTTGGAACACTATACCTTTCCTATTGACCAATTCTGGCCTTTTTTCTTTAAGTGAATCATTCAATTTGTACAACTGATGACAGTACACTTCAGAATTGATCGTTCTGTTGCTCGGTAGAAGCTCAAAATAAACGATTCCTTTGAAATCCCACCAAACAGATAGCATAACCTTTTTTGATGAATATTGGCTTTCGACGTACTTTGAGCCGGTTCATCTTTTCTACTCCAGGATCTTTTGCGCTTAACATTGTTGTAGACAACCCATTTCTCATCCCAATGATGATACGCTTCAAAACTGGATCATTTTTTTGGCGTTTGAGAAGCAAATCACAAACGTCAATGCGACCGCACAAATTTTTTTCCGTAAGAAGATGAGGAACCCATATGTCGAGCTTTGGGGTTAAACCTAGTCGTTTCAAATGATCATGAACGGTCGAATTCAATAAATTGAATCTCTCGGCGATCTCACGAGTTGTTATTCGCCGGTTTGCATCAATCAATGCCTTTATTATGTCTTCATCAGCTTCAACTGGCCTTCTAGAACGTGGTGCATCTTCGAGATCAAAACTGCCGGATCGAAATTTTGCAAGCCAGTTTTGGCACTGGCGCTCACTTAACACATCTTCCCCATACACATCGGATGATTTTTTTTTTGCTTGAACAGAATTTTTACCTTTTCTATAGTAAAAAAGTAAAATATGCCGAAAATGCTGTTTTTCACTTTCCATATTTAAAAAGGTATCAACCAATAACTACTGTGCAGAATCAATTGAATTTCACAAGCAAGCCTTGCTATATCAGCTGTCAAAATAAATATGATTATACGGCTCAAGTGTGAAGTTGGTTGTAAAAAAATACCATTACGTCCTCTGTTGGGAAAAAACGAAATTACTTACCGAACGACCCAATATTAACAATTGTATTGAAAGTAAATTAGCTTTTTTGCGGTCGATACCAAATTCTACTTAGTATTGGTCGGAACGAAAGAGAGATCTGTTCGCAATGATACGACAACTTGGAAAACGCACGATGTTCCTCACTCTGAGTGCCAATAAAGTCGGGTGGAATAATCTGTTACGAACACAATATAAATTAAAGAACAATGGAGCTGACATTTCTGAGGAACTAAATTACATTCAGAAGAGAACACTCATTAATGAAGATGCCGTCACCTGCGCTATCTATTTCAACAAATTGGTGAATGTTTTAATGAATATCCGTCAGTCAAAGAAGAATAGCCCATTCGGAATTTATCATGAGGTCAATTATTTTAAAAGGATAGAATTTCGCTCCACAAGATGCACTTGGTATAGGTAAACAGGATGCAATAACAATGATTGATCAACTAATATCAGTTTCTTCGTCAGAAGCTTCTGGAAATATTAAAGTGCAGACACATAAACACACATTTACTTGGTTCAAAGTGAATGGCATGAACCAGCCACAGAAATGTAGATTTGAGGCGCCATTTCTGCCATGCAAGTACACGACAATATTAACACCAATGCCGAAAGATCATCCGTGATTTGCAACTTACGCTCGACGTTGTAAGTAATTTAATACATGTTTAAATTTCGCGCCTATATCCACTCTGTTCAGTCGAACGATGCTGGTGCCCTCTTCGGCTATCATCGGGTCTGAACTAAATCTCCGATGTGCATAGCGTGAACGGTGAGGTTTGCCTTGGGCTCACCCCAGTCGTTCGACTACCACGAGTGAGATCAAGTCTATTAAGTTATTTATATAATTATATCAGATCAGCCGTGTGAAAAGTTTTCCTCGATAATTGTACAGGTATGTTTCTGCGCTTTCTTATATTATTTGTGTATGGGTGCTTATACTGTTGTCACAATTAATACAATAGTCGGACGACTAGGCGCTCGGCGTTTTGCGCTTTTCTCCTTGGCGCTTGATGTGTTGCGCTTGTATGGTATACGTTGCGTTTTACGTCGGATTCAACGCCGGCTCTATCACATTGGACTTTATCAGAACGAATACGATGGGCTATGCTATGGCTATGGAACTTAAGCTATCGGTCTGAAGCTTAAGGATGCGTTCTACTCATCAGCGTATTTCCTCGAGGCCACTACATATGGGATTGGTCCTGACAGTGCAGAGAGATTCAGTCATTATCTCGGACATTCTCGAAGTCAACGGAAATCCAGGTAATGCGTCATATGAATATTAAGCCCGACCGATATTCCCGGTATCAAGCCACAGCCGGAGCATTGACAAGTGAAGGTCGCAAGTATCGTCTCTATAGATACTTGACATAAACAGTGTTTTTATATATTGGGTCGGCCCAGATAAACTGTGAATTCGCGAAATGACCTGGAACATTGTACGTATGGGTTATCGGTGTATTACTTTGAATATTTGAAATCAAAATAGGTTTAACCTCTAAGAGAGTATTGGTTCAATTTTGTCCTGTTATCGAGAGTTTCTGCTCATGTGTTCAAATAATGATACCAACGCCATTCCATTGTGGGAAGTTGAGTGATATTTGTATTTATTATATTGAATGCCACCGAGTGGTCTTTATGTGTATAATATTGTGTGCCGTGGTATGCCGGCGGGGTTCATTTCGAGTATACAGAGATAGAGTTCGGGTATATCGTCCAAGTATGATATCAACACTAATGTGTATGATCATCACGAGTTTTAGCCAAGCGTTCATGAAAATATATAATGTGTTCTCAACGCCACTATACTACTGCAGCGAATGACTGTTTCGTCGATGATAAAATATAGGATGTGTTATAAACGCCCCTATACTACTGAAGCGGGTCTGATCTTATCCTGGCCTCGTTTACTCACGGCCTGAGATATATATTTGGAGAGGCTCATTTTGTCAATAGAAACGGTTTCTGAATTACCGATTGCGTATATTAAAGAAAGTTAATGTTATCATATGGTGATGTCTATTTTTCTTTAAATAAAAATATATTTTTGTTACAACGTTATCAAATGCTTAGAATAAATTTGGAGAATAATGATTATACAATCATCGAGTCATTTTATGAAAAAAATGGTATTACTTGTGATGAAGACTATTTTCATATACTTGAAGCAGGAATTACTCGACCTAAAGTGTTTTTAAAACGATTACCATAAAAAAAGTGGCATAACCCGTTCAACTCTTCCGTGTTCAATATTTTTAAATCAAATATAGATTTCCAGTTTATCGTTGAAGAATATTCTTGTGCCGCGTATATCGTAGAGTACGTGAATAAAAAAACAGAAGCATAAGCAACTTGCAACGTCAAATTCATGAAATCATGGATGAAAATCCGGAATTCGATATAGTTGAGATCACAAGAAAAATGAGTGTAAATATGCTCAATACAGTTGAGTAAATAAGTCAAGAAGCTGCATGGTACTTACTTCGGGAGCCAATGTCAAAAAGTTCAGTTGTGGTAGTTTATATTTCTACAGTGGGGCCTGTTGAGAGGCATCGAATTAGAAAAACACAGAAACAATTAGAAGAAATGCACGCTGATGAAAATTCAACAGATATATGGAAAGAAAATTAATTCGACAAATATGAGCAGCGACCAGAAGATATGGAATTCGTAACACTAGCACAATTTGTTGCCAATTATTCTAAGAATTCACAAGGGACATACACTCGAAGAAAAGAACAGCGCATCATGCGTTATAGAAACTACGATATGGCATCAGATTATAATGAATATAAAAGGGAAATGGTCACTTTGCATATTCCCTTCCGAAATAAAGAAGCTGAAGATTTAGATGAAATGAAATTCATCGAAATTTACGACGAAAACGAAGATATCATATTGCAGCGTCGAAATGAATTTGAGTCTGATTTGGACATTAACAAAACCATTGAAATTTGTCGGAGATTGTGCCGTGAAGATGGACTACAAGACAACAATGATGATGAAGCTCGTGATGCCGTTACCAGATTTCCGGAGGTAAATCCATTTCAAGCACTGTAGAACAATCCGAATGCAGATGTTAACAATGATTTACGCTTACCCACGCTGAATAAACTCGGGGAAATCGCTAAGAAAAAAGAGAACCTGATGCCCAATCAAGACTTCTTTGAACTTATGTGAATGGCAAACGAAAAACAGAAAGATCTTCTCATGCATGTTATTTCACATCTTCAGTCCGAAAGACCCTCGCCATTGCAAATATTCGTCAAGGGCTCTGCCGGATGTGGAAAAACATTTGTAAAACTGTTAATGGAAATTTATAATAGGTACACTCAGAATGATGGATATTGTAACGCTCATATAACTTGTGCTTCAACTGGGATAGTTGCCGTAGCAATTGGTGGAACAACGGTCCACACAGCTTTAAAAATAAGTTTGTCCAAATTACTTCCTTTGTCAATGGAAATCGCCCAACAATATCGTTCACTATTTAAATACGTTCGTGTTCTAATCATAGATGAAATTAGTATGATCGGTGCTGAACTGCTTGAGCAAATCGACACAAGATTAAAACAGATCACTGGTAATTTTAACAACAATTTTGGAGGACTGGATTTAATTCTAATTGGAGATCTACGTCAACTACCGCCGGTTCGAGCAACTTCAATTTATAAACAGCTGAGACGATAACTAGCAGGTTCTACACTGTGGCGAGGCTTGCAATTATATGCTCACAGAAGTCATGCGGCAAGCTAATCAAGTTTTTTTAACAATATTGATAAAAATTGGCGATGGAAGGTTATTAGATGACGATGAGTTGCAGTTGATAGAATTAAGATTCTTTACAAAAGAAGAGGCTGACAGACTGTGGCCGGATGGTGTGCGGGTATTCTTCAATAATCGATCTGTTAGTGAGTATAATAATCACATTTTAAATTGTGCAGACATCAATTCCATAACAACAGATGTTTATATCGGTTGTCAAGAAGCTTACCAAGAAGCCGCTATGCATCAAAAACTTCACAAGCTGTCGATTATTGATACAGGAGGATTACCATATGAAGTCACATTGGTATAAAACAAATCATATATATTAACCACCAATATCGACGTGTCAGATGGGTTAGCGAATGGTGCTACAGGGAAATTGGTCCACATAGAATATAATGATACTGGTGAAATAGGTCGTCTGTGGTTAGAATTTTCGGAGCAGCCAAAACTGGTGAGAAGATACGTAAGAAAGCTGCTGCGTCAATACAAAGACACAACCTCAGTCGACTGGCTGTTCCGATAGATCGAAGAACTTCTACAATTCCACTTGTTGCGCATAAAACGATTGTCGCAAAACGCAATCATTTCCCGTTAGGGTCAGCATGTGCTATAACAATACACACATCTGAGGCAAGTACATTTAGTGAGATTGTATATGAGTATGAGAAAACTCATCCTCAACAGGTCGTATACGTAGCGTTATCACGTGTTACCAGTATTGAAGGTATATATATATTATTACTAATAATGGAGTGTAACGGTAATTTCTTATCGTTAGCATTAATTTTTATTTCCCAGGGGAAATTCGAGCTCGATCACAAGAATAATTAATTCTAGACTTCTAGGTAGGTGAAAACAGGGTTTATTAATGAAAACAATAAAAATAAAAATGTCAGTGTTCGGTTTCTTGGCACCGATAACCAGTACAATGCATTTAAGTTCGTTAATTCCTAGGATTATTTTCACAATTCTTTTCGGGTATTGCGTTTATATAGATTCTCGGTACACCCAGCTCGGTAGTTTGTTATTGTTCCGTGCGTTGGTAGTGAGCCTGTCACTTGACGCACACACACACAGCTAAACGCGTCGCACTTGCTCTTACAGCCGATGTCTCGATCGTACCTGTAGATCTCTCTATCTATCACTCGTTTCATTTCCCTACTGTCCTCTTTAAATCGACTCGCTTATACATTCCTTGCCTATTCTACTGGTTCAAATGCTACGCACTTTAATTCTAATTGCTTAAACACTACCCGCCTAATTCTATGTAATTAATTCTATTCACTTGAAACCTACCTAAATCTAGATTAACACGTTCGGCGCCCACTTGAAGAGGCTACCTACGATAACATAGCCCGTCACTCGGATATTGCACTAATAATTTCTATATTATTTAAATAACTCGCCTGTCCTTTCTCCTTCTGTAGTCTTCGTTTCCCGCTCTCACCGACTCGTTTTTCTTACTTACAAAAACACGTATTTCAAAGAAATATATGTGTAAACGATTCTAGACCTCCAAAATGCACGTCTTACGGAAACGTCTTTCATTAAAAATGCCTTGGGCAATGAGGAAATGCACGTATCTCGGAACAACTTCATTTTTTAATCGCCTTCAATTAAGAGAGCTTTTCGTTGCGCGCGGACTCTTTTATACCCTGCCCCGCTACCTCATTTCCCTCTTCCCCATTTTCGATTCCAATTTTTAAATTTAACGAGTCTTAATAATCTCTCGGTTTGCCGTTACCGCGCTACCCGTCTTCCCCTCGCCACCAAGCGAGGGCAGCTGGTCGCTGACCTGCTGTTTACGGCAGCGAGGGAATTCCTGAGCTGTGACGTAGCTAGTTTTTGTCACATCTCCGGGTTCGGTGGCCTAGTGCCCGCAAACCTCGGTACATTCGGATGTAATCTCGCCTGTTTTGGCAGTGAAATATAATAAAGCAGGCTAGCGGGTGTAACTATGTTACAGGAGATCAACGATTTTATCATGGGCGACGTAGAGCGGCATCTCTGATGAGCCTGCAAGCGGAATTCGAAAGGCTTTCAATGAACAGACTGCAAACAATCGGAGGATTATTGACAGAATTCATTATAAATAGATCAGAAATGTCAATCTTCTCATTTAATTGTCAAAGTCTACGTGCTCATGTAGCAGATATAAATCGGATAAAATTGCAACAAAATCAAATTTCTTGATACTTTCTGAGACATGGTTGGATAATGACGATCATATTGATATTCCGAATTTCGATATTGTGGTGAAATTTAAACGCGATATTCGAGCAGGTGGAGTAGCGATATATCACAATACGAATGATAGTGCTCGTATTGTTACTCCACAAATGGATATAAGTACGCATCAAACAGAATCATTGTCCGTGCATCTTTCTAATATAGGAGAAATGTGTGCTTGTCATAGCACCTTAGAAGACGGGCAAACGGTTCTAATTATTGCTATATACATTTCTTCAAATAAAGCAATAGAATCTATCATCGAATTCTTCACGAAAATTTAATTAAATATACGCCAGAGGTGTCCATGATACTTAAAAAAATACCACGAATTACCTGTTATGCTTGTACCGCGTAATTGGATTACTCGGTAATCGGAATAATATTAAAAGTTATTATTTCTGGGTTCGTTTGGGAAATTGGGATATGGGAATTTTTTCTTTAAAAAATTTTTTGTTCGGTTGGTTTCCCGTACCTTTACAATTTGATACAATTTTACAGTTTAATGTTTTATGTAACAATACAATAAAATGTTTCATTTTTCATTTGTTATCAAAGTTTGACGATTCTCGCTATTTTTCCCTTCATTGTCGATCTGGCAATCGCACTCGGTCGAGGGTGCGAGTTTCCCAGGCCCTGGCCCGGTCGGATCGCAGTTGTCGTCCGAGTGGCTCGAGGTTGATATTCACCTCGGCTGCTAGCGGGGTCGTTGCCTCGGTAGTTCTTGTCGGTATCCAGTTCCGTGTGTACCTGTAACATTTAAACAGAAGGAAGCCGACCAAGGTTATTGGTGCTATTGCACTCAGCGAGTAGAGGCTTATGTTGTGAGTATGCGGTTCCCACCTCCGGTGGTGTCGAGGGTTCCCCAAATCTTTTCTGCTCAATCTCCGAGCTTTTGCAGCCCCTCCGGATCTCGCAGCACGCTTGATAGTGAAACTTCCTCCTCGGTGCGCGTTGGAGGTGCCTCAGCCTCTATTTCCCTCAATTTTAGGGCGTACGGGGGAAAGTAATCTTTCCGGATGACTTAAGATGTTCGCGCTGTTGTTTTCACGCTGAAATCTGGGGCGGTTGCAATACATACTCCTATCAAAGCCAGTATTCCGGTTATTTGTGTAAATTTTCACGTATTTTAGGACTTCGCAGGGTGCGTTGTTTGTAACCAAAATTGTAGGCTGTGTCGGCGGGCAAGTGTAAGATTTGCTCAGTACCTCGCAATTTTTAAAGTCATCGGTTGTCATCTTCAGGCATTTACCATTCTCGGTGTGAATGACTACGTGACTCCCAGTCGTGTCCACGTAGTAAAAATTATATTTTGTTTGATTTGCAGTGTGGCATGGCGCACCATCTTGTTGAAACCAGTAACCGTCCAGACCTTTTTCACACATTTGTGAGAAGACATAATGAGCCAACATCCACCGTTATCGATTCCCATCGACTGTTTCGCATTCTCTGAAGAAAAATGGCCCAATGATGGTTTTGGCGCAAACGCCGGCCCAAACAGTCACTTTTTGGTTATGCAATGGTGTTTCATGGATCTCGTGCGGAGATTTTCCGTTCCCCAAATGCGGCAATTTTGCTTGTTAACGGCGCCAGAGAGTGTGAAATGGGCCTCGACGATATGCACGTTGAGTTAACACAACTGAACAACTATTTTCAATGTACAGCGTCACTATTTCGGCGCATTGTTTGAAGCGATTCATGGTTAAAATTGTACTGAATTGACGTTTCAAAAACATGTCTACTCAAGTCAATCGGTTGATAAATGTCAGTCATTCAATGTTTACATACCGACATAAAAGATAACGCACCCTGTACTATAAAAAAAAGATGCACAATAGAAACAGTTTTCAAATTATTTTTGTGAAAGAATGCTTCTGCTCAGTCTCGATTCACCACGTTTCCTTTAATTTTTATAGCTAAAAAGTAAAAATAACTTATGACTAAGTTGGCAACGTTTACGACATACGACCTGGCAATTTTTATACATGGTCCGGGTGATAACATTGTGAAGGGCTGTTTTATTTATTGACGAAATTTTCAATTGTAGTGGAGCTTTATTGGTGGTTGGTAATTCTGATTTGATAAGATTACTAATTGATGCGAAATTAATTACTTTGGAATTTGCATAATTTAAACTCCAACCCTTCACTTTGCATACCGTGTCAACAATTGTTTCAAGGTCCGCGATAGTGGTGACCGTATAACCATAGAATGTCGGACCCCCGGAGACGAACGAATTTATATAAGCATTAGAACCCAACGGGGGCAATTCGTTGGTCATGTCACCAAGCCGGTCGCTTGTCGAGAGCTGCCAATCCACCCTTCTTACGTAAATAACCGAATCGGTGTCGTAATATAAAACGTCTATGTAAATAGCTCGAGGTAGCTGTATAGTTTTAAACGTGCTAAAGCCATCGTAAACGCTGCGATTACCACGGTAGTTAGTGAACTATGAACGATAGACTCATCACGGGATACCCGATTCAGATATAGCAGGTTATCGTTGACCGGTAGCAGACGTTTAATTTCTTTATCATGGTCGTACAAATACAACAATAGCTTCTCGCGAGTTTTTACAATTTCCGTACGCGTTCAGTTATCCCGTTAACCGAACTTGCCTCCGAAAGAATTTAAACAAAGCTTAGCGACCGAGCGTAATCCTGAATTTTTCTTTATGTTAGCAGCGTTCAACCGGATACTCTCAGCGCTTTCGTAATCGTCAATATACTGTTCGCGAGATGCCTCGTCGATACAGTGCTCGGGCCACCCGCTAGGCACCTGTTTAATCTTTAAAAATGTATTTACATACTCTATAAATAGGCCGACCTCGCGTGGCCTAAGACCTTCACTAACCTTGGAAATTCTAAGTAACGGAGAATGTGGGCCGAACAGAAATTCTCCCTCGAGTCAAAACGAATGGTATAAGAATGATAATATCTGGTTACTCACAAGTTACGGCCGTTCATTGTATTAGGCTGCGTGGTGGAACGTAGGGCGTAGCGGGTATATCCTAGTCAATTGTGATGATTGGGATGTTGCTCAGCTTGATGGGTGTACGATGCCTTCGCTGGACCACCTTGGTGAATTGCCGACGGGTCGCCGGTTGTCGCGGAATAGCTACGGGGTTCTTCCTTGGCACTGGAACAGCTCGTTCAGGGATGGGGTGGTCCGGTATGGCAGGTACTGCCGTTCTGGTCTCAGCGATAATTATCGTAGGTCCCACGTATGACACGTTACTGAGAATGACCGGAAGTCAGACTAGGACCTTTGCAGGAAGCTGTATCGCAAGCGCTCGTTGAGCTACTTTTACAATGGTACGGTTGTTGCCCCTTGGTAAACGACCGTTGTTAATGGGTTCACAGAAGGCGATCAGACCGGTCGCGATTTGCTCCGGTGTGAGCGGTGTGAGCCGGTTCAACACACAGCTGGGAAGTTCTACCCCATGCGGCGTACTCATAGACTTGGCTCCTTCCGATTACCACTTATTTGCATCGATGGGTCACGCACTTGCTGAGCAGCGCTTTGGCTCGTACAAAGATGTGAAAAAATGTCTCATGAATGGTTCGCAGCAAAAGGGGAAGATTTTTACTAGCGTGGTAGTCACTGTAACGTAAATTTTCACCCTAACGCACCACGTTACCTATAGCTGGTCCGAGCTATTTTTCCTCCCTTTCATTTTTACTTTTGAGCTGGGCGCCAGGCGCTTACGCGCCGGAAGGAAAAATAACGAGCTGGTTGACCAGACTCAGCCCAGGCTAGCTACAACTGTTCAAGGCAGAGTGGGTGGTTTGGACTGTCAAGATGGTTATAAGTCCATAAAATCCTTAAATTAAACTAATCAATAAAACCAGTCACTAAAGTCAATAAATAAAATCAGTTAATAAAAATAAAATCAATAAAAATAGAATCAATAAATAAAACAAAACAAAAAAACAATAAAGTCAATAAATAGTAATTACTAACTAAAGTCAAGAAATAAAACAATCCAACAAAAAAAATCACACAATAAAAATAAAATCAATAAATAACACAGACAACAATCGCAGGTACGGGATTCACAAATGCCACTCGGCAGATCGTTTATTTATTTGAAAGAAAAGGAAAATGATTAATGATTCGGCAATATATCACAATACCCAACAAAAGGAATGTAAAAGAGAACATCCCGTAAAATCAATACTGGTTTTTACAACAATTCGTAAACTTAAGGGTTAACACCACTCTAGGAGGTCGAAAAATTACCTAATTTCAAGATTTTTTTCCGGGAAAACAACGAAAAAAATGAAAATTATGTGTAAGGTTCTTTATTGCCTATACATTAAAGTACGTATATAAATTTTTTTATGGCAATCTAAAACATAATGGCGGCTGAGCAGGTGGTTGACTGAACGCCCACCATCAATGTAGAGCTCCGCGGCCGGAAAAGTTTCTCCTCCAATTGTGACTCTGGAACAAAAACCCAAAATTTTTTCAATTTCACATACAAAAAGCTCGAGAAAGACGTAGGGATTTTTTTTTAATCACTTTTTTTAAGAAACAGTGGACATTTGCAAAAAAAAAGTTTTTTTGCCTAAAAATATGCACTAAAAATGTTTATAACAAATGAAATATGCAACATAAAAAAAAATCCCTACGTCTTTCTCTGGATAATCTTGTTTGAAAGATACTGTCAAAATTTCGAGTCGATCGGTAAAGAATTGAGCGACTTATGTTTCCGGCCGTGTCAAAAAAAGTAGTTTTGAGAAAAACCCGTTTAAAGTTTTCCTTATGAAAAAATCATAGAAATTTGTTGTATACCTTAATCTGCGATGCCTGCCCCGTATAATTGACCTTCTAAATTGGTATTCTCTTGTTCTTCGTCCTTTCTAGTCGATCTGGCAGCCTGCCTAGCCAATTTTGCTGCGTCAGTCAGTCTCGTTTCAGCCACTGATACGCGGTGTTCGTCGGCTTCGCCGCAGAAATTGTAGCAATTTGGTCCGATTTTGATTCCGAGTGTTTGCATAATTTCCATAATTGAGATCATTCCGTCATTGTATACACAAATAGCAATATGTGTGACGATATCCAGAATTGTCTTACCACTAGACCTTGATTTAGGAGCCATCGCCCACACGGTTGCGTTGAAGGACTCGTTGCTATTTTGTGTGTAGCCACCGATACACCGAGTGAGAAGATCATCACTGCTTAATTCTTCATATATTGGTTTTATTGCTTCGTATACATATTCGGAAAGTGGTGTTTTATGATGATGATTTTCCAATGTATTGGTGGCATTCATTCGTTGCCACGAGCACCACGAATCTTCACCGGGCGGACATTGTTCGTGCTGCGGGTTTTCGTCCGTAGACATCTTATGATAAAGAGTCCCCTAAATGCCGTTCCGCATTTTTTCGATTGAGTCGTGGTTTCGACGTATCGCCAGGCCGTAATAAATCGATAATTCGTCAATTAATTTTCCGGTTAATTTTCCTTTTCCTCCTAGGCCCTTTGTTTTTGTTTTTAAATTGCGTAAACGAGTTCCCATGCGCTTTTGCACATGATCAATGCATTCTTTTTTTGTAACAGGACAATCTTCATAAGGCTCAGAATCTAAAATGCCTTTAAAAGTTTTGGAATCGCCATCTCCTATATAATTGGCATATTTAACATTATACAATTCTTCTGAACGATGAAACATCTCGATCACGGCGTCGACCTCCATTTTTCCGGCAGATCTGTCATGGTTCGCATTGCACTCGTCTGCGTGTTTTTTATGCCAGTCTTTAAAGTCTTCGGTGTGTAATTCTTTTTTCCAGTATTCGCACTGTTTACAATATTTGGATTTTACTACGAAATCGATTACTTTTCCGCTAAACCAGCCAATTAGAGTTACTAAACCGAATAACGATGAAAACCCGCGTTTTCGCCACGTTCCGTCACCAGATACACTTATTCCATGTTCTTGTCCTTTTTCAATTGATCTGTTCTTTTCAATGTTAGCTGCAATATTCATACTTTTCTTACAAGCGGCTTCTGTTGCGATCGAAATCGTTGTTACTACCTTGTCGTAAAATGATTGAAAAATCGGCCTTGGTAAATCCATAAACGCGCAAAACTTCATCGTTCTATTCAAACCGATGCCGAGCATCCGCATTGCCAGAATAATTCTGCGATTAATTTCGTAGCTTTTGTCAACAAATGGGCAATTTGGCACTTCTTTTTTAGCACAGTTTGCACAAGAAATGACGATTTTAAAGCCTAAGCCACGTTTTCCATTTTCTGTAAATTTTACATTTGATTTACACTCTTTGCACACAACAGCATTCGAAATATCAGTAAAAACTGTAGGAAAGTTTATGATGCGGTAGCTAATAGCATTATCGACTTCAATGTTGTAGTCATCACAGGAGTCTTTCAATTTTTTTGCACTTGTACTAACTCTCGCATCGTTCGGCGTCTCCAATTCGAATCGGTTCAACGGTCGCCTACTTGATGATTTTCGTCTTTTTTCATGTCCACTGCTAAGTTTGGTCCCTTTTCGAATACGATTCACTTCACCGCCACTCATGATGCAAATTTTTATTAGTACACTGAAAAAATAGCGACAAAAAACCACAACATTTAACGAAATGCAGCGAAAAAACCCACGTGTCGTGCGAATAGTTCAATGGTTACACCAACACTGAAGATTGAACTATACTACAAGCGTCCCAAATGGCGCGTCGCGCCGAGTCTTATACCTGCTCCGAGCGCGCAGCAGGTGGCTACGGTCAGGATCAAAATTCAGGCACTTCAACGATTGTACACCTTATAAAGGATGTTGTGTCTTATTCTTAAGACCCTTAGGCACCTTTTAAGCGAAAAAAAAAAAAAAATCGATTTTTGGAAAATTCTAGAGTGGTGTTACCCCTTAATTATTCTGGCAGTACGAATTATCCCGTCATTCGCATCGGCTCTCTGTCTCACTCTCATACGCTACCTATACTCTATTAGTAACAACACTCGACGCGGATTTCGAATATTCGCAAGAATGGGCAAAACACGACCGGACAAAGTAAAATAACAGGTCGCCTCGAAATTCTGCCCGCGATACGGCCTATACTGGACTAATCCCACCCACACAAAATAACTCTATAATCACGGGACGCTGAAATGTCACGTACGCGGCGCATCTACTTGTTCGAATCTCTTAACTTGAAAATCGCAGGCAGGCCAAACCGAGAATCTCTCATAAGCGAAACAATAGTTACCAAGCATCAGTTTAATGAAGTCAGATAATGGAAAATAACTCACGTCAATATAGTCGCAACAATCGCTACGTTAGTCATGTAAAAGATAATAAAAGTAATGGACGATTTAACAAGATACGCTTCGAACCGTACAAACCCCTCGCCATTACGTACAAAACACGGGACGACGGCCGAGCACGCACTGCGTAAGCTTACAAAAATAATGAAATACTGTCCAATATAATAAGAAAAATAAATGAAAGAAAATCAATAAAACAATGTAAATGAATAAGCGTCAATTGTTCCGGAAAATCCGCAACGCGGTCTATAACGTTCAAGACCCTCTCACACGAGTATACCACGGGATAACGTACCAACGCGCGCGCGGTTTCACCGCAAACGAATACAGAAAAGTAAAGAAAAGATCGAAGTGACTTCTTCTCGGCTCTGACCGCCGAACGATCTCGCTTTTACAGTCTAATTGAGGCAATTTCTCCCGATACGATTTATACTCTGTGCGTGGCATACAAGAGTCACAGGTACGGCCAAGCTCGAGTAGACTGATCAGTTAGCAAACAATAAAATGATGGCGAAAGACCGTGGAAAGAAAGAAAGCTCACTGGAACGATGCCGCTGTGAAGTTCTTTGAATTCCAGGAAACCTTAAATATCGTCAAAGCCTCACTCCTCCCGTCCAGATAATCCAACATTGGTGTTACGCAGGCTGACTTCTTAGCCTTTACGAGCATTAGCGTTACTCTAAGCGAACAATAGCAATGGTACATCGGGACAATCCGAAAACGTACGCTACGTCCTGCTAGCTCGACGGTAACCGGGAAAAAGCCCCGAGGACCTGCCGGCACGCGTGCCCGTGAACTATGATTCCCTCCTAACGAGCCAAACTCGGTTAATTGGGGGAATCGGTGTCGCTAGATGCACCACGACTAGCGCCTCAGCTGGACAACACATAAATCAACAACAGATAGTAGAGATGTGTAGCTCAGTCCGGCAGGTGAACCCCATGAGTTAGATTGGTTACTGCTAGTAGATCAGATGGCCGAGGATAGATAGTAGCATATTGGCCGTAGATGAACGTCGAGCGGGACGGCTGTATATCCCGACAGAGAGAAGTGGAAAATGTCTGTATACTCTTTCCTTAGAGGGAGTGATGGTCCCGAAGCCGCCAATCGGTGCGTGTGGTGCTCCTTCTCCTTCTTCCTCTCCATCCCTCGGTCGTATAAATAATTTTAAAAATACAAAAAAAAATATTAAACAAAGTCCGGCAATCTTATTATAGAGTCCTACGAGATCGTGCAGAAGCCGTAGCGAAGAGGACGCAGCGTACGAATATTTTGCCACGTTACATCATAAATTGCCCGAAAGATGGGAAAAATGTATAACAAGTTTTTTTAGAAAAAAAATCCGCATTTCATACTTGTACCATAGGTGCTAAAGCTATAGGGAAAGAAGCCATTCGCACGGGTTTACACTTTCAGCTGAATCTAGAGATGACTTACAACAAAAAGCCAATGAAAAAATTTCGCTTCTCATGTATGGTTCAGGATATAACGCTGTAGGCACAGCGCGCATGATAGAGTCGTTATCAGGACGGTCACCTGCGCACGACGAAAAGACGTACTGCTTTTTTCAAAAAGTCGCTAGAAATAAAGAAGAAGAAAAAGTCAACGGGACGTAGACGTATTGCAGCAGAGAAACATCGCGGTATCCCGAAGAATAAAAAAAGAGAGGATAACAAAGAGAAAGGGAGGTGCAAGAAGCAGCAGGCGCAAATGAGCAAAGACAAACGTTATTTTTGGACGTGTGTAACAATGTCGTTCTTACACTCACACTCGTGCGAATTTTACCATACCTCTAACGCAGACGGCTATAGAAGTATCACAATGGATACACTACAAGCCTGTGTCATCCCTCACGGACGACGGACCCCTGGAATTTGTCATAACTGGCCACAGTGAAGAATACCTGGATCTGGCTCATACAATAATTATTGTAAATATTCAGGTTATACCAACAGGTGAATCATAATATAATGTAGAGCCTGTTAATAACTTTATGCATAGCCTTTTTAATCAGGTAGACGTATATTTTAACCAGAAACTCGTGGCACCGCCAAACAATGCTTACCCCTACAGAGTATATGGTATATTGAGACGTTATTCAATTATGGACCGGCTGCTAAAAATTCTGACTTAACGACCGCACTTTGGTACGCTGACACACCCGGTACGTTTGACACTCTACCAAGTGCGTCGTATAGCCCCAATATCGGTCTGAATAATCGTGAAACGTACATAAAGAATGGCCGGACTCTAGATATGATTGGACATTTACACTGCGATGTTTTTAATCAGGATAAATTTCTGCTGAACGGTGTGGAGTTACGGTTACGACTTGTACGCTCGAAAGACAATTTTTGTCTTATGGAGACTCCTACGGCTGGTGTGATACATAAACTACATATCACCGTGGCTACATTACTCGTCCATCGAGCAAAAATTGCACCGGGCGTGCTGATAGCTCATGCCAAAATACTTGCGAAAACAACCGCAAAGTATCTTATAAGAAGGGTTGAGGTTAAAGCTTTTACGATGCATAGCGAGATCATTGGCGGTACTGTTGGTAATGTTATTGTAGATCAATTGCCCAAGCGAATAATTTTTGGGTTTGTGAATACTCGTGCATTCAACGACAGTACAACGTTAAACCCGTTTAACTTTAATAATTGTTCGATAAATTTCCTGTCTCTATACGTCGATGGTCAACAAATACCTAGCAAACCTCTTCAACCGTCGTTTGTTGGTAACGAAAACTGGGTAGATAGTTATCACACGCTCTTTAGCGGTACCGGTATACACTTTCAGAATGCGGCTCTAGATATTACCAGGGGCGACTATCCAAAATGCTACTGTCTGTATGTCTTTGATTTGATACCTGACTTCTCAGCAAGTTGCTTCAGTCACTCGAATCTCGTAAGACACGGCAGTGTAAGGGTCGAAGTACGGTTTGCAGTGCCGTTGACATCTACATTAAATTGTGTGGTATACGTTGAGTATGATAATGTAATATAAATAGATTCCACACCGCAGGTCATTATAGATTTCAGTGCGTAAGAGGGCACCACACGTGACACGGTAATATTTAAAACTCGTCTACGCAACCACATCTGGTATCAGTCTACATCAAACCTTCATAGTGGACGTTATAGTAGATATTCAAGCACTCTACGAAGCAAACAACCGGTTTCTGCCAAAGGAGATAGCCGTGACGACTCTTCAAGAAGAACATTATGGTCACTGGCTTGTCGCACCACCATACCACTTTGGAGATGTGCCAAAGAAAGTAAGTACGAGCAACAACAAACTAACATGTTTTCAGCATGGGCTGAAATGGCTTGACGGTGATACACCATTGAAAAACGTCTACGCTAATGTACGCTTGCTGTGCCGTTACGTCTTAGGCATTTACATAAGAGGCTTACAGGAAACCGAGTTTTTACGTGATGTCCTGGGCCGTTAAATCATCAATCTCGAAGAATATGAGGGTCCGATGTTAAAAATTCCCTGAGCACCTCAAGAAGGACCCCGAGGTTTCCAGGTACCTACCGTGTCGTTTGCATCACAGTACACCAGGTTCAAGAATGCATATTGACTGTCCAGCACCAGCTCGCAGGAACTGTACAGGATGTCAATATAAATCATCAGTTCCTCGAAAATGAGACAAGCTTTTCTTGTACGTCTGGCTATTTTTTTAAATGAAAAAAACAGTTTTTATCAAACTTCAAATAATTACCAGTGTTTTTACTTGCCATAATTATTTTAGCTACTTTTTAAAGATTTGAAAGATTTTATTTTTAATTGGTGTCAAACATTGAAAAGCAAAACCTCGGATGTACAGGACCCAAATCTGTTTATCGGTGATTGGACACGACCGGACGCAAATCTTTTACCGATGACAGGCTACAACCTTCTTTTTCGATGGTAGGGCCCAATCTGTGGTATCGCATGTAAGATCCAATCTACTTATCGATAGCTGCACTAAATCTACACTGTCGACTGTCGAAGAGTCACTTTGTGTTACTTGCTGTCGGTAATATACCTCCTGTGGACAATTTACAATAGATGGCGCATCGGCAACAACGTACGGTCCAGCGTCTAACAGATGGCGCACGTGTCACCTAGGTGGCGCGTCAGTCGGGGACTTAGGGAGGGGCGACCCCTCAGGTGCAGGGGAGAGGTAGGGGTAAGGAGGTGGGGAGGAGACACAAGCCAGCAGGGAGAGGGAAGGCCACGCCCACAGGTTTCTCGCTCTTGGGCCTATTCTACTAACAAAAGCATCGATGGGCTACTGAAGATGGGTCAAAGGCTGTCACCAACTATAGCTATACTCGAAAATGCAGGCATGACGTAGAAGCAGATAGGGGATGTCAGTATAAAACGGCACAAAATGCGACAATCGAGGACCTTTTGTTCACAGATACCCGCCGATTTCGAAGTCCTGCTAATTAAAAGGACCCATCAGATTACCCATCACTACCGAGCATTGTATTCGCTGTGAAAGAGGCCAAGCCGTGACGTCAACATCACTTCTGATGTGTAGCAGCCGAGCCTTCCCTACGTTTGAACTAACAGTGCGTCAGCTGGGCATTACCATGGTACATCCCAGGTGGCCGTACGCAGCTGACGCAAGCAATCAGCCCGATTACCATTGCGCCATGCAAACCCCAGTAAATTATTCACCCCTACTTCGTGGAGGATAATCGAATTGATAAAACAGTAAATCATAGGGGATTGTAAAACGAGAAAATGCTTCATGGCGGTGGGCCCACTGAAAAACGTGCCAACATATTAGCTAGGAACACCCCTGTCTCCGTGACTATGCGCAGATGCACCAAGAGTGCATCTCACTGACGTCTAACTGCAGCAGCGGTTGGGCGAGCGAGTGCCAAGGCCATCGAGGGAGTCTCGAGCGAGATCTTCGTCCGCTCCATAAGGTCTCATGATGTAGCGTCACAGTACAGCGGGTCGCAGATCGAGTCATCTACGAGTGATAATAAACCCACGGTCGCGAGTTGTATAATAAAGGCGAATATTCTAGCCTAAAGAGGGCGCGAGTAGGCATATCATGGTAACATCTTTCGAGGATCAGGCCGGTATCACAGTTACAGATAATTTTGTAATTACTATTCGAGAAATCTCAACATTATGCACATTTAAACTGCGGACACGATTATACAGATGAGCGTGAGTCCGGGAATTATAATACATTTGTAATGTGAGTGGTTGCCAAAGACCAAAGGACAGGGTTATAGAGTCATGAATCTAATTAAATTCTTATTTGTTGTATCATTATATTTTACACATTTCTTGAATAAATCCTACTTTTACCTACGATTGAGACCTAAATTAATTTCGTCCATGCTCGAATCCTTACTCAACCCCTTCAGGGTATTAAGAAATTAATAATAACGTTAAATACCGTCACAATACAAATGAATAATTATTTCCATTTTCTTACATAATATACACAGGAAATGCAATGGCTGAATTTATCTGTGAAACATAAAACTATTTTTACAATTTTTTTCGATTATTGTCATTCATGCATTTAACAATAGCCACACGGTACCATACGTTTTTTACAGATAACATATTTCTTTCACTACGCATACTACGCTATATACAAATGAACGAATTGTATTATTCTAAACAGCGATATTATATCCAGAGATACAAGACAAGAAAGTCGGAACAAAACCAAACACCCGATAAGTAAGACGGGACTAAAGGAATCAATGATGAGAAAGTCAGAACAAAATGAAACGATGAAGAGATAGCCGCTACTGCTGCGAATGGCAGCCCAAAGAGATCAAGCGGAGAACGACTTAATAAAAATAAATTCATATTTATATTCTTTTTATGTACTGTACACCATAAATGCGATACATAAAATTAGACAAAAAGTTAATTTTAAACTAGCGTGAATTTATCTGTAAAACTCGAAACGATATGATATTTTTTTCGATTATTCTAATTGACGTATTTCACAATTACCATACGTTACAGTAGAGTACCTCCCTTCCTACTTTCACTTCGTGTTAACAGGCTCGCCTGATTTCGTTTCTTTATGCATGTTGAAAATCAGTGCGTCGAATTGCGTTGAATTAAAAAATAATAGGTACATTCTTAGTTCCTGTCACGCAGAAGCGTATCGCGTCATAATTTACGTGACCGCTATTTGCAAAGTTTAGCGTGATACCCTTAAGTTTACATTTTTCGACAGTCGTGCCATCGGGCTTACGAACTAGGTACGCGTAAAATTTTGATCCTCCCGAAATGAATGAACTTATATGAAATTTGTTTTACTTAGAGCAGCATCTCCGTAAACTTTTTGGATTTCTCGATGCGCTTCAGCCGCCGTTTTCTTCGAATGAAAGAAGGAAAGCAACATTTCCCGCAAATGACGATTATTTGGCACAAAATCAGACATTTTCACACAACCAAAAGTATATGACGCAAAAACAAAATCACTAATGTGTCAAAGCGGTTTGTTTACCATATGTCTAAGCTTGGTTCATGACGTTTTGGTTATGTCCCAATCGACCAGTACTTACTACTGGAGCCATCTCTTGAAAAACAGCGGGAACTTAGTTGCGCACCTAATACTTATATAGCTTGGCTACCTGGCTCGTATTCGTTTAATTCATCCGTAAGATCTCCGAGAAATTGACCGATCGGTGGCTCATACTCGCTGCTGTGCTCACGACTAATAACGACCCAAATACAGGAGACCGTATCGCAGTACAATATTCGCCTCCCGTAACCCTCAAGATAACTGTACAATTCTAAGCGAACATGTGTCGTCGTGAATGCTGCAATCACGGCGTTCGATGTCGGGAATGGTTGGATGTATCGCGTGTGCTTACATAGTTCATATACATGATATTGTAGTTAACCGGTAGCATACCTCAATCTCCGGACTCGTTAATAAATTCATGAGCTCCAAGCGCGTGAAAATAATAACGGTTTTTGTGATATTTTCGCGTTGACCAAACCTTCTTCAAAACGAATTAAGCGCCAATTTTTGTTTTCATTTAATCGTAAACCGGGATTCGACTGCAGAGCATTTCGCTCGAGATGTATACCCTCAGACTCCTCGTACAATGTGATGAAACTCTCTATTGCTTCCTCGTCATTGTTACACTCTGCTGGCGGCCCGCTTGCCTCCTGTTTGATTTTTAGGTATTTGATGATGTACTCGGCAAAATGACCGCCGCGTCGCCTTGTAGAGCCGTACAGTATAACAGCGTATTGACAAATTTCATCGATACGCGTTACCTTCCCAGATAGAAATATAAAGGCACAGTGACGTTACGGTAGCAGAGCGGTGCAGCTCGGCGTGACATTATAGTGGAATCATGTACGTCCGCATGTGACTGCTGCCATGTCGGCAGACATGGCGATACGAGGGTCGATCAATAAATAGTCGGCTTGGTAAAGAAAATCGCGTTTTTTTGGACAAAAATCTTTTTATTTCTCAACATAATCTCCTTTTAGCTCGATACCCTTATTCCGAATAATACGATTTCGGAAGGCCCTCAAAATATATTAGATCTCTGTGTCGGCGATGAGGTCATCTCTGGAACCAAATCTCTTTCCGCCAAGCCATTTTTTCAGGTTTGGAAACAGAAAGTAGTCGGAGGGGGACACATCTGGAGAATACGGTGGATGCGAAAGCAATTCGTATTTAAATTCATGAATTTTGGCTATCAGCTACACGTTCTCTTTTATGGTCGACAGTGAGCAAACGCGGAACCCATCTTGCGGATAGCTTTTTCATACCCAACTGATCACTCAGGATTGAAATCACTGTGCTATATGATATGCCTGTGGCCTCAGCAATCTCACGCACTTTTATTCTCCGATCATTTAATACCATATCGTGGACTTTTTCAATTGTTTTTGGTATGACGACCTCATTTGGACGACCTGGACGTTCATCGTCAACAATGCTCGTACGACCGCGTTTAAATTCAGCTGTCCAATATTTAATGCATTTTAGCAGAGAAGCATATATTTTCAAAAACGATATTATAAACAGAACGGATGCAAAGTGGAATCTTGCACATTACTTCAAAGTGCTCTAGTCATCATTTTTCCATAATACGCAAAATCTTATTCAATTTGAATCTTTGTACTTCTTTGATAATTCTTTCATAGGAACTTGATGGAATCCGGAGCTCAGATCTAAAGCTGAGAAAAACGTAGCTTTTAGACCTAATTGGTCTAAGATGTCGTCAATCACTCGTAACGGATAAGCGTCGTGATCTGTTTTTTCATTAAGTTTTCGGTAATCAACTACAATTCTCCATTTTTTTGTTCCAGATGCATCATCCTTCTTTGGAACGACCGAAATTGGCGAATTATTAGGTGATTTCGAGTATGTGATCGCTCGTTTATTGAGCATTTCTGTTATTTGCCGAGAAATTTCTGGCTTATGACTCTATGGTGGTCGGTAAGACACGTTGTTTATAGGTTTGTTGTTGGTGAGAACAATTTGATGGTTCGCGTGGATTGTGCATGGGAGTTTATTTTTTTTATGTTTTGTCTTTTTTCAAAACACGTTAACGTGCTATAGTTCAATGTGGTACCATTCTTTTACTGATTCTTAAATTTCAAAACAACAGATCATGCAAAAACTTACTGAATTCATATTAATTTATAAGGCGATAGATATAACAAAAAGTTGAATCGAGACATTAACAATAAATATTGCTTGCTTTCGAATGATGTTTCTCGCTTGCAAATTTTAGTCGTGCAAGGCGAAAAAAGAGATCAAAGATTTTATTGCATCACATTATGAAGCAGGTATATGAAATAAATAGCACGTTACAATATAAAAACTTGCATCGAGAAGGAAAATAAAGCAATATGAAAATAATCCTATAAGGACAAGGAGCCGTAGGATGCCACGCGGCATACCGATCCGACACCGTGCCGACACAGGACTTGCATTGAATTTATAACGTCTTTATGGCAGCGCATCTCGATCTTATCGTACAGCGCGCAGTAGTGACGATGTAAACAAAGACTCGGGTAGCAACTTAAGCGGCGGTTGTGGTTACGTTGGCGCATGGTATTCTGTGCATAAAATAGAGAGCAATGAAATCATTTTTCGGAGCTTGTTAAAGTTACAGCATGGTAAACTCGCACTTCTTCACTAATATTATATACTTTATCATAGTTTATTATAATTAAAGTGCGACAAAATTTATCGGATAGGAGTTTCATTATTATATTTCGAACATTTTAATTTATATATTACTTACTTGCCCGAGTCTTTGATTGGATCATCGCTAATGCACGTTGTACGATAAGAAGTTCCTGGATTCTCGGCCACAGATTCCGTTACTGTGGCTATATTTTCGAGTGACCGACAAGGACGACGACGAACAATGATCTTCTGATCCATCAGCGTAAATTTGGTCTCAAATTTTGTAATTAAACGCCTCACTGTCGATTCATTTGGCGCATTATTGCGACCAAAAACTTGACGTAATTGGCGAACTCTTTTCGCAAAACTTTCATCATTTTTGTAATGTGTTTTTACAATAATTAAACGTTGTTGGTGTGAATACTTCTCCATATTCTTAAATCGCGTGGTATGTACGTGACAAATGTAAAAAAAATCACCGTACAACTCGTATTAACAAAATGGCGGCAAATTAAAATCCGGCGCTCTTGCTGGGACACCCTTTATTATGACCTCCAGTAGATTTTTCTGTTTTTCATATACGTGTTAACGAAAGTGATCGATCACCAATAAAGTTATAGTATCGTATAAGGTTAAATAATTAGATTCGATTTAAGTTATCACAATGCCGACAACCTTGCGCTTCGTATGCGCGCGGGATTTTTAACGCGTTTCTGGCGGCGTGTCCTGATTTTATTGTACGTCACGCAGCAACGACGATGTAAACAAAGACTCGGGTAGCAACTTCAAGCGACGCTGGTGTGTACATTGCTATATTATTCTTTCTCAGACCGAAAAGCCTGCTGTCGAAATAGAGATTGACAGTGTGGTGCCCGTACAACATGTCGACATGTGCAGTCAGATACGTCTGCATGTGACTGCACCATGTATAGACGCGGCGTAGCTTTGGGCGCTATAGCGACACGGTAACGTGCAGTAATAGCACCGCGTACATCACGCGTCCTTATTAATACCCAGGAATTTAACATTTTTGTCTCGTTTAATGCACAATCGTTCTAACTTACATAATATGACGACTGATCAGGAAAATAGGTCTTTATAATTACAGACACCCTTTAGGTTGTTTGATTTTGATTTCAACTTAAATCGGGAATACGGTTCGGATTTTATGGAATTTTCAATGTTTCGAAAAATTGACGTTGTCGCACTAGCCTTCGCAGAAATTGAGATGACGTGCCAACACTTTCTACATAAACGAAATAATATTCGGTGGCGTTTGGGACTCATTGTCAGTTACGTCAAATGCTGTAAAGTGATTCACATTATAGGAGATTTTGAATTGATCATTTGACACATCTCTAGTTTTTCTAAATTTTGAGATACGGACTAAAAACACATGTGCATACCTAATATTGTTTAAAGATGTTTGGTATTATATTTGGCCAAGATCAATAAAATTGTATGAACGCAAATTGAAACGGCAAATTAAATTTTTTATTTCGATACTGGTTTGTTAACAAAAAAAAATACATATATATTGAGAATCACTTGAGCAATCGAACTGAAATTTGGCATACAAGTGAAGCTGTAAGAGCTCAATAACTTTCTGCAAAAAATATATAAACGATCAAACTTTGTAGTTTATTATTTGATAACTTTATATTTCTTCTATGTCGTGAAATGAAGTTTGTAGAAAATACGATTGGTCTTTTCGAAGTAAAAAAAATGTTGCAAAGCAGACCTTCACATATTCCGTCCTCATCCTTTTGGGTCATCGTCCACAACTCTTACTCTATGAGGAAGCTAAAATGGATCAGCGCACTTCCCCACATAGGAGGTTGAATTAATCATAGATCAAAAGAATAAGGACGTAACTTAAAAAGTATTACTATGCAACTTTTTAAAATAATATAGGAATTTTTATTATAGCAGGAGTAGCAGGACTACATTTGTGTCACCCGAACGTGCAGCGGTTTATACTACTGTGTTCAAAAAGTAAGGTGAATTTTGTTTTAAAATAAATTTTTTTTATTTATTCTTCCAAATCGATTTCGTCCCCCTCAAAATAATCTCCCCTAGCTACAATACACTTATGCCAACGTTTTTTCCAATCTTTGAAGCATGCTAAAAAGTTGTCCTCAGGTATAGCCTTCAATGCGCATAGCGATTCACGTTTGATCTCTTCAATGGACTCAAAACGATTTCCCCGGAGTGGTCTCTTGAGCTTTGGGAACAGCCAGAAGTCACACGGTGCTAAATCAGCCGAATACGGTGGTTGTGGAGCGACATGAGTGGAGTTTTTGGCGAAAAACTCACGAAGAACCAGTGCTGTGTGCGACGGTGCATTATCGTGGTGCAAAATCCAAGTGTTGTCTTTCCGTAATTCTGGCCTTTTCTTGCGAATAGCTTCACGCAAACGACGCATAACACTTAAATAATATTCCTTGTTGACAGTTTGACCAGTGGGAAGGAATTCATAATGCACCACACCATGATAATCGAAGAAAACTGTCAACATGACCTTGATTTTTGAGCGACTTTGGCATGGATTTTTCGGTCTCGGTTCACCTTTGGCACGATATTCGCTGGATTGGTCGGTTGTTTCCGGATCATAGGCATAAATCCAAGTCTCATCGCCCGTAATAATTTGTTTGTAGACGTCCTGATACTCAGAAATCATTGATTCACATGCTTGAACGCGACGCTCTTTTTCGAAAAAATTGAGAAATTTTGGCACAAACGCGATTTGACTCTTCTGAGGCACAAATGATCCTTCAAAATTGCTTGCACTGATCCAATTGATATTGCAAGCATGTCGGCAAGGTCTCGACTTGTTAATCGACGATTTTCGAGCACCAATTCCTTGATTTTCTTGATGTGTTGCTCATCAATTGACGTCGATGGTCGTCCAGAGCGTTCCAAATCATCAACACGTTCTCTGCCTTCTTTGAAGTCTTTGTACCACTTGTAAACATTTTTCTGTGACATAGTCTCGTCACCGAAGGCCTTTTGTAACATTCGATACGTTTCAGCGGCAGAAATTTCATTCCGCAAGCAAAATTTAATAGCACTTCTTTGCTCAACAAAATTCGACATCGTAAAAATCGCCAAATTCACTTTTCTTTGTTCACAAAACCAAGCGTAAACTAAAAACTAATGATGATATTGACATGTAATTTGTCACAGATGTCACTAACAGTCCTACCAACTTGAAAAAAATTCATTTGTCCGATTCGGTTAACGCGGGAAATTTAAATTAAAAATTCACCTTACTTTTTGAACACAGTAGTATTTACAGTTTCGGCGTATTGCTAATGTGTGGAAAAAGAGAAAAATAGTGTCGAACCGCGGAGGAATCTAAAGTCACGTGAAGCTAAGTATTTTTATTTCAAGTATTATATTGGGTCTGGGAAAAAGTTCGTGACGTTTTTCACGATAGATGGCATCAATCCATAGTATTTACATGTGCGGCTATGCGTCGGCTATCTCCATGACTATTAGGAGCAATAAAACTCTTATTTACGTTTCGGTCCAAATTGCAGACCATCTTCAGATATTTTATTTTTAATTCAACTGTAAATTCATAAAACATAATATGTCAACATTGAAAGCAACGAAGGTGATATAAGTTTGATATTACAACATTAAGTAGCTATAATTACATTAAATAACACATATTAATAACAATGACAAAAACCAACCTGTGTCTGTAGTTCAAATTAGTCCTCTGAGTCACTTAACATTTTTTACAAAAGATTTATAATTTTATTTTAAATCATGGAGCAGTAGGGATCTTCTCGTTGACATACGCCTCTACTTCTGCTACCGCTCGTATTCCAACAACGGACTGTGTCCGGAATTCAAGCAGTACAGGGTGCGCCATCTTTTATGTCAGTATGTAAACATTGAATACCTTTTTAAAAAAACAACCGATTTCCATATATGAGGTATTTTTATTTAGTTTGGTCTTTCACAATTTATTTGGACTAGTTTTTGAACACAACATCAACCAAGTGGCCGCTTTTATTGGCCAAAGCAAAATGTGCCCTTTTTGCTGCGTTTTCCATCACTATTTCGACCATCTCGGGCGGTAATGCGACGATTTCGGCACGAATGTTTGCCTTGAGCTCATCAATGGTCTGAGGCTTGTTGGCGTACACTTTGCTTTTCAAATAACCTCACAAAAAGAAGTCCGGACGGGTCAAATCTGGAGATCTGGGTGGCCTGTCAATGTCGCCATTTTTTGACATCACACGTCCAGGGAATTTTCGATGCAGAAACTGCATTGTTTGATTTGCAGTGTGGCATGGCGCAAACGCCGGCCCAAACATCACTTTTTGGTCATGCAATGGTGTTTCATAGATCTTCAAAGAGTGTGAAATGGGCCTCGTCGCTCAATTTGCGACTGTTTGGACGTATTTCAAGCGACGTGGACGGTCTGTCCGCTATATTCTTTGAGTCAATTGCACTTTATACGGAAACAAATGCAAATCATCCTTCAAAATGCGCCGAAAAGTGGTTCCACTGATGCCAAAATGCTAAGCGCGGTGACGATACGACACATGTGGGTTCTCGGCAACACTCTCTCTTAACGATTCAACCAGTTTATTGGAACGTCTTGGGCGTTAATGAACGGCACGTGGACGATCTCCCACTATCCCGTGCTTAACAAAATTCGACACCAAACGACGAATAGTGTTGTCAGACGGTGCTTGTTGGCCACGATATTTTCCACGATACGTACGTTGAGTTAACACAACTGATTGACTATTTTCAATGTACAGCGTCACTATTTCGATGCGTTGTTTCGGTGTGAAGCGATTGATGGTTAAAATTGTACTGAATTGACGTTTCAAAAATATGCCTACTCAAGTCAATCGGTTGATAAATGTCAAAGTTATTCAATGTTTATATACCGACAGAAAAGATGGCGCACCCTGTATATATCCGTTTTTTCACGATGCAACTGATTATTCGCCAAAAGCGTTTAGTGAAGCCTTTGAAAAATTGTGTGACAGCCGTTGTAATTCATCAAGCGACGAATCAATCAACTTATTGGACAATGATAGGAAAACCATGTGTTGCGAAATATCCGACGCGTATACAGTATTCAGCTTTCGCGAGAAACTCGCACGCTGTTTCATCCAGAATAATTTAAGTCACCAGGTTGGTGATAGTATACTCGCATTACGGTCAGCGCATCCATGCTTCTGGTCACTTCCAAAGTCAGCAAAAACTTTGCTAAAAACACCGATTCAACCGCGAGCATTACTAGATATCGCCCCAGGGCAATATTTACATATCGGATTCCAATCGACGATATTGCGTATTGTCAGCACGGATGGAGCCGCTCTAGATAATTCAGGGAACAATCAAATTTGGCCGTTTCAGTGTAGAGCAGTAAACATAAACAAAAGTCCAACTGAGGTCATCGGTGTTTACAAAGGACCCGGAAAACCGCAGAGTACAATGGATTTTCTGGGACCATTCGTCGAAGAAGTGAATAATATCATACATGAGGGTGGAGTGACCTTTTCGGAAATGACAACATCCATTACTCTGCGGGCTTTCGTAGTCAATGCACCGGCGCGCGCGTTTATATTGAAACACATGGGCCATAATTCAAGCAATGCATGCTCCGAATGCACGGTTGAAGGTTAGTTCGTAGATAGGCGTATGATATTTCGAGGAGTAGATCATCCACTTAGGATGGATGAAAACTAGCAAGGGTCGATGAATATCATCATAAGGAAGGTGTGAGTCCGATATCACTTCTCCCGATCGGTTTGGTGACGGAGGTACCTTTCCAGTACATGCATCTTGTCCTCCTCGGCGTTATGAAACGATTATTGATGGCATGAGTGGACGGAAAGTTTTCGATTGGAACCAAAATGTCCGCTCATGAACTTAAACTCATATAGACAAGGATCGAGTATTTGGTTAATAAGTGTCCACAAGAATTTGCACGTCGCCTTCGAGGCCTCAAATATTATACTCGTTCCAAAGGTACTGAGCTCCGACAGTTTCTGCTGTATATAGGTCCGGTTGTTCTCAAAGCAATCTTGAAGAATAATATTTAGAAGCATTTTCTCCTGTTACGTGCATCGATGCGTACCTTATTATCCACCAACCCGTCGGAAGTGCAATTAGCCTTCGCCAGACAGTTTCTGAAAATCGTCGTCCGTAGAAGTGAAGCCATTTACGTTACTAGTTTTGCAAGCTATACAACATGCATGGACTTCTTAATATTGTAGATGACGTCGAATTGTTCGGTCCTGTCGACAGTGATTCCGCTTTCCCGTATGAAAATAATATGAAGATCTTTCGATGGCACTGCAGAAAGCCACATCTCACTTTGCAACAAATCGCTAAGAGATGGGCTGAGCGAACTCAGTGGGGTAGCACGAATCAGCGTCATTAAAACCGGGACCATGGTCCTGTAGCTCTTCATAGACATAGCGACGGACTTCTTTCCGGTAACACAATTCAGTCCGGTATCCACCAGTATATGCACGTCACATGTCCGAGATTCATTCTTGATACTTACGAACGGAACAATTGTTGTATAATGAAAGATACCTCTATCTGCATCGTGTACAACGTTGTAGTTTGCAACGAGGAATTGAACTTGGTGGTGAGAAAGTTTGGCAGCATCGCATCATTTTTCGGTGTGCTCATAAGTTCTTCATCGATCGGGTATTACAATTGCTTATCACTTAGCGAGGAACTTACGTTTGAAAAGTTCGCTGACGTCTCCACCAAGGATTACCTTATGCCTCACTGGGTGCCGCATCGCCTTGATGAGTGTGGTAGAGAGTTGTTAACTCGTGGAGAATTTATCGTTGTTGCTATGTTCTGTGCCGTAAATTATTGTTGAATGGCATTGGGGGAAGTGTAAATATGCATAGATTACCTGCGAATACGAGAGAGAAAACGCAAAAACGTTCATACATTTTTCTCGACGATAGCTTGATGGAATAAAAAAGCATTGACAGGGCGCCCTCGCTAAGCTTTCTTTATTTTATCAAATCGTTTTCGAGAAAAATGCAAAGAACATTTTCTGTGGTCATGTTTAGGTTTATCCTCCTCTTAAGAGCCATATACTGTCAATTTCGATATCGTACACAGGAAGGGTGATGAATAAGTGTTGCGTTACTGTCGATAAAATGCAATCTGGTTTATTGCGCATTTCAAATACGTTGTTTTTGGTCCAACTTCGCGATCGAAACAAAATTATGCGTATGCAATGAGGAAATTTCAAACTTGCAGGCTTGTACTAATTTATTTTTAGTTGCAGTGTTCGTTTTTATTTTATAATTTGACCAAAAGAAACAATTTTCATTTAATCCTATCGAGTTGGTACTGCCGAATATTACCGAGTTATATTATAGAAAAATAAAGTTCACATTCTTTTATCATACAATTTCAGTTGAAGGATTTTTGAAGAATGATATCTAGTGGATTTCCATAATTTTAATGTTATTTGTATTCACATTATTAACTAATAAAATACAATATTGAAGAGAAAATTAATTAGAATTTGAAATTAAGAAAAAATCAAAACATAGAAAGATGTGAAGCGAATGTGTTAAGTCGATTGAATTATTCCACAACTGTTTCCAGATGTTAAATGCAATGTAGCTCTCCTCGCTTCTATTTCTCTTGCCGATAGTGTTCTCTTGTTGTCAGTGTATCTTTTGTCGATAGTGTTTCTTGTCATTAAAAGGGGTTATAGGCAGTTGCAAGGCCAAAAAATTCGTTTTTTTTACGATTTTTAACGATTTTTTTCTGAAAAGAGACTTTATTTGACAAATACAAGAAGTACTACTTAATGTAATGGTAGCTTTTAACGTTATATCCGCATTTTTCATTTTCAAAAATATTGATTTACACTGCTCCTGTAGATGATATCTTAGAGGTCCTCCAAAAATTATTTCTGGCAGTGAGCACGATATCTCCGGTTTGGATTATCTCAAATAAAAAAATCAAAATATTTTATTAGTGGATAGATAGATCTAAGTATTGACCGAAGGAATAGTAGAAATTTTGATTTTTGACAAAATGGCGGCTCCAAAAAGAAAAAATTCCAATTTTCGACCAAAATTTTTTCGTTGAATTGTTTAAAAAAAATAGAAATAATTATCGGAAATCTTATTCCTTCAATCAATACCTGAAGAATATATCTGAGAAGGTTGTGTTAAAATTACAGACAGATCGGTTGAGCCGTTTTTGAGAAATCGTGCTCACCGACTTTGAAAACACCGTTTTGAGAAACCGCGTTGAAAGTTTCCAAAGTCATTTACACATCGTTAAATTTTTTTTTTTCAACTTACATGGAGTCATATATGCCAGGGCCATAAGATGAACCCTGTGCATCATCAGCAGCTTCTAATATTCTGATTTGTTGTTGTCTGCGAACCATTCTTCCCTCGCGCGTGCTCCCATGCGCTCTCAAGTCGGAGATCGTGACGCGCTCTGCATCCTCCTTATCGGCATAGGCATGGGTATTGGGCCTAATTGATAGACCTAGTGCACTCATATAATATAAAAGTGATGTTGTACCTTCATTAAACTTGCCGGCTGTGATGTAAGCTGCTATTTCCACTATCTTTGAACCACAAGGAATGATTTTTGGAGTTATTTTCCATATCAACTGATTGTAGCTTTCGTTGTTGTTTTGCGCGAAACCACCAACACATCTTTCTAATAATGTTTCATTGCTGAGATCTGTGTAGATTAGAAATAGAGCTTCAGCAACATCATGTGGTAATGATTGGTAATCATGTTTATAAGTTGATAATGTATTCGACGCTCGCGCACGCATCCAACAACACCATGACTCAGCTCCGACCGGGCACCTCTCGTGTTGAAGATTTTCATCCGTTGAATAGTGTTGAGATTTTCCTCCAGATGTTCCTTGACCGACCTGCGAATGTATTGAAACACGATGAAAACTCACTCGAGGCAAGAGGAGAATAAACCAGACACCGAGATGTTATCTTGAGGAAGCGGTTCGCTACCTTCCTCTTTTATTTTCATAGATACAAAAGTTTTAATATACAAGTTGAGCACTAACAGTGCAAATTAACACCAAGAACATAATTTGAATTAGAAAAACATCCAGAATTGAATTTTAAATAAATGCAAATAATGAACATAAATAAAACAAATGGAATTTGAATTGTTGTTGAGCAGCACACAATCATAGCGATTGTGCGCTGAGTGAGTACATGAGTGAGCGGTGCCTGCAGCGTAGTGACAGCTACGCCACATGACACGCTCGGATTGGTGAGTGCAAAATATAAAAATAAACTAACAAATGGAATTTAGAATTGGACTATGAGCAGCACACAATTATCAATTGAGCGCTGAGTATGAATTTGAGACAGCGGTGTGTGCAGCGTAGCAACAGCTACGCAGCACGACACGCCGATGCCTTGAGTGCGAAACGTTGTGTGTAATTCACTGCAATCACTCAACATTGTATTGCAAAGTGATTGCAGCGAATTAATGAGAATTTACAGTAGCCCTGGTCTGAATGCAGTGACTTTGTGTGCGACCTGCTAAGCAATCAGTGCTGCTCAGCACACCGCAAACAGATATTGAGGCTATCTGGTTGAGCAAAATTACATTCACTGCATTCTCCCAGCAGATTTACTGGGGGAAAATCCAGTGAATGTGCGGCACATGCTTAATTATATTAATTAAGCCGGCAAACGGACATGAGGAGAACGTGGTACAGCATGTGCTGCAACGCACGCCACGAGTGAGGCCAATTGCTGATGTACCCTTTTCTCCTCTCCGACAGTGAATTAATACATAATTATGCCAGAGCACTCTTACCTTGAGCAATGAGTCCTGATGAGCGTGAAGTTGAGCTTGTCCGATGTATAAATGTCCGAGAAATTGGTGTGGAAGTCCGATGGATGCGCGTGCTGTCCAGTGGATGTGTGTCGCAAAAGTGCCGAATTCTCAAGATGGCTGCGAGTACGAAAGGTTCGTTGGGCGCTGGAGTCAATTGAGCGAGACAGCCGGTGAGCGAAACCGAAGTCAAGCGAGAGAGACACCCTCTCGCTTGACGCGGCGTGCCAGTGAGGCACATCCTCGGCTTTGCGAAGCCCCTTGCTTCGGCTGTCTTCGCCTCAACCGAACACCGTGTAGCCAGGCAGCGCAACAGGTAGGCGCACGACGATTATCGATCGCCGTGCGCCAGCTGATTCTCCAACAAATAGTAATGTCGTATCTTCTAGATACTGATCTAAAAAGAAGATAGTCGTATCTTCTGGTAACTTCTGCAGCATACTTCACTTTTAGTCTTGTTCGAAACGAAAGGTTGTGCTTGCAATTATGCATGCAATAGAGAATCGTAATATTTGTTAATATATAAATCCTTGAGCACCATTTATTGCATGTGTAATCTTTTTAGATCAGTATCTAGAAGATACGACTATCTTCTGGTAACTTCTGCAGCATACTTTACTTTCAGTCTTGTTCGAAAACAAAGGTCGTGCTTGCAATTATGCATGCAATAGAGAATCGTACTATTTATAGGGCGCCCCTAATACCCCGCACGCAGTGGTTCCTATGCGCACTGCCATACGTGTTATTATTCGACTTTATCTATAAGGGATTATTTTCAAAGAGTGACTGGATATTTTTCTCTCTTATATCACCATCAACACAATTGTTACATAAATAATTATGCAAGTTGTTTCACAGCTGCACTCTGGTGTGCACGGTAACAATTCTTCTGAAGTTGGGCTATTAATCAAAGTTTATATTCTTTTTTACAACCTCTCTTGTAATACTATTCTTCCATAATTAGTTGCTGAAACTAGTTTTACCGGAGATTGTAGTCTTGAGCGCGCTATATTCTGCTTTATACAACAATTGTGTTGATGATGATGCCAGAGTTAAGAATATGAAGTCACCCTTTCAATAAAAATCTCAAATAGATCAAGTCAAATAATAGCACGACTGGCGGTTCGCATGAACGAGGCCCGTGCGGCGATTTTGGCAAAAGGTGTAAAATAATAAGGAAGTCAATTGTAATGTTCTACTTTGCAGCCTTTGTTATTTAATTACAGTTGCAATGAGATAAATAAATCGGACCATTCGACATATACATCTGCAGTCCACTATTTACATCCGACGTGAGTAGTTCCAGTACCGTGAAACAACCTCGAGACCGGCTGTATCGGCACAGGTTTTCCGTAGTTACCCTGTACCCATTGGCGAATGCGACACAGTAGTGCCAAGTCGGCTTCGGTCGATAAAATTAACCCGCACAGTGTGGTTAATAAAGAGAAAAATAAAACAAAAAAGGAAATATAATGCACATCCGTATTTATTACTCTTATTGTACTTGCACATATAATGGAACCTCCGTAAACATATACTCCTATAACTTACATACCTCTCCAAAGTTATAAAATGGACCTCTCAAAAGATATATTGTAACGTATTGGCTATCTTATAACGCGCGGGGCACACATGAAGTCACCGCTACCGCGCGTTACACACACCAAGTAGACCGGCTTATACTCGGCAACTCATGACGCCCGGTACACACACAACAAAGCGCCGCTACCGAGCGTCACTCACACAAGGTAGGCCGGCACGTTGGAGACCAAGTCCCGTTATTCCTTTCGAAAAATACGAATAACGAAGCATAAAAAGACCAACGACGATTTTTAAAAGAAGTACCAAGGCTACCAGTGGGCTACAGGAGGTGGGCTACAGGAGGTGGGCTACAGGAGGTGGGCTACAGGACCGCCACCAGCTATAGTAATACCAAAAGTATGGGCCGGACGGAGAGGAGACTGGTATAAAGAGACCAGAAATTCGGCATTCGGCGAACAGTTTTGTTGACAGGTCCCGCCAACGAAGAAGTCCAGGAAGGAAGAGCAAACGAGCCCTCGCTAGGTGCAGCTGCACTGATACACGGAGAGCCCAGCTGTGGTACCTGACACACATTAGACGGGGAGCAGCTGAGTTGGTGTTGCGCTCAAGTCCAGCGCACCGCGGGGCCATCCAAACATCAACAAAGCGGTCTCTGTCTTTCTCTCTCTGGTAGCCAAGGATAGAGCGAACCAACGGACTATGCTCCCAATACAAAATTAATAGACCCCACATATTAAAATACCGGATATAAAATATCAAGATATTAAAGACCTATAAAACACGATAGCGTAGAAAAATAATTTAAATATAACTCAGGGAAAATACAAAAAGGCGATAACTCAACAGGGCACGGCCCTGATATATCGAATAACTACGCATGCACCTAAAAGTGCATCCCACTGACGCCGGATCGCAGCGGCGATCAGGTGGACGAGTGAGTCGGCTTTCAAAGAGTACCAGGCGGGAACTCTACTCCCACCAACGGTCCGGTAACGTAAGAGGCGGGTATCGACCGACTTAGTAAAGATTCGAAGCGAATCCAAATTCTAGAAGCAGCTGCCGGCCACTTACCGACGGTACGCGTGCTAAACATCTTACCTAGTGAACGCGGCGGGTAAAAGGTTTATTGACCGACGTTTATATAAATTATCAACGTTTATCTCTTCAATCTGAATTAAACCAACATTTATCTTGCCATTATAAACAATATTGTCGATCAACGCTCATCTTTTCATTATGGAGCAATTTCTACATTACAAATCATATTATGTATGAATCATATTATTGAGCTTTCATCTTTGCATTCTAAGATTATCACAATCTCTAGCGGACACGATTATAAATGCACCCAAGAGCCCGGGAATAATTTTTTTGTAAGGTGCGTGGTAGCCCTAATACCAAGAAAAAGGGTTCGATGATTAGATTTTATATTTATTTTTTTATTTGTATGTATCACATCATTTCTACTCTGTTTTTTCTGAATAAAACCTACTTTTACCTATTACAAAAGCCTGAATTACTTTCCTCCCTGCTCGAGTCCGAACAAAACCTTTTCGGGGTAATGCTAATGATTAGTACCGTTCCAATATGTTTCCTCTCACCCCCATGCGCGAGTTTATGGGAACTATTCCATGCGATTCGATTAGGTATATAATCTCCACGGTCCTAACTAATATGCTTGAGTTTCAACATTTAACACGTTAGTGACGCATCATTTTTGGTCCGTGTTATTTTATCCTAATAAACCGAATTCTGCAACGTACGCTTATTGTGATCAAGTAAAGATAAATACGGCATTGAAAAACAATGATTATTTCACTTTTTGAACAAGGAATTTTCGTTATATATGTAAAGAAAGTATACTTTCCTTGGATTTGGAACCGCCAGATGGAGCGACGATTACAAGGAATACGGCAGTTATACGCGAGAGAGCACAGGTGCAAGATACAGTGATAATAGTAAACTTGAATTATCGTTTCTTGTTCACAGGTGAGACTGTGAATAGTTATAATTAATAATTGTTAAAAAAAAACAGCGAATAAAATCTCGTTCTCTTATTCACAGAAACATATTCTAGTTTACTCTCACCAGAAAAAAATAATTGTCCGTTATAAAACGACAAATTCTGTTTATGATGGCAAAAAAACTACAATTCGCATTTAAATATGTGGCATCACCCAACGACAGGAAGACATGTGTGGTCACCATAACCTCTATTACAACACAGGAAAATAAGAAATATGTGTTGCCTGAAGCTGAATGATTTGTGAGTAACCATATTGAATTGACAAAAGCACAGAATTATAAAAGAATTTTAAAAAATCTAAAATAAAAAATAAAATAAAAAAATAAAATAAAAATAGTCTAAAAAATTGTTACAAACCGATTTCGGACTTCGACCGGCGTAGAGCACGCCAACTACGCCGCACGGCGTGTGCTGTGCAACGCGCACGCAAAGCGCAGGCGCGAGCCCGCTTTGCGTACCCTCAAGCAACCACACGGCAACGGCAGTGAACGCCTGGCTATTGTCGATGACGGACGTTAGCCACGTACGATCTCAGCGAACAAAGGCACGATGGCCTGTTCGACGCGAACGCAGACGTAGTACGACACGATACGGGCCACGAAGCCACAGTGAACGTTAATTAATATTCAACCTATACGTTATTACTTACCTTACTTTATTATATTATTCCTATCAGTTCTCATTCATTTTATTATCTATTTCATTGTTCAATAAACGAACCATTATTCGTACGATTAAACCTGACATCGTTTCCTTGTCTATTCTCTCACGACGATCCCACGAGTATCGACGCCACTCGGTCTAACGAGTGAACGACCAACGGCTGCGTAATCATGTAAGCCTGCGTAAGTATTCTCGCCATCGACCATCCAAGACGCCTGACAACGTCCATCCGGTGAAGAACAAAGGATTCGAAAGTACATCTCTAACAATCAGAAGTGGGATGCTTGTGGAACAGGAGAGAGAGGCATAACGGCATCGATGCGAGACGGGCGCGTGCACGAGTGAATTAATTCGCAAAACGAAAAACAACGGCATCGACGCACTACGGGCGCGTGCGAGGTACGTAAAAATTAACGAAAACGTAAAAAGACAAGTGTATAAAACAACAAAAGACAAAGTGTATTAAACAATAAGAGACAAAGTGTTTAGAATAATAAAGACGAAGTGTATAAACGATAAAGACAAAGTGTTGTGCAAGAAAGAAAGGTGAAACGTAAAAGACAAAGTGTTGTTAAGGACAAAGAAGACGTTGTACGAGAGCGCAACATAGTTGTGCAGAAAGCCGAAAACGCGCGAAAAGGGCATAACGGACAAAACGTGCCCAGACACGCCCGACGAGCACGCGCGGCCTACAGGTGTGTGTGAGAAAATCGATAAACACACACAATGGCCAACGCGAACGACTTCAACGAGTTTCAACGTAAACACATGGAAAGATTCACGACGCCGCCTACGGGAAACACGACGGGAGACGAGATGGATATCGATATTGACGAGACCATCCGAGAATCGCCGACAAACAACGAGCGGCAACCGAGAATCGACGGTCGAGAGAAGGGAGCGCGACGCAGAAGCAGCTTTGCACACGGGCGCGTAAATACACGACATCACTCGATAGAGAGAGAGAGCGAAGGGAGGTGGCGGGGCCGCTCGCGACGGGGCACCGGTACCCAATGGAAGGGGTGCCGCGCGCAAGCCTCGCTCACTAGACGCCACCGAGGTAGGCGGGCCGTGGGAGGTCCCGCCTACCACCACCCATACAGTCGATAGGAAGCAACCAAATACGCCTCGATACCCCATTCGCGGAGCGCGAATTAACTGGGAGAACGCGAGTGCAGATAACGATGACGCAGTGCGCGACCTTCGTAAAAAGACGCTTAACGATCCACCATTGACAATTAATAATACGCGAGGTGACGGGTATAGGCGAACGCGTGAGATGATCAATGACGATAATCGTGAGAGACAAGAGTGCGGCAAAGAGATACGACGCAATAACCGCGGATGACAGAACGAACCGCTTACGGATGACACGTTACATAAAGTTCAAGGGTTATTGGAAGAGCTTGAAAGACTAGGCTTCCGACATAGTTCCTTACGAGTGATAAATCTAATCGACGATGTTATTTGACCAAATTTTTATGATGGAAAATTTTCGGCAGTTCGCAACCCGGTTAGAGTCAGCGCCACCTAGATCCCTGTGTTATCGATCTTAGAAAGATCTCTAACAATCGAATCATGAATTATTTTTGTCAACTCTGATTGCCTTACTCATTCATTAAGAATTAATGAGGCAGGCAGACCTGACGATTTTTTTTAACGTATAAAAGGATTATTTAATTAATCTGTAAGAAAGGTGTATTACTTGACATTAAAAATAGAGATCGTGAATTAATGTTGCTAGAGCCGCGGTGACGCAATTAGTAACATACCAGGCTAGAATTCTGGAGTTCCCGGTTCGAACCCGGGCTGTGGCAATATTTTTTCACGATTTCTTTAGAAGTTAAAAATCGTCAGGTCTGGTTGCCTCATTAATTCTTAATGAATGAGTAAGGCTAACAGAGTTGACAAAAATAATTAATGATTCGATTGTTAGAGGTCTTTCTAAGATCGATAACACAGGGATCTAGGTGGCGCTGACTCTAACCGGGTTGCGAACTGCCGAAAATTTTCCATCATAAAAATTTGGTCAACTAACATTGTCGCTTAGATTTATCACTCTAAAGAAACATATGGCCGCGTATAAAAGGATTATTTAATTAATCTGTAAGAAAGATAGTTCCTTACGAACAAAAAAACGCGAGTGGCGCGACAATCGGCGCAACCCACGCGCGTACGAAAAACCGCGCGCAAACGACAATCACGAGAGTGATTACGAAACACGCGAGCGGCGCAACAATCGGCGCAAAGCACGCGCGTACGAAAAACCGCGCGCGCACGACAATCATGAGAGTGATTACGAAACATGAGAGTGTCGCAACAATCGGCGCAAACCACGCACGTACGAAGAACCACGCGCGCACGACAATCACGAGAGTGATTGCGAAACACGCGAGTGGCGCGACAATCGGCGCAAACCACGCGCGTACGAAAAACCGTGCGCGAACGACAATAACGAGAGTGAGTACGAGGAACACGAGTGAAGCGACGAGAGCGACGAACCACACTACACAAGGCGATGAAACCAAAAGCTATGTAAGCTAAGAGGAAGACGACTGGCAGCAGAACAACAAAGACCATCGACGCGAACAAAGGTCAAGGCGAGATAACAACGGGACAACGAGAGGGCACACATACCACCAGGGCCGCCGAGAGGACTTCTGGGGCCCCGGGTATATACTTCTTGTGGGGGCCCCTGCCAAAAGCGTGAAAAAAAAATTTCCCCTCGGACTTTGGGCCATTTATAAATGAAGCGGGAAACCGAAAAATATCCTAATTGTTATTGAAACAATGTATTCATCAATAATTCTCTTACAAAAATGAAAACGTTTACAACTAAAATTACAAAAAAAAGTACAAAAAACAAATTATTTTTTAGCATGTTCTCTTCTACATCCTTTCTCATTAAATTTAACTTCAACAATCCAATGTCGATGTTTAGTAAATTCACATCCATAGATTCACTGGTGGATGCTTCTTCCATTTCACAGTTGGCCGATTCTTCAGACAAGGGAAATGTTGTTTCTTCAGTTCTTGAACTTGAAGGATCCGCAACATACGTAGACAAGGAAAGTGTAGGAATTCCATCAGATTCCTTTGCATTTATTGATTCGGAAGGGTTTTGTTTTTCATCTTGTTGGGATTTCGATAAAGTTATGAAACTCAAACTTTCCAGTGTTCTTCTTCCTCTAGCATTTTCTTCAAGCTTATTTTGTCGTTGTTTACGCTTTTTGCATCCAGATTTATAACGCTCACTCATTATGCTCTGCACATAAATTAATATCATTTATTAATTTTTTTAAAATTTAAATAATTTTTTTTAATGATGCTGCATGTTGATAAGCAAATTATCGCTTTGCTAATAAGGTCGACACGTTTCAATCATATAAATCAGTGGTGTCCACTAATTTTTGACCGATCGACCTTTCGAAGGTCGATTATAAGAATGTCTTACCAAGATCGACTAAATGTGAAGAACAAACAAAAATCTTATTCTTCTTCCCACATATTTATTTTCATTTAAAGGTTTAAAGTTTAAAGGCTTCGCGAGCGACCGGTCGATCGCGATCGACGTTATGGACACCACTGCGTGGCCAGTTGTGCGGCGTAAGCTGACCGAAGTTCATGTCAGCATGCACCGGCATGCAGGAAAGAGGGAACGGGACGTATCCCCCCAAAGTGCGACGATGCCCTTGGCAACTGCGACGTGCGACAGTCGCTTCAAGTCGCTTTTTAAGTCACGCGATCCACTGGATTTAAGATTTTAACATTTATGTAAGGATTGAAACAGATTGAATTAAGAGTTTAAGATTGTCGATGTAAAGATTGAAACGGATTGAATTAAGAATAAACCAATTACTTTTAAAACATCACAGGATTTGTTAATTGCGCACAACAAACCCACAATATTAAAAATATTTAGATTCACTTACCTTAGCGTTGGGCTACATTTTTTCTCCGGGGCCCCTAGAACCCAGGGGCCCCGGGTATTTTCCCCATCAACCTCCCCCCCCCCTCTTATCGGGCCTGCATACCACATAGTGCCGGAACTGTCCAAACACCTCGACACGTTCACAGGAGACCATGGAACGATGGCTGCCGAACTACCTGCTAGAAGTTGCACGAATGCAACTAGCCGGTCCGGCTAAGGAGTGGCTCCATTATGGGGTGAAGAAGGTTTACGCGTGGAGCGTGTTCAAAGAAAAATTCATAGATAACTTCTCCACGTCTGCGACATACGGGGAAAAATGGAAAAAGATGTAAAAACGCATGCAAACGGCCACGGAATCGGTTCAGAATTACTTCCACGCAAAAGTTCGTCTGTGCGATGGATTAAAATTATCCGTACAAGAAACGAAGAAAGAGGTGTTAGAAGGACTGAGATACCGCGAAGATAGCGTGGGTTTAGCCGCAGCATATCATCAAACGACGGGTGACATCTGTCGGGCCCTGATCGAGGCCGCGAATGTACGAAACATGCTCGAGACGCGCGCTTCAAAAAGCAACGAACAGCCGCAAGTCAAACCGACGCGAACCATAATGAACGCTACCAAAGAAGGATCAGACGGGATCAAAGCAGAACGAACGGATAAAAGAAGAGAAGAACGAAAATCACCAAATCAGAATGCAGGCCAACTAAAATGCTACAATTGCAACGTGTACGGGCATTTGTCAAGGAACTGCCCCGAGCCAAGGAAGCAGATTCAATGCAGGCGGTGCGGTAAAAATGGACACTACGAGAAGGACTGCCGATCCGATGGCACGAGGAGTCCAGTGATCACACACTAAATACACACACTAAATACGGAGGTTCAGGACGACGTTGATAAATATGTGAAAAAGGTGAAAACAAACGGACGGCCTATACAAGCCCTCATACATATGGGGAGTGCGGTCTGCATGATACGAGCATCGTGCGTCATAAGAGAGGGGCTGCCCTACACACCCGCCGTCACGAATTTACAAGGCTGGGGATCTTCGTCGGCAGTGCAGGTGTCCACGGGACTAGTAATTGCTGATGCAACGGTGGATGGAGTCCTGGTGCCTAAACTGCCTCTGTGCATAGTGCAAGACGACGCTCAGCGTCACGATATCATAATAGGATGCACGTACACCGAGAGGCCTTGGGTCGACTACACGAAAACCGACCAGACACTAACCTTTCACACGAACGAAGAACGACACCTGTTCAAAATCGAAGCTCCGGATCCAGAACCAACGACGCGCATTTCTGGTAACGAGGCGATCAAGCTGTCCGCGAACTCCATCAACTGCATCTCTGTAAGCACGGACGGAAGGAACTTGGATCTGCCAATAGCCAATGTGGTCAACGAAACACGAAAAATACGAGTACAACAATATGTACCGAGGGGAGTGATAACAAGCCTACCTCAACCACCGGAAGGCCTGACGAAAGCACCGATCTCGACAGATCAAATAGACGTGGAAACGGGACAACCGGAATCTATCAATAAGGATTTGTTGGAGCTACTTAACGAGTGCAGGGACTGTGTGGCCCTCACGCTCATGAAATTAGGCGAAGTAAGAGGCCTCGCCATGGACATCATGGAGAAACCAGGCAGCAAGCCGTTCCGTTCGAAGCCCTACAGAGCCACACCGTGGGAACGAGAGGAGATGAAAAGAATCATCGACGAATGGAAGAGGGCGGGAATAGTAAAAGACACCGATTCACCATATGCGAGTCCGGTTCTCGTAGTAAAAAAAAAGAATGGAGAATCAAGGCTCGTGGCGGATTTCCGGAAGTTAAATGCGCAGACGGAAAGAATACACTTCCCGTTGCCCAACATTGACGACCATCTAGCTCAGCTGAGAGGAGCGACGTTGATCACGGTACTGGATTTGGCACATGGATACCTACAGATACCCATTGCAGACCATGCGCAGGCAAAAACGGCCGTGATAACACCCGACGAGACGGTGCATTTCACACGAATGATCTTCGGGCTAACCAATGGACCAGCTTACTTCTCAAAAATCATGCATAAGGCGCTAGGTCCACTAAGAGACGAAGTAGTGCTATACTACTTGGATGACATCCTCATCCCAGCGCGAACGTGGGAGGAAACGAAAACTAAGCTACAACTGGTACTGGAAGCACTTCGGGGCGCGGGTTTAACGTTAAACATAAAGAAATGTAAATTCATGTACCGAAAAGTGTCGTACCTAGGTTTTCGGATCGGCTCTGACGGAGTTCGACCGGGAGAAATAAAGACGAAGGCGATCGTAGATTACCCGCAGCCGACTAGCCTGACTGAAATAAGGAGGTTCCTGGGGATCGCGGGATTCTTTCGACGATTCACCGTACAATTTGCTCATAAGGCGGCTCCCCTGTTCGACCTACTATCGAAGGATGAACAGTTCGTATGGAAAACGGATCAACAACGCGCTTTTCTGGATATCAAAGAAGCGCTGACGAATCAACCGGTGTTACAAACATTCGACCCGAACAAGCCCACCGAAATTCACACTGACGCTAGCGCACTAGGATTAGGTGCTACGTTGTTACAGAAAAACGAGAAAGGCTCATGGCAGTTAGTCTACGCGCTGAGCCGCAGAACCAGCAGCATGGAGGAAAACTATCACAGCAGTAAATTAGAATTACTCGCTATGATCTGGGCGGTATCCCGGCTCCGACCAATGATAACTAACATCGAATTCACCCTGGTGACCGACTTCCAGGCACTATTATACATCTGTACACAAAAAACGCTAAACCCACAACTGATACGCTGGACCAACTTGCTTAGCGAATACTCCTTCCAAGTGACGCACAAGGCAGGCGACAAGATGCCGCACGAAGACGCATTAAGCCGAGCACCGATATCCGAAGAACGCGAAGAAGTGACGACAAGTGAGATGAATGCAATGTACCACATCACCACATTGGCCGAGAAAGTGGCGGACTTCCAAGCGACCGACGAGTTACTATCCAACAAAAAGGCTCTTTTCGAAAAACCGGAGAAGGCGCGCTGTGGTAGCCAACTAAGTGAGACAAAGGACTACGAGCTGCACGAGGGAGTGCTGTACAAAAAGATAGACGGCCGATTGTTGTTCGTTACACCCAAAGCAATGAGGAAATCCCTAGCCATACGCTACCATGATCTGCAGGGACATCCCGGAGCTGATCGAGCTTACACGAAAATGGCGAAACAGTTGTATTTTCCTGGCGCGCGAAACTATTTACGCAACCACATCGGTGCGTGCTTCATTTGCCTAATGACCAAGGCCAAGCGGGGAGTACCGGACGGAACGTTGCGACCTATACCCCCCGGAGAACGACCTTTCGAGATCATACATATGGATCACGTGGGCCCTTTTGTGACCTCGAGTCGAGGGCGAAAGTATTAGGTGCGCAACTAAGTTCCCGCTGTTTTTCAGGAGATGGCTCCAGTAGTAAGTGCTGGTCGATTGGGACACAACCAAAACGTCATGAACCAAGCTTAGACATATGGTAAACAAATCGCTTTGACACATTAGTGATTTTGTTTTTGCGTCATATACTTTTGGTTGTGTGAAAATGTCTGATTTTGTGCCAAATAATCGTCATTTGCGGGAAGTGTTGCTTTTCTTCTTTCATTCGAAGAAAACGGCGACTGAAACGCATCGAGATCTCCAAAAAGTTTACGGAGATGCTGCTCTAAGTGAAACAACATGCCGTGATTGGTTCCATCGCTTCAGAGACGGTGATTTTGATGTTGACGACCGTTCGCATGAAGGAAGGCCAAAAACCTTCGAAGACGGTGAATTGGAGGCATCGCTCGATGAGGATCCGTGCCAAACGCAAAAAGAACTTGCTTCAGCATTAGGAGTTACCCGCCAAGCCATTTCCAAGCGATTGCATGCGTTGGGAATGATTCAAAAACAAGGAACTTGGGTTCCTTATGATTTGAAGCCAAGATACGTTGAGCGTCGTTTTTTCGCCTGTGAACAACTGCTCCAACGGCATAAAAGATGGGTTTTATTCATCGCATCGTTACGGATGATGAAAAATGGATTCATTTCAGCAACCCTATCATGCTTCTACGTCGTCGGCTCGGCCGAATATTCACGTTGCGAAGATTTTGCTGTGTATTTGGTGGGACCAGGGCGGTGTTATTTATTATGAGCTGTTGAAACCGAACGAAACCATCACTGGGGAACGGTATCGACCTCAATTGATGCGCTTGAGCCGAGCACTGCGCGAAAAGCGGCCACAATACGAGCAGAGGCACGAAAAAGTGATTCTACAGCATGACAACGCTCGGCCTCACGTTGCCAAACCCGTTAAAACCTACTTAGAAATGCTCAAATGGGAAGTTCTACTCCACCCGCCATATTCCCCAGATATTGCGCCGTCCGATTATTACTTGTTCCGTTCGATGGCACATGGTCTGGCTAATCAGCAGTTCAGCTCATATGAAGACATCTCAAAATGGCTTGATTCGTGGATAGCCTCAAAAGACGAACACTTCTACCGTGACGGTATTCGAGCTCTGCCAGAAAGATGGGAAAAAGTTGTCGCTAGCGATGGGCAATATTTTGAATGATTCATTTGTAAACATTTTTTCACAATAAAGTTGCATTTTCATAAAAAAAAACAGCGTGAACTTAGTTGCGCACCTAATATGTGTATCTTCACGCGGTAAAGGACGTCGCACAGTGGGGCCGATTCCCAAAAAGCTGGTCAAAAGTCGAAAACGTAGTTCATTCTGTTTGAGATATAGTATATAAGGGTTTTTGGGGTCGCTGGTTACGAATCTGAAGTCAAAATTGTAAAAAAACAAAATGGCGGATCCAATATGGCGGACGCAATTTTCGTAATCGGCCGGATTCGCTTGAAACTTGTTATTTGGGGATTTTAGAGGTCGCTGAATACGAATCCGGTGTGAGAAAAACAAAATTCAACATGGCGGATCCAATATGGCGGACGCAATTTTTGTAATCGGCCGGATTCGCTTGAAACTTGTTATTTGGGGGTTTTCGAGGTCGCTGAATACGAATCCGGTGTGAAACAAACAAAATTCAAAATGGTGGATCCAATATCGCGCACGCAATTTTCGAAATTAACCGGATTTGCTTGAAACTTGTTACTCGGGGGTGTTTGAGGTTTTGAGAATTTATTAACTTTTTATAAATCTGTAAGTAAATTATATATTTGATAAAAAGTAATAAAACATCTACTTTTACATCTATTATTGTATTGATTAAAATCACTTTTGAAAGACTTATTTTATACTATTTACAAGTTACATTTCCTTTTTTTATTGAAGTGAATTGTAACATAGTTACATGCGTTAGAGCGATATTGTAATTTCGGACGGCTAGAAGAGCCCGAGTATATTTAAGATATATAAAAACACCTAAGCGAAAGACTTGGTACAGAAGTACCGAGTTTTGCGGGCAATAGGCCATTGCCCCGATATAAGAACTAGAGCTGTCGCCTCTCCGAAATTCCCTCGCTGACGTAAACAGCAGGTCAGCGACCAGCTGGCCTTGCTAGGAGGCGAGGGGAAGGCGGTAAGCGCGGCAACGGCGTACCGCAACAGTCATGAAATGCCTTCGATTTTGAAATTATGATGAAGAATGGGCAGAGGGGACTGAGGCGAGGGGAGGCCTATAAAAGGCCGGTGCGGGGAGAGAGGAGCTCTCTTGGCTCAAAAGGCTAAACTAGAAAAGATAAAAGAAAAAGAACAGTAAAGAGTAAAAATTGAAAAGTGGAAATTCGAAAAGAAAAAGAAAGATACGAAAAGTAGAGTCTGTGTGCATCTCAAACAGTGGAGCGAGTGAGGGACACTCCGAGACCCGGAAGGAAAGAGGACACAATCAGGCGAGCGATAGAAATCTAATTAGAAATAGCCAGTTAAATCTTATATAACGCATGCGATCATAGAAATCTAGCTTGTACATGAGTCGTCTGGTAGAAGATCATTAGAAATAGATTCGGGCGAATAAGCAGGTAGTTTTTAAGGGAATAGGATTAAGAAGATAGATCGAAGTGTATAGAATAAGTGCATCGATGTAGGCGTACAGATCCCGGAAATAAAATAAATAAATTGGGTCTTTAAACCGACGAGAGAATCAAGAAACGAAAATCGCATAAGTGGAAAGGAGACAGAGTGCGAGTAAGACGGGAGAGAAAGAGCAAAGAATTGTACATAGAGTTTCTACACTCTATACAAGTAGTGCGGTGTGTCTGTGTGTGTGAGGCGACAATACCGAGGCGTCGTCCCGTAACCGTAGCTCGAGCCCCGAAATACCAAGAATTTATGCTCGAATAAGCAGAAATAATAATAACTAAAATCGAGGGAATTCCCTACTTTTTGAGACCGAAAAGATAGAATTAAGAAATATAGAAGATAAGATAATTGTAATTCAATAAGAATAAGTAGCATTAACACATAGGATAAATAAGTACGAGTGAATGAGCGAAAGAAGTGTGAGAGCAAAAGAATTGTGAATAGGGTTCCTACACCCTATAAAAAGAGAAAATGCGAAGTATCATAACCAGAAAGCGAAATCTTAATGCGACAAATATCCGATAATACCGTGTTACACCGAGCGAGAAGGGAGCACCATTAGAGTCAGAGCGAAAGAATCATAAAGAGATCTGAGACGCTTGACCAAAGGAGTGAGTGCGAGGAAAGATAGCGAGCGGTGCGGTATGGATATAGCGGCGTATTGAACATAGGTATAGTGAAACTGTGCTACGAACCATAACAGACTCCCGAGTAATACCGAGAAATCGCGCATCACAAATAAGATAATAAATTGCGGAAATAATCGGTTGCATACCGAGTGTAAAGGAAGATCCTCGAAAATTTAAATGAATGTAATTAAAAAAGTGATGTTTGGCAATAAATTATTTGTCTTAAATAAAGCATCACTGTCAACCACCTTGAAGTCTACATTAATTAGTTATGTGTCGAGCCTAAAACCCCACGAAGAATAAAAATATATGTGAACGGGAGAAAAATACCGTTACAGAATGTACTTCAGTTACATGCAAGTAATTTTTTCTTTGAAGCACATATTTCTTAAAATCATTTTCTGAAACAAAATAGATTTTGTGAAATAAAATTAACATGTTCAAACAGTTAATTTGAAATTATTTTAGTTTAAGTAAACATTTTTTAAGAACCAAACTGAATGGGCATGCGCGAGAAAAATACGTATCAGGCAACTCTGCTCGTAACTGCGACAGGCCCACAAGTAGGCCTAACGACCCTTTGTGACGTGATCGACCCTTTTCAAATATTCCATTACCCTCGCAAAAAGTCTATCTATTCCACTATGTATAGGTAGACCTATATATTGCAGGTAGGTCTATGTATACAGTCGACTCTTTTCAAATGTTCCGTTATCCTCTATAAATGTTAGAATCCAACAATATATACTCTAAAACGAAATAAGTTATTTACAACATTAAAATAATTATTACAATTATGAAAATTGCTGAATTAATTTAACTACCATTTTATTAAATAATTATTATGCAAAATAAAAAAAAATCACCTACACGAGATTTGAACCGAGAACAATAATGTACGAGTCCAGCGTGTAAGCCACTACGCTACGGAACTATTCACGTTGCATAGCCAAGAAAAAACAAAATTAAAAAAGGTAGTTTTATTTCGAAAATTATGTTTGCCGTATTGGATCCGCCATTTTTAATTTTGGTTTTTTGACACTGGATTCGTATTCAGCGACCCCCAAAACCCCCGAGTAACAAGTTTCAAGCGAATCCAATCGAATTCAAAAATTGCGTCCGCCATATTGGATCCGCCATTTTGAATTTAGTTTTTTTGACACCGGATTCGTATTCAGCGACCCCAAAAACCCACGAGTAACAAGTTTCACAAAATTATATTCATTTGAAAAAAACGTGCAACAAGTGGTTAATGTGAATTTGTAATTTTTTATATTCAAATGTGCACTAAAAACAAAGTTGCAGTTAGCTGCAACTTTGAACACTGCGGAACTTTTAACTTTTTCCCTGTGTTTCTAAAATGATTGCACATAATTTTTCATTTTTTTCTACTTTAGACATTGTTTAGCTATTAATTTATATGTATCTGTTATAATTTTCCACGCATATGATAATAAACTACTTTCTTCAACCTGAAACCTCCATTTTGCAGAATTAAGAAACACCAATTTTACGATTTTCTACGAATTTTTTAATATGACGCTTGAATATGAGCTCGAACGATCGAGCTATTACTTGCGCGAAGGTCTCTTTTGTACTGGCTTATACTTGCCAGGTATACTTCACTAGCCCTTATAAAATGTTCCATTATATTATTTAAACATTACTCTATCCACCTATGTACTCTAAATCCTATAAAATGAAACTTCATTTTTCGACTTTTGACCAGCTTTTCGGGAATCGGCCCCACTGTGCGTCGGGACGAATCCCGTGATAACAGCTGTGCAAAAATTGGTTCAATCGCACGGACCTTTTGGAAAAATCATAACGGATCGAGGCACGTGCTTTACGAGCCACGTGTTTGAAAAATGGTGTGCAAAAATGGGGATACACCATACACTAAACTCGCCGAGGCATCCCCAAGCTAACGGTCAGGTGGATAGGATTAATGGCGAACTGGTTCCCATGCTCAGGTGAGCGCTGGACGACGACAACGGCAAGCATTGGGAACACCATCTAGAAGAAGTGCAACTTCAGTTGAACGAAAATGTAAACACGACAACCGGAGAATCAGCCTTCAAAGCACTGTATGGTTACGACCCGGACCGAACCATGGGACCCGAAAGATTACTCACCACCGGAACAACGGACTTCGAAAAACCGACGGAAGTTCAACGAAAGGTGAAGCTCAGGATAGCCGAACAACAAGAAAAGTGGCGCGACGAACGTCGCTCGAGACCTACGAGTAAGGAAGTACACGCGGGATCCATCGTGATCATGAAAGCAGCGCCCACCCAAACTGGAGAAAGTACAAAACTGCAGCTAAAATGGCGAGGACCATTAACGATCGTCAAGGAAGTGGCCCCGGGCAGGTTCCTGGTAGCGGACTTACGGCGCGGCGCGGGCCACCACTGCAGTACTACGGCTCACGCCAGTCAGTTGAAGGTTTGGAAACCTCACGAAGAAGACGACGATGCAGCAAACCTAGAACACGAAGAAAACAACGATACAACAAGCCTGGAAGAAGAGGGAAGCGAGTCGGAGAACCCGGTACAGCTAACGCCGGACGCTCATCAGCCACCTGAAACCAGACGTAACCCGCAACAAGCGCGTAAAATCCCGGTCAGACTGCATGACTACCACACGGGTTTTCTCGAGGGCGAGAAAATTGAGGATGGCCGAGCTGTTACAAACCGATTTCGGACTTCGACTGGCGTAGGGCACGCCAACTACGCCGCACGGCGTCTGCTGTGCAACGCGCACGCAAAGCGCAGGCGCGAGCCCGCGTACCCTCAGGCAACCACCCGGCAACGGCAGTGAACGCCTGGCTATTGTCGATGACGGACGTTAGCCACGTACGATCTCAGCAAACAAAGGCACGACGGTCTGTTCGACGCGATACGGGCCACGAGGCCACAGTGAACGCTAATTAATATTCAACCTATACGTTATTACTTACCTTACTTTATTATATTATTCCTATCAGTTCTGATTCATTTTATTATTTATTTCATTGTTCAATAAACGAACCATTATTCGTACGATTAAACCTGACATGGATTCCTCGCCTATTCTCTCGCGACGATCTCACGAGTATCGACGCCACGCGGTCTAACGAGTGAACGACCAACGGCTGCGTAATCACTTAAGCCTGCGTAAGTATTCTCGCCATCGACCATCCACGACGCCTGACAACGTCCATCCGGTAAAGAACAAAAGATTCGAAAGTACATCTTTAACAGGATCAAAGAGGCCAAGAAAGGACAATTTGGATTACATGCACAGATGAAATGGAGACGACTTATTTTGACCAAGGCGATAATATAATATTCAACGATTTGTATCTAGACCAGACAGTGGAAAAAAGTACAGTAAAACCCACACAAAAAAAAGAAAATCAACTAAATTTGAAACACATAGCAGAGAGGTTTATGATCGAACGGTTTGTATGTAAACACTCAAATGCGAAACAATGGTTGGAGACATTTGAGAGAGAATGTACAAGATTTGAAATCAGTCAAGATAATACAATGATTGAGATACTAAGACTATTCCTGGACAAGTCATGTTTAGACTGGCACTCAGCAACATTAACAACGTTGACAATGGAAGCTAAATGGTCGGAATGGAGAAAGAAATTCTTGGAGTCATTTGCAGACAAGGGTTGGAATGCAGGAACGTATGCTATATCCTACAGATATAAAGAAGGTTCATTGATGGAATATGCTATGAGGAAGGAGAATCTACTGCTAGATATGGACAGCGATATTAGTAGAAAGACTCTAGTAATGCTTATAGCAGCAGGATTACCTGGATTCATTAGAGACAAAATAGACAGAGAAAACTGCTAAGATTCAACCAGACTACTACATGAAATCAGAAAATGCGAAAATCTAGTAGGTAGAAACAATTTCATGAAGAAGAAAGAAGAAAGACAAGATAATAAGAAGAAATTTGAAGAAAAGAAGCCATATACAACCTGCGAAAAATTGAGCAGAGGTACTAGGTGTCATCCAGAGGACACATGCTGGTTTAGAAAGAAGAATGGGAATGAAGCTAGAGAAATTAGAAGTAACTCAGTGATAGAAGTAGATCTAAGTACAGAACAAAAAAAACGAGTAATCACACCATTGATTAAAATAAAGATATTATTAGAAGAACAGTTAGAGGTAAACGGAACATATGATCCAGGTTCCCAAGTCTCCCTAATAAATTCAAAATTAATTAAGATAAAAAAGAGACAGAAGATGTGAATAAAATATCCATAAAAACAGTCAATGGTGTGACACAAACAAAAGGTTTAGTAATCATAAAAGTAAAAATTTTTGAGAAAGAGGTGTTGAGAATTCAACAAGAATGTTGAGAATCCGTCCGGTGATGGCTTGACCGACCTGTGAATATATTGACGGAATGTGAGTACTCACTCGAGGCAAGAGGAAAATAAAACCAGACCAAGTAGATGTTATCGTGAGGAAGTAGTTTATTCTACCTTCCAAAACCGTGGTACAAAGTACAATTTTAATACAAAATGTGTGGTCACTAAAATTGAAAATTAATGCCAAAATAAGTTAATTTAGAAAATCAGTCAAAACATGAATTTAGAAAAAAGGTACAAATTATAATAATAAATAAACAAATTGAATTTCTGAATATTAATGAGCAGCACACAATTATTAATTGTGCGCTGAGTGAACACATGAGCGAGCGGTGCATGCAACGCAGTGCTAGCTACGCTGCATGACACGCTCAGACCGTTGAGTGCAAAACATAAATGAGTTAGTAAATGGAATTTAGAATTATAATGTGAGCAGCACACGATTACATCAATTGTGTGCTGAATATGAATTTGAGACAGCGGTGCGTGCAGCGTAGCACCAGCCACGCAGCACGACACGCCGATGCCTTGAGTGCGAAACTTTGTGTGTAATTCACTGCAATCACTCATCACTGTATTGCAAAGTGATTGCAGCGAATTAATGAGAGAATGTACCATAACCCGTATCTGAGTGCAGTGATTTTGTGTGCGACCCGCTAAGCAATCAGTACTGCTTAGCACACCGCAAACAGATATTGAGGCTATATGGTTGAGCAAAATTATATTCACTGTACTCTCCCAGCAGATTTACTGGGGGAAAATACAGTGAATGCGAGGCACATGCTTAATTATATTAATTAAGCCAGCAAAAGACACGAGGAGAACGTGGTACAGCATGTGTTGCAACGCACGCCACGAGTGAGACCAAGTGCTGATGTACCATTTTCTCCTCTCTGACAGTGAATTAATGACGTAATTATGCCAGAGCACTCTTACCTTGAGCAATGAGTCCTGATGAGCGTGAAGTTGAGCAAATCCGATGAATAATGTCCGAGAAATATGCGTGAGAGTCCTATGGATGCGCGTGCTGTCCAGTGGATGTGTGTCGCAAAAGAGCCAAATTCTCAAGATGGCTGCAAGTATGAAATTTACGTTGAGCGCTGGAGTCAGTTGAGCGAGATAGCCGGTGAGCGAAACCGAAGTCAAGCGAGAGAGACATCCTCTCGCTTGACGCGGCGTGCCAACGAGGCACATCCTCGGCTTCGCGAAGCCCATGCTTCGGCTATCTCCGACTCAACCGAACAACGTGTAGCAAAGCAGCGCAACAGGTAGGCGCACGACGATTATCGATCGCCGTGCGCCAGCTGAATTTCCAACATTCCGCCCGCCATCAGCAACGGGGTTGATGATTAATTACTCATTGCTGGGTGTTTGATGAGATTGGCAGAACAGCAAGTTTTGAGATTGGCCTGGTGAGCGTGGTGGTAGCAGTTTTGAGGGTCACCCCCTGGTGAGCTCGTCTTTGCCCGGATGCAACTCGGTGACTCGTGCAAGTGACCACTTGCACGGTGGTAAGCGCTCATCTGTGAGCAGGACCAACGAGCCAACTTTGATAATGTTGTTAGGATGGTGCCACTTTGAGATTGACTGCTGCCGTTGTAAATAATGTGCAGACCACTGTCGCCAAAATTGATGTATTTTGCTGCCACAATCGCCACCTGAGAGCCGTGAGGTTGCCAAATCTTCCAGATTTGGTTCTGGGATCATTGTGAGTGCTCCACCAATGAGAAAATGTCCAGGCGTGAGTGCTGATGAGTCATCTGGATCATCGCTGAGCGGTTCCAGAGGCCTTGAATTAAGTATAGCCTTGATTTGAGCAAGCAGCGTTGAGAGCTCTTCGAACGTGAGTGCTGTATCACCCACCGTTCGCCACAGATGAAATTTAACGGACTTGCCAGCCGCTTCCCATTTTTCACCCATATGTGGTGCCGCAGGTGGGTTAAACTTCCACGCAATCTGTTGATTTGCGAGAGAAGAAGCGATGAGATGATGCTCTTGCGAAGCCTTCCTAAACATCTGACGTATGAATTTGTGTGCACCAACGAAGTTGGTGCCACAGTCAGAATAGATGGTGTGAGGAATGCCACGCCTCGATGAGAATCGCCTGAACGTTGAGAGGAAGCCGTCAGCTGAGTAGTCACTGACGGCCTCAAGATGCAGAGCTGAAGTGGCGAGGCACACTAAAACGCAGATCCAGCCCTTGTGTGTTTTATCGCCTCGACCTTTCCAAGTTTTGAGCGTGAGAGGACCGGCGTAGTCTACTCCTGTGTGAGTAAATGCGCGAGATGGTGTGACTCGTGACAGAGGAAGCTGGCCCATCAATTTTTGTGCACGAACTCCTCTCTGTCGAGCACACACCACGCAATGTAATATATGAGATTTCACAGGAGCTCTACCGCCAATGATCTAATGCGTTAGCCTAACTTGAGCGAGTGTGAGCTGCGTGCCTCCGTGAAGAGTACGCACGTGAGCTTGCCTTATAATGAGAGTCGTGAATCGAGAGTGGCGAGGTAGAATGGCAGGATGCCTTTCTTCATAAGTAAGTGCTGATTCCGCAAGACGACCTCCAACTCTTATTACACCCTCCTCGTCGATAAAAGCTGTTAGTCGACTGAAGGGGTGAGCAGATGGAACATGCGAGCCTGACTGCAGCACTTGTATCTCGTGCTTGAAAAACACGGCTTGTATTGCTTTTGTCCAAAATATTTTAGCTGCAGCCATTTCTCTCGCAGTGAGTGGAGCGTTTCCTGCCGATTCTAACCTCCCCCTCATTTTTGCCACCGCCCTGACACAAAATGAGGTGAGACGACATAATTTTGAGAGCGATGAACAGCGATAAATGAGTTCCCAACGATACTCTGGCGTTTGTATTGCGGCGAGGAGAGCTACCCCCGGTCGAGCTTCCATAATGCTCAAATTCTCTACGTCAGTTGTGGCTTTCGGCCAAAATTCATCAGGCGTCACCATCCACGGTGGACCTGACCACCACAACTGATGAGAACATAATTGAGATGTTGATATGCCCCGCGAGGCACAGTCAGCTGGATTACTTGTGCCTGCCACGTGACGCCATTGAGCATTGGGTGTGAGTTCTTGTATTTGAGCGACTCTATTTCGGACATAGTCCTTCCATCGAGAAGGATGTGCTTTGATCCAGGTGAGAGTTACTGATGAGTCCGTCCACAGGTGAGTAGATGAAATTTTAACCTTGAGTGTGGCTTGAACGTATGCAACCAGCTTAGCTAACAACAAAGCTGCAGTCAGTTCAAGCTTTGGTATGGTGAGCTTCTTGAGTGGTGCCACGCGCGTTTTGAGCAAACAAGTGAAGCCACCTTTCCTGTGGAAGTTGAGTCAACAGTGATATAAATCACTGCGGCCATGGCCAGTTGAGATGCATCAGAGAAGCCGTGCAATTCCACTGTTGAGTTGCTCCATGTGTTAAACCACCGAGGAATTGAGAGTCTGCAGACAAGTGAGATCTTCTCTTATTGCCATCTTTCGTGTTGAGACCTGGGATGGCAGTGGACCATCCCAGTTGAGCTTGTGAAGCCGAAGCTCTTACAAGAGTATTTTGGCTCTTATCACAACTGGTGAGACGAACCGATTGGATCAAAGAGTTGAGCCACCTCGGAGAAAACGAGGCGTGTGAAAATTTCCTGAGCTGAGTTGAACCGTGAAGAGAACTTGAACTTGTCTTCACTAGGAAGCCAAGTCAAACCAAGAATCTTTGTCTCGCAGTCGTCCATTGAGATAGCTGAGCTTGACCTTGATGATGAGATATTGGCAAATACTTTGAGGTCTGACGAGTGCCACTTGGCGAGTGGAAAACCGCCCGCCATGCACAAGTCCTTGAGCTTTTGAGCTATTTCAATGAGCTGTTGAGTTGAATCCGCCCCACCGAAGATGTCATCCACATACCTGCCAAATTTTATAGCTGGCACAGCAAGCGGAAACCGATGGCCTTCATCTTCGGTCAGCTGCATGAGTGTTCGAACTGCCAAATATGGCGCAGCTTAGTATCATATGTAACCGTAGTTAGTTGAAAAGGCACAGGATTGAGTTGACCATCTTTCCATAGAATCCGTCGAAGATTCCAATCCTCAGGATGAACTCGGATCTGACGATACATTTTTGTTATGTCAGTGGCGAAGATGTGTCTATGTTGACGGATCCAAATGAGCACGTCCGAAATGTTGAGCAATAAATTCGGTCCGGTGTGCATGATGTCATTGAGAGATTTTCCTGATGAAGTTGAACTCGACCCATTGAATACAACACGTAATTTCGTGGTAGTACTGTCTGGTCTGAGAACACCGTGGTGAGGCCGATAATTGTATTTTACTTCAAGATGACCTTGAAGCCTTCACCATATGACCAAGTTGTTTGTATTTGTCCGTGAATTGTGAGTAGAGCTGACAGTATTCAGCATCCTTTGAGATTTTACGTATAATGTGTTGCAGACACTGAAATGCTCGTGAGTGTGAACTTCCAAGATTCGCAGGCGATGATATGAGGAAGCCGAACGATGTACCGGCCTGTAGAATCACGCTGATGCGTGTCTCGAAAATGATCCTCGCATGCCTGCTCCTCTGGTGTGAGTTGACTTACTGTGTCCTTTGGTGACTCTTCCTGAATCCAAAATTTCGTTAGCACATTTTGTAATTCCTGATCGTCATGTTGCACCGCAGCATGATGAACAGTGAGTGCGTCAGATTGACATGAGTTTGTTGGTCCAATGATGAGCCACCCAAATATCGATAATTGTGCAATAGGTGCAGATGATGTGCCCTTGAGAATATTTGGTTTAATAACCTGTCCATAAATATCTGCTCCAATTATGATATCGATTGGCCGTGGTGTGAGAAAGTCCGGATCCGCCAGCTTCAGCTTCACTATGTGAGACCATGTCGTGCTGGCGACTCAAATGATGGCAAATAAGTAATAATCGTGTTGAGAATGTGAGCCAATACCGAGACTTTCCCCTTGGTGTGTGTGGAGCACATTGTGAGTTGAACCGAACCACGCGTCTGCGTTGAGTGCCTTCCACCGATCCCTGTGATCGAAATTGATGAGTGCTTGCGTGTGGTGTTGAGTTTACGGAAGAGTTCTTTCGTAATGAATGTCAATTCCGATCCAGGATCGATGAGAAATCTTGCCTGATGAGCTGAGACCGATGTGTGTATATCTGCTAATGCAGTTGCCAATAATGTTGAGCAGTTCCATGTGAGCTGTGCCGATGAAAGGACGACCGCGGCAACATCCTAGTGCGTCGACGTCTGAGAATGTGTTGGTTGTGCGTTGGAAGTCGTTGCAGGGGGCGCTGCTGGATGCAGCATGGTGTGATGCCGCCCTGCACACTCCTTGCACGTCCAGGTAGATCGGCAAGCCGATGCGTTGTGTCGACCGAGGCAGTTATAGCACAACCTCTCCATGGCTTTCCGTGCTATGATCTTACAGTTGAGTGCAAGAGGGAGTCTGCGCCCTCGTGAAGCAGAGCAATGACCGTGTGCAAATGAGCAATCCGGCGCCGCTGCGATTGGACCTTTAGCACCATCTCGGTTGTCAGTCGAGACGGTGATCGGGTCTTCCTCGGAATGACGCCGGCCCCAGGAACCACCAATGTCATTTTCTCGTCCAGAACTCCAGGTGCCACCCCAGAGTCTTTCGGAGTGCCTTCAGACATTGTCAGTCCTGTTGCACACGGAACAAGTAGAGAAAGTTAGACAGTAACGAAGATTCTCCGCAGAGAAGTACTTTACCCCATCTGTTGGTCCGCTGAACGAGGCGATGAGCTGATGAGGATCCTGTGACAGGCTGCGCAGAGCCCTATCCCAAGATGAGCCGAAGAATGTGTAGAGGTGAGAGCGGAAGGTAGAGAACCCTGGTTCTCTCTTTGCTCGAGTCGAGGATCCGGCTCGAAGGACCAAAATGTTGAGAATTCAACAAGAATGTTGAGAATCCGTCCGGTGATGGCTTGACCGACCTGTGAATATATTGACGGAATGTGAGTACTCACTCGAGGCAAGAGGAAAATAAAACCAGACCAAGTAGATGTTATCGTGAGGAAGTAGTTTATTCTACCTTCCAAAACCGTGGTACAAAGTACAATTTTAATACAAAATGTGTGGTCACTAAAATTGAAAATTAATGCCAAAATAAGTTAATTTAGAAAATCAGTCAAAACATGAATTTAGAAAAAAGGTACAAATTATAATAATAAATAAACAAATTGAATTTCTGAATATTAATGAGCAGCACACAATTATTAATTGTGCGCTGAGTGAACACATGAGCGAGCGGTGCATGCAACGCAGTGCTAGCTACGCTGCATGACACGCTCAGACCGTTGAGTGCAAAACATAAATGAGTTAGTAAATGGAATTTAGAATTATAATGTGAGCAGCACACGATTACATCAATTGTGTGCTGAATATGAATTTGAGACAGCGGTGCGTGCAGCGTAGCACCAGCCACGCAGCACGACACGCCGATGCCTTGAGTGCGAAACTTTGTGTGTAATTCACTGCAATCACTCAACACTGTATTGCAAAGTGATTGCAGCGAATTAATGAGAGAATGTACCATAACCCGTATCTGAGTGCAGTGATTTTGTGTGCGACCCGCTAAGCAATCAGTACTGCTTAGCACACCGCAAACAGATATTGAGGCTATATGGTTGAGCAAAATTATATTCACTGTACTCTCCCAGCAGATTTACTGGGGGAAAATACAGTGAATGCGAGGCACATGCTTAATTATATTAATTAAGCCAGCAAAAGACACGAGGAGAACGTGGTACAGCATGTGCTGCAACGCACGCCACGAGTGAGACCAAGTGCTGATGTACCATTTTCTCCTCTCTGACAGTGAATTAATGACGTAATTATGCCAGAGCACTCTTACCTTGAGCAATGAGTCCTGATGAGCGTGAAGTTGAGCAAATCCGATGAATAATGTCCGAGAAATATGCGTGAGAGTCCTATGGATGCGCGTGCTGTCCAGTGGATGTGTGTCGCAAAAGAGCCAAATTCTCAAGATGGCTGCAAGTATGAAATTTACGTTGAGCGCTGGAGTCAGTTGAGCGAGATAGCCGGTGAGCGAAACCGAAGTCAAGCGAGAGAGACATCCTCTCGCTTGACGCGGCGTGCCAACGAGGCACATCCTCGGCTTCGCGAAGCCCATGCTTCGGCTATCTCCGACTCAACCGAACAACGTGTAGCAAAGCAGCGCAACAGGTAGGCGCACGACGATTATCGATCGCCGTGCGCCAGCTGAATTTCCAACAGAGGAATACATTGACGTATTCATAATAGAAAGAGACGATTTTTAATATTTTCTTATTGGGTTAGACATAATAAAGAAATTTAAACTAATTCAAGATGAAAACTTACAAGTATCACAAAAGAAGGAAATACAGATAGGGAAGAAAGCAAACACATTGCATAAAAATGAAAAAATAAAAGAAGTCAAAATAAATTTTAACGAACATATAAATGAAGACGAGTTTATAATGAATTTAGATCACTTGGGCAGTACAGAAAAAAAACAGAAGATTGAAAAACTGATCGAAAAGTATAACACAGTATTTGCAAAAAATAAATATGATATAAGCACTATTACAGACTATGAAGCTCGAATAGACTTACTAGTGGATAAATATTGTAGTAAGATGCTGTACAGATGCAGCATAGAAGATAAAAAAGAAATTGAGGATCAAGTAGCAAAATTAATAGAAAATGGGTTAATTGAAGAATCTTACAGCCTGTTTGCAGTACCGGTAACTTTAGCATTCAAAAGGGATGAAAACAAACGATCAAGATTATGTATAGATTTTCGCGATTTGAACAAAATAATTATACCACAAGCTCAACTATTCCCATTAATAGAGGATTTAATAATAAAAACGAGAAACTGCAAATACTTCACAACATTAGATATAAATTCAGCTTTTCGGGCAATTCCACTACGCATTGAAGATAGACAGAAAACGGGATTCGTTACACAAGAGGGACACTTCCAATGGACGTGCCTACCGTTCGGATTAAAGACATCACCAGCTATTTTCCAGAAAATTTTATGCAATATCTTGAGAAAGCACGATTTTTAGAGACTTTTCAGATTACATAGACGACATCTTAATCTTTTCAGAATCATTCGAAAAACACATAAAACATATAGAAAAAGTAATAAAAGCAATCGTAAATAAGGGTTTTAGATTTAAATTTAAAATACTTGCAGCAGAATCAGTGAAATACCTCGGACACATAATAGAACACAATACAGTAAGGCCAGTGAAAAATAACTTAATCTCAATACAACATTTTCCCATACCGAAAACCCAAAAAAAAACATTAGACAATTTCTTGGAAAAATCAACTTTTATCATGAGTATATACCGAAAAGTGCAATATTGCTAGACTCGTTACACAAACTGTTACGGAAAAATTAGAAGTTTATATGGTCTGAAGAATGCGAAAAATCTTTTACAAGTATAAAAAAATTACTACGTTCTCAACCAGTGTTGGAAATATTTGATAAGAATTTACCAATAACAATTTACACAGACGCATCACTAGAAGATATTGGTGCAGTATTTAAACAGGTACAAAATAATGGAAAATAAAGGGTGGTTAAATTTGAAGGGCCGATGTCGATTTTGAATAAAACACAAATTATTTAGGAAATTATTGTCAATTCTTTTTATTATGATAATATGGTATGGTTCAATTATGTATGGAACAAAATATCGGCCAAATGGCCGCCGCGACCTCGGCGGCACACCTCCATCCGATGGTCCAAATTTTCGATGACGCTTAGGCATAATTGAGGTTCTATGCCGTTAATGTGCCTAATTATCTCATCCTTTAGCTCTTGAATTGTTGCTGGCTTATCGACGTACACCTTTTCTTTCAAATAACCCCAAAGAAAGAAGTCCAACGGTGTCAAATCACATGATCTTGGCGGCTAATTGACATCGCCACCACGTGAGATAACACGGCCATTGAATTTGTCGCGCAAAAGAGCCATTGTTTCGTTAGCTGTGTGGCAAGTGGCACCATCCTGTTGAAACCACATATCACCCACATCCATATCTTCCAATTCGGGCCATAAAAAGTTCGTTATCATCTCACGATAGCGAACACCATTCACAGTAACTGCCTGACCGGCCTCATTTTGGAAAAAATACGGCTCGATGATGCCGCCAGCCCATAAACCGCACCAAACAGTCACTCTTTGTGGGTGCATTGGTTTTTCGACAATCACTCTTGGATTATGATTCGCCCAAATGCGGCAATTCTGCTTATTGACGAATCCACTGAGGTGAAAATGTGCCTCATCACTGAAGATGATTTTCTTCGAAAATTGATCATCCACTGTTGCCATTTCTTGCCACCATTCTGACCATTGACGACGTTTGGAATGGTCAAGAGGCTTTAGTTCTTGAGTCAATTGCACCTTATAAGCGTGTAAATGCAAGTCTTTATGCATAATGTTCATCCACGACGAGCGTGAGAGGTGCAATTGTTGGGCACGACGACGAGTTGAGGTGGACGGCTCTTCAGCCACACTATCGCGAACAGCAGCAATATTTTCTGCAGTACGAGCTGTACGACCATGCACTGGTGTTTTAATATCTCCTATAGACCCGGTTTGCTCAAATTTTTGCACGATTTTTCCGATTGTCCGCACATTTGGACGATTAAATTGACCGAAAAAATCACGAAGTGCACGATATGCATTTTGATTTGAACGCCCATTTTCATGATAAGCCTGAATAACTTCAACGCGTTGCTCGATTGTGTATCTTTCCATGGTTCAAATTGAGTTAGTCTGAAATTGAGAAATGTCAAATGAAATGCAGAAAAAAACTTGACGTTTAGGTGTGGTTCACATTCAACATCGGCCCTTACAATTTAACCACCCTTTAAAAGCCAGTAGCATATTTTTCAAAAAAATTGAACGATGCACAAAAAAGAAAAAAAGCAATTTATTTAGAATGCTTGGCAATAAAAGAAGCAGTTAAGTATTAGCAACACTGGCTGATTGGAAGGAAATTTACGATATTTTCAGACCATAAACCGTTAGAAAACATGAACATAAAAGCTAGAACTGACGAAGAACTTGGTGAATTGTCCTATTATTTGTCACAATACAACTTCGAAGTTAAATATATTCCGGAAAAAGATAACACGGAAGCAGACAGTTTGAGTAGAAATCCGGTACTAGAACCACTAGAAAATACAGATGAAATGCTAAAAATAGTTAATCTAATAAAAATAAAAGAGATAAAAACAAATCAAGAAAAAAATAGAACATTGCAGAAGATAAATGAAAATTAATAGGAAAAGATGGTGTTCTATAAAAAAATTAGAAATAATGAAAAAATAATTTTAACTGAAGAGCTAAGCTTAGGATTAATTAAGGGAATGCACTCCGAATGGTGCCATATAGGGATTAGACAAATGATGAATAGGGTATGCCCGTATTATACAGCTAAAAACATAACGTCGAATATAAAAAAAATATGTTAAAACTGCGAGATATGTATTAAGAACAAATCCAGAGGGCAAGGAAAATATGGGCTGATGTCACAATTGGGTCCGGCGTTAAAACTATTCGAATTAATGTCAATTGACACCATTGGAGGCTTCGGAGGACGAAGATCGACAAAAAGATACCTCCACCTACTTGTGGATCATTTTACAAGATATGCGTTCATCTTAACATCGAAAACTCAGAGTGCAACTGACTTCATCAAGTTGGTAAACGAGGTGCTGGAAACGGACAAAATTGAAACAATACTTACGGATCAATATCCGGGAATAAACTCAAGAGAATTTAAAGAATTCCTGGGAGAAAACAACGTTAGACTAATTTTTACGGCCGTCAATGCGCTCTTCTCGAATGGTCTGAACTAGAGATTAAATCAGACCTTAGTCAACAAAATAAGATGTAATATAAATGAAAAGAAGGAGAAAAGAGCCTGGGCAGAGTATGTATCGACAAGTACAATCACACAGAGCATACGGTAACTGGATTTACGCCTAAGTATTTATTAGATGGCACAAATACCAGCATTCTATCCGAAGAAATAAAAAGAAGAAACAATTAAGAAGACTGGTTGAGACATAAAGAACTAGCTCTGGAAAGAACAAAAAAATCACATGAATATAACAAAAAAATATTTTCAAGAATAGAAAAAACCACCTGTTCAACTCAGGAGATCTAGTATACATAGAAAATGGCAACAAGATAAACAGGAAGAAACTAGACGAATTAAGAATTGGACCCTTCGAAATAATAGAGAAGATATCAGATTCAATATATAGAATAAAAACAGGAAAACAAAATCAAGAAACCGGTCTCTTCCACGTGACAAAATTAATTCCAACATCAGATGATGGAGATGAAGACTGAAACTTGTACGAACTTTCACCCTGGGAGGGGGAGATGTAAGGAAAGTATACTTTCCTTGGATTTGGAACCGCTAGATGGAGCGACGATTACAAGGAATACGGCAGTAATACGCGAGAGAGCACAGGTGCAAGATACAGTGATAATAGTAAACGTGAATTGTCGTTTCTTGTTTACAGGTGAGACTGTGAATATGTTGGGCCGTATTCCAAGAGTGGACGATTCATGGTTAAAATTGTACTGAATTGACGTTTCAAAAACATGTCTACTCAAGTCAATCGGTTGATAAATGTCAAAGTTATTTAATGTTTACATACCGACATAAAGATGGCGCACCCTGTATATTGAAATGTTTCGCAATTTTTACGCGCTTTCTTGTTTTATTTAGTTTGTCTGATCTTAGGTTTATGCGCGTCTGTATCAATATGTCGCGGCAAAATCGCGTAGTTATATGTTTTTCTGAGCGAGGTCTTTTCCGATACTACAGGGAATGGACTTTAGGGCTTGGAAGAGGTTGGTGCTCTGGGCTGGATTAGAGGATTGGTTCAAAAATATTTGTACTTGGTGCTTATCTTGGTGTTGGTTTTACTGGTACCTAATTTCTTTTTTGTTGAGAGACCTCAGTCTGGGTTTTATTGACCTTGCATGTGTCCGTAGTGGACGCGTGATTTATTACCTTTTCATCATCGGTCTTCTTATTCTTGAGGGTAATTATTTAATTGTATTGTGCTGAAGGCACCTAATAATTTTACGGTGTTTGTGTGGAATTTGGAGGGATTGGCCTAGGTTGGTGAGTATGTGGTGTCGTTTAACTATGTTTTAGTTTTACATATGTGGACTGGCTTCCTGTTTTCGATCGGATTGGATTGTAATATTCGCACGACGATCTGGTATCGTATGTACGGAGCTTAACACTTAATTAATACAAAAAAAACTATTATTGTGTCTGCTTTTATGCGATATTCTTATAACTACGTATGCGGAATAAATTCCGGGTTTTCGGCTTTAGATTCGATTATTCATATGACGATATGGTACCGTGTATACGGAGCTTAACATTCAATTTGCTACTGCAGGGGTTGTCGCGTTTGCTTCTACCCGGTTTTTCTTAAGACTAGGTATGTGAATTAAATTCCGCTATATTTCGGGTTCTGACTTTATCACGCGTACGACGATGTGGTACCGTACTTACGGAGCTTAACACTCAATTTGCTAGTGGAGGGGTTGTCGCGATTGCTTTTACTCGATTTTTCCTAAGACTACGTATGTGGAATAAATTCCGGTATATTTTGGGTTTGGTTTTATTATTCGTACGACGAAATGGAATCGTACGTACGGAGCTTAACACTCAATTTTATGAAGACAGGGGTTATCGCGCTTGTATTTACGCGATCGGCGAGGCGACTGTTAGTCTACCTATCTAACCGCTTTCGCTTGTTTTCATACGTAGCTTCCCATGGTATTTTCGTGAGATATACCGGTAGGCCTGGGTATAATCATAGGACGGCGGCTTGCTACTTTTTGTATGTTTTTCTAACGCATCTTAGAGTTTATGACCGATTCGTGTGGTTCGCCTCTCGAGGCTCCGCCTTGTTGAGTGTTCCCGCAGTGAGTGTAGCATAGAGTCGCGAGCATTGTAATGTCGGGTCGGGAGTGTGAGTTTATCTACCTATCGTACTCGTCTTTGTTATTGTTTTGGTTACCTAGCTATAGCTCACTGTTCGCGCAAGACACCGGGTTCGCAGCGATAACCAACTAGCTCGTCCTGTACTCCTGATACTGAGGCATTTATTCACGTTATTTTGAGGTGCCTCATCGTGCCTTTAAGGGGCTTGCGACTCTGTCTCTTAATTAACGCGATCTGCCGAGGTATCAGTACGTGACAAGGAGTGGTAGGCCGCTGGCCCTGACATGGTCCCACCCACGCAGGTACACCCTACGAATCGAGCGTGCGTGGTACAGCAAGTCGGAACGCCCTTGACATGGTGACACACGTGCTTTTTCACTTTCCAAAAGACGAGTAGCCACTGCGCTGTGCGTGGGGACTCGTTAGTGGAAAGTGCCCTAACGCTCTCAGTGGGGCGGCCAAGCGCTGTGCAGGGGAGCCTCACTCCTCAGAGGGTATCTCTAATTAGTTCGTTCGGTCAACTGACGGCCAAGCGCAATGCAGGGGAATCAGTTGATCGAAAGAACACTAGTTTCTGCCATGATTTTCCAAAACTGTTAGTCTTATGATTAATGTAAAATCTGGGTGTGCTGTCGAGCAGCACTTCGTCTTGCAGAAGGTAATTTCAATAAGAGCCCCGAGGCTTGTCTTGCCGTGGTGTATATAGTTTAGTTGATGGGCCCCGAGGGGGTGTTTTGGGGCCGATCACGTGATGCTTGTTACACCTTATTCGATGGGTGAGAGAGGTGCGGGGTGGTGTGTCGGTGTCCCGTTATGTCTTTGAATTTCTTGTTTCGTCGGTTTTTGCTTTCTCGGGGTTTGAATCGGGGTTCCAGCGAGGTTGAATTCCGATGTACAATGCTAATTCTCTACCTGCTGGAGGTTCAAACTTTCTTTTGATGTTTATTGTAGTTAAATCATTGTTTTTTATCATTTCGTTCAATGTTGGTCTTTGCCTACTTCGTGAGAGTTGTTTTGTTTTGGTTCCTCACTAAATTTCTTTGAGTTTGCATGTTTATTAAGTTTTTTTATGTGTTCCTCGCTTATTTTTTATGATACTCTAGTTTTTTGTTCGGTTCTGGTGTAAGTGATGTTACGAGGCTTTTTTATTCATTTGGTCTGTGACGATATTTTTTTTGTTTAAGAGTTTTCCTTGATGTTAATGTTTATTTCTGAGTGGGGGTAGTTGGTGGAGATACATGCGACGGAACCCTGTTGTCTTTTGTCCCTTTGGTTTGTGGAACCGCGAGGGTTCCACAATTTGCTTTCGTCTTATCCCCGTTGTGTAGCGGTATTGGCGCCTTGGGCTGTTCCAGGCGTGTGGCCTATTTGGAAGGTAAGGCCGACTGCGCTAACCTTTGCATGGTGCGGTTGACGGTCTTCCGGGCAGTTCCGCCTGGTCTTTGCGTAGGGGCGGGGCTACTGCGCTTGGGTCCGCCAGGCGAGGCGCGTGATCTCGCTAGCCACCCTGCCTCCTGTCTTGGTCGCTTCGTTCGGGAGGGGGTCCTCTCGTGTACTATGTTTTTGTTTTGAGTGTGGTCTTAGCGCTAAGGTGGGGCCTACTATCTGCGCCATCCTCTTTAGGGTGGGTCCTCGCGGTTGCTCGTGTGTACCTACACATTCTTTCTGGTTTCTTTGTCCGGTGGGCGCTTATTCGCCACTTGTTTGCTCGTTTTGTCAATAGATAATAGTGATTCTTTTATTGATGTTTCTTTTCCTTTGGTCTGCTTTTGGTGTGCTTTCTGTGTTTGTTGGTGTGCGTTAGATGTGTTGGTTAATTAGTATTTTAATTCTAGTTCGTAGCGAATCGCTCTAGTTATGTTCCGTTACAATATATTATACAAATACTACTGTGTTCAAAAAGTAAAGTAAATTTTTTATTTAAACTTCCCGCGTTAACCGAATCGGACAAATGAATTTTTTTTTCAAGTTGGTAGGACCGTTAGTGACATCTGTGATGAATTACATGTCAATATCATAATTAGTTTTTAGTTTATGCTTGGTTTTGTGAACAAAGAAAAGTGAGTTTGGCGATTTTTACGATGTCGAATTTTATTGAGCAAAGAAGTGCTATTAAATTTTGCTTACGGAATGAAATTTCCGCCACTGGAACGTATCGAATGTTACAAAAGGCCTTCGGTGACGAGACTATGTCACAGAAAAATGTTTACAAGTGGTACAAATACTTCAAAGAAGGCAGAGAACGTGTTGATGATTTGGAACGCTCTGGACGACCATCGACTTTGGTGCTCGAAAATCGTCGATTAACAATTTGAGACCTTGCCGACATGCTTGCAATATCAATTGGATCAGTGCAAGCAATTTTGAAGGATCATTTGTGCCTCAGAAGAGTCAAATTGCGTTTGGTGCCAAAATTTCTCAATTTTTTCGAAAAAGAGCGTCGCGTTCAAGCATGTGAATCAATGATTTCTGACTATCAGGATGTCTACAACCAAATTATTACGGGCGATGAGACTTGGATTTATGCCTATGATCCGGAAACAACCGATCAATCGAGCGAATATCGTGCCAAAGGTGAACCGAGACCGAAAAATCCATGCCAAAGTCGCTCAAAAATCAAGGTCATGTTGACAGTTTTCTTCGATTATCGTGGTGTGGTGCATTACGAATTCCTTCCCACTGGCCAAACTGTCAACAAGGAATATTATTTAAGTGTTATGCGTCGTTTGCGTGTAGCTATTCGCAAGAAAAGGCCAGAATTATGGAAAGACAACACTTGGATTTTGCACCACGATAATGCCCCGTCGCACACAGCACTGGTTCGTCGTGAATTTTTCGCCAAAAACTCCACTCATGTCAATCCACAACCACCGTATCCACCTGATTTAGCACCGTGTGACTTCTGGCTGTTCCCAAAGCTCAAGAGACCACTCCGGGGAAATCGTTTTGAGTCCATTGAAGAGATCAAACGTGAATCGCTACGCGTATTGAAGACTATACCTGAGGACGACTTTTTAGCATGCTTCAAAGATTGGAAAAGACGTTGGCATACGTGTATTGTAGCTAGGAGGGATTATTTTGAGGGGGATGAAATCGATTTGGAAGAATAAATGAAAATTTTTTATTTTAAAACAAAATTCATTTTACTTTTTGAACACAGTAGTATAATATATATATAATATACATACTCAATATTTACTAATAAATTATAAGAAGTCCTACTGCATTTTTAATATTTATATTTCCTATGTCGGATAATCAGCTGGCGCACGGCGATCGATATTCGTCGTGCGCCTACCTGTTGCTGTGCTCCAGCACACGGAGTTCGGTTGAGCCGAAGATAGCCGAGGCAGGGTTTCGCGAAGCCGAGGCTGTGCCTCGTTGGCAGGCCGCGTCGAGCGAGAGGACGTCTCTCTCGCTTGACTTCGGTTTCGCTCACCGGCTATCTCGCTCAACTGACTTCAGCGCCCAACGACGCTTTCATATTCCGCAGCCATATTAGATATTTTGACACTTCTGTGAAAGACCGCCGGAACAGCGCACGCATTTGGAAGGCTCGGACAATTTTCACTTTTCTCAACCGGATCATCTCAACCTTCTTTGCTCACCAGGGCTCAAATTAAAGTAAGCGTACATCGTTACAATTTAACGTAATTCAATGACGGTGAGGAGGTTCATATATCGGTACATTAACACTAAAGGTCTCACACTTTGGCGTGCTCTCCAGCGCGGGCTGCACCACGTTTTTCATTCAATTATTTGCATGCTCGATTGATATAATTGCGTGTATTGTACCAATTCACTACACTTTCCCCCAATTAAACTGAATGGGAAAGTGTTGTGAATTCAGGTCTCATTGAGTACTTGGTGACAGGCATTGAATTTGTCTACGCACTCATTTATCTCATTGCGTGGCATGCTCCGCAGCACTGGCTGCAGCACGCACACTGCTCTCAGCGAGCGCACCGCTCTCATCACATACAGCACAATTAATATAATTGTGGGCTGCAACATCTCAAACCAAATTCCATTTCCAAAATTAAAGTCAGTTTTCAATTCTCAGATTTTTGGTGTATTTATTTATATTATTTATCTTGTCCAAATTAAACTTATTATTGTAGTTATTTTATATTCCTATATGCTCTAAATTCAGCTAATTTTTGTAATTGACATGCGGAAGGTACAATAAACCGCTTTCTCAAAATACCATCTACAAGTCTGGTTTTATTTTCACCCTGTCGTGAGTGAAAACTCATATTTTTCCAATATATTCGCAGGTTCAAGATCTGTCAAGTTACACCGGATGGATTTCTCAAACATCCTATGATCATAGAAATTGATGAGTAAAAATGTGGCTTACATTCAGTCAATATAACATATTAATACATCAATATTTGTACATAAACACTTACTGTAGACAGATACAGTAAAATAGTAGCTGGCAATGTGTCGTCACCGAGACGCCAGGGGTAATTTCGACATCTCACGATAAGACGGCTACGTGCCGATACGGTTCCGTCCTGTTATCTTTTTAGAGATGACAAGACCATCCGGCAACGTACTGGCACCGTTGCGTCGGGCAGATTTCAATAGCGCACAACGAGCAGGTTGTGTGCCGCTACTATTTCGCCATGGATAAGTTTGAAACTTCACGGAGAGCTAACTGTATGCTGTTAAGGTAGTGTTCCACCGAATTTTTGAGACGGTACGTTGAGCCGACTGCATTCCAGTTCTTTATCCCGCGACGAGCTTCGTATATGTCATCACACCGCCAATACTACGTATCGTCATGTCATGCTGACACGGTAGCAGTCACATGCGGACATACATGACTTAACTCTACCATCACGCTGTGCTGCGCTGTTTCGTCACCGTGGCGTCACCGTATCGTTACTTTGTATCTGGACGGCACGAATTTCTATCTGGATTACACCCGAGTGAGATAGCTTTTCTCAACTCGACCACGACCCACGTACCGTCATACGCCCGCTCAGTCACGTCATCGTGTGTGCAATTCGCGGATGTGTCATGTCTGTACCGCTTATTCTACACAGAGGGAATAGTATTTTTCCATGCATACGAACAGGCAGTATGGGTAGATACACATCGCGTGGTCTTACTATGGCACACTTATCGAGACCCTGGACGGCACTTACTTCGTTTTCAAGTCCCACGAGTTCTCGACACTCGTCACCTACGTACAATCTCGGATAATCAGCGAGAAATGTTCTATTCTTACACACCCATACATACAGCGAGCACACATCCACGTAACGTAACTACTCCCCATTCGGAACGTAATACAGACTCACAAAATTTGAATGCGTCGCGTACTTCAAGAGGCGTCTGCTTGACCATGGAGTGATTCTTCACGTATAACGATATTTCGTCATTATTTTCGAGTAATCTGTCAAAATCGCATTCCCATACCTTGCTCTGATATATCCCTTTCGATCTGATTCGCCCGGATATGAGAACTTTACGCTTGTATCTCTCATTCATCGTATCACCGAATTTCGCACATATCTATTCACGCCATAACATCGCGGACAGCCGTGCCAAAAGTAGCCGTGAAATTGAAGAACGTAGTGTACCCCCGCCTCCTCATAGTATCGGTCGACCGCTGGTAATCCCGTTGGAGGGTGATACTTTCTAGTGCGTCCAGCATGCGCGATAAAGCAGTTGAGCTCGCGCTCGAGCCATACGAACCACGCAACGGCTTTGCGCGACTGTTTATTGCCCTGCGGTTCCCCCCTGATGGTAACACCGCAATACGATTCTTCTGCAGCAAATTCTTTCGAAATACTCTCATACATACTGATGTTATCGTGGAAGCTTCTGTAAAGGGACACACACTTGCGCAGCGTATAAGCAACTCGCCAAAAGGTAGACAGGCGCATCTCAAAACCGTAACATCTATACGACAATGCCGTAACATCTGTGCTACTGAGACAATACCAGATTAGTGTCATTAGTTTGTTTACGGCAGCTGTTGAAATGAGTCAAGTTTTGCATCTCAACCCATTTTTACAATGAAAAATAGTGTTGAACAAGAAGTGTATCTGAAATTTTGCGTTGCGAACAAAATTTCGTGTACAAACGCGTTGAATATGTTACAGAAAGTTACAGCAATGTTACGGAAAGTCGTATTAAGTATTTTATTTTTCAATATACAACTAGTAAACAACAGTTCCATTGATAACCGATGCACACTTAGAAGGTGAAACACGATCACCACAAATATTAGTATTACGGATGCTTGAGTGTGAGAGAGAATGGTCGACTATCTGAACAGGCACAGGCTCAAGCATTGCTGTAACTTTTAACGTTACACCGTTAGTGCGAGAGAGAATGCGTGATAGCCTGTTAGGTATGAGTGCGAGCGAGACGACAGAAGAGGGGCGAGCCATCAGATTCGTTTTATGGGTCTGTCACATTGATACATTGCCACGCCGTCTTCAGGCGGAAATCGTAACTATTTTTTCTCTGCCAAATCTTAACACGGGCCCTGTGCTTCCATGTACATCTCAAGCGCGAACGTTGTTAACTGCATGATATTTCGATCTGTTTATTCCGACTGCCCATAGGACAGCCCCCTAGCACAGAGACAGGCATTGTCCCTCTTAGCATCACCAGCCGCCGTGCGGCGCTAGTAGTCTTGCGTAAATGCCAAGGACAACGATAGCCGCGATAATTGCATTCACCGGCAAGGCGCTTACCCGTTTATAAAAAAAAAATTTTCTCAACTGCTTGAACATTTTTTATTTTCACGCCTAATTAAAAACTTTCTTCAGAATGCGTTACTTTTCGTCAAGTTGTTTCGAAATTTTATAATTGAAATTTAAACGGATATTTCAAAAAACATATTTGTTTCGCCAAAGCAATTATGCTACAATAGGCACCAAAGGGTTGAATAGGCAACAAAAAGTTCAAAAACCCTTGGAATAGCTCAAATAAATCCCAAAATATAATATATATTTTTTATAAAATGTACATTCAGTAACAATATAAATTAATGAGAGTAAAAACAATTTTAAAAAACGTCAGTAAAAATGCGAAAATAGAATGATTAGAATTATCTGGTATTATTACTTTCATTACTACTGCTGTTAGTGAGTGTTCGGCATTTTTATTCACATTTAATTATTATTTATAGGTTTATCGATATTGGGGAGAATCATAGAGAAAAAAGGAATGTCTGGGCCCTCATTACAAAATATTTATTATAGTTCATACATAAAACCAATGCTCAACTAAATGAATCAGTCACGTCTTAGTAAATTTTGAATTGTTTTTCTGATATTGATTGGTTTTTTCTTGCTCTCCGTTAATTCGTAAGCAGTATTGCTGCATCCGCATAGTTACGTAGTACTGGATCACGTGAAATAGTTATTCGCCAGAACGATCAGGACATAGAAAAGAAAGCATTTCGTATTTATACACGTCATCCAGGATATATTCAAAGACCTGCCCTGAATTGCAATGAACCGTAAATCGTTATTCTAGATAAAGTATGAATCTACACAAGTGAGTGTTCGGATGAGTGAATAGACCGCGCACCAGAGAATCGGTAAGGGTTGATTCGGGAAGATTAGCTCCATTATCGTCACTTACAAGGAAGGATAGTTTGGTATCCCCCTCCGATTATGATGAAACTCACGTATGTTGTAGAGCATCAAAAACTAAAAGATACGTATTTTTTTTATCGGCGCAAAAACATTCCTAAGGGGTAAAATCGCCCTTCAAAGTTAGGGGTGATTATGCAGTTTCACCCCTGCAGATGACTTTTTTTCTTCAACTTCACGTGGAATTTTTATTGTCTTCAATGTGGAGTATTTTGGTTTTCGTTTCATTAAAATCGGTTGACGCCTTTGGGGTGAAACTGCATAATCATCCCTCGACATGCCTAACTTTGAAGGGCGATTTCACCCCTTAGAAATGTTTTTCCGCCGATAAAAAAAAGTGTCTTTAAGTTTTCGATGCTCTACAACATACGTGAGTTTCATCAAAATCGGAGGGGGACACCAAACTATCCTTCCTTGTTAGTAAAGACTCTTTACATTTGACGCATTTGACGGTATTGGACATTCGTCTCGCCAAGTTAAGAGTAATGTAATATAGCACAAAATCTGTTATTTCGGGTTGACTGTAATCATGTTCAATAACATCCTACAAATCCCAGTCATCGTGTCGTGTAGCTTCTGCAAGCCTCTCCTTAATTATCGCGTTAAATCTAATTTCTCCGGATTATTGTAGATTGTTTTGAATGCAGCTAGTGTTACGAGAGGGTTCATCTTCGGTAATGGAGCAATTTCCGGTTTTTGGCGGCTTGAGAACGCAGTACGTCGATAAGATTTTATGAATTTGGAGGAATGTGTTACGCGACGAGTGACCGTTACAACCTCCAGCCAGTGATGCCAGTCGGCGAGGTAGGCGTATTTTCTTACTGCCTTCATCACGCTGCCAGTGCTAGGCGCGTCAGGGGAAGGCTTGCTCTGTTCGTAACAAATCTCGTCTCGATTGGGCTTTACGTTGTCTCGCCCCACCCATTTCACAACAGCCACCGCGCGGGCTGTTATGAAATGAGTTATGAAAGATTATTTAATGAATATATATAAATAGTATATAAAATTATATAAATAAATAGATAATGAAATTAAAGAAACATATAAAACGCTCACCTATTTTGCAGCCGTCAGCAAATGAATAGTGCATTACAATCACTTCACTTTCACTTTTTGACAATACATTGTCGTGATAAAAAGACCAAGGTCTACACTTTTTGATTATGCGTCTGATCCTGCTAGACGCATACGAAACAATATTTGAACTGTGATTGCATCATTAACGCAAGTACACTGAGAAAAAAATGTATTTAATGTTAACAAATCTAGAGTTGGATATGGTAGAATAAATGTTTAGTTATCATTACAACATTTTAGTTAAGCTGAATAATATTGGTTTGAGGAAAATAAAGCTAGAAAACATTGGCTAACAATTAAAAAATCTTCTTTGGCTCGACTTTAATTTAGCTGTAATAATTAAACATTTATTTCGCTATATTCAACTCAAGATTTATTAATATTAAATGAATTCTTTTTTCAATGTACACTTCGATCACAGGTGAGGGTGCCGTTACAAGTACTGGAAACTCTTTCCCCGCAAAACAGAATCTATAAAATGACGGGCTATAAGGGGTTATACGCAGTTATGAGGCAAAAAAGACGGTTTTTCAAGGATTTATCCTGAAGAGACTTTTAAATTTATTAATTTGAAAATTTTAGTGGTTATAAAAGCATTCTTCAAGAACGTAAACAAATTTTTTATTTATAAAAATGTTGATTATAGAGGGCGCTGCAGGCGATTTCCGGAACCTCCTCTAAAAAAAGACGATTTACGGTGTACATCGTAACTCAAGATTGGATTATTTGAAATCAAAAAACCAAACAAATTTCGTTAATATATTAGATTATCTAGTAATTAATCGGTCGGCTAATCAAAATATTGAATTTTCACAAAATGGCGGCTTTACAAAAAAATGGTTTCGATTTTTTATGTAAAATTTGGCCTTAAATTGTTTATAAAATGGAAAATAAGTATCGGATTGACAAAAGGAACGATTAATTACTAGAAAATGTATCTAAGAAGATTGTGTTAAAATTTTAGACCGATCGAACAAGCCGTTTTTGAGATATCGTGTACACCGACTTGAAAAATGCTGTTTTGAGAAAAACGCGTTGAAAGTTTCAAAACCGGTTCACACATAGAAAAAAAAATTTTTTTTCAACTTACATGGTGTCGTCTATTCCAGGGCCATATAATAAACCCTCCATTCCTTCAGCAGCCTCCAGCAATTCAATTTGGTGCTGTCTTCGAGCCATCCTTCCCTCTCATGTCGCTTCGTGCGCTCTGCGCTCGGATAGCGTAACGCGCTCTTTGTCCTCCTTTTGTACATATGCATGCGCATTGGGCCCCAAAGACAGTCCCATTGCATTCATATGGTACAAAAGTGAAATTGAACCTTCATTAAACATACCGGCGGCGAGATTTGCGGCCATTTCAACAATTTTTGAGCCACTCGGAATGATTTTCGGCGTAATTTTCCAGATGATTTGGTTGTAACTCTCGTTATTATTTTGTGTAAAGCCGCCTACACATCGTTCCAATAATGTCTCGCTGCTGAGGTCTTCGTAAATTGGACGCACAGCTTCAGCAACATCCGTGGCTTTTTTTATAACTTCATTATTACCATACGGTAAAGCTTTTAAAATCCCCGAGTAAGTTTTCGAATCACCGTCACCGATGTCATTTTTGTACACAACTCCGTATTTTTCTATCGAACGCTTGAACATCTCGATGACTGAATCGACCTCCATTTTTCCTGAGGAACCGGAATGATTTGCACAGCAACTTTCTTTATGGCTTTCGTACCACTCATTATATTCTTCAGTGTTCATATTTTTTCTCCATACTTCACACTGTTTGCAGTATGCACTTTTCACCACAATGTCAATAATTTTTCCAGTGTAATAACCAATCAATGATGATACGCTATATAAACACTACTACACTCTCACACAATGTATAAGAATACAATACACAGGTATATAAAAGGAGCAACGGTCCAGGTATACAGCTGCCGCTTGAACCTCTGTCCCACCTACTTTCAAACGCGCCGAGGTGTCTCTACATAAAGGGTGATTTTTTAAGAGCTTGAGAACTTTTTTTTAAAAAAAAACGCATAAAATTTGCAAAATCTCATCGGTTCTTTATTTGAAACGTTAGATTGGTCCATGACATTTACTTTTTGAAGATAATTTCATTTAAATGTTGACCGCGGCTGCGTCTTAGGTGGTCCATTCGGAAAGTCCAATTTTGGGCAACTTTTTCGAGCATTTCGGCCGGAATAGCCCGAATTTCTTCGGAAATGTTGTCTTCCAAAACTGGAATAGTTGCTGGCTTATTTCTGTAGACTTTAGACTTGACGTAGCCCCACAAAAAATAGTCTAAAGGCGTCAAATCGCATGATCTTGGTGGCCAACTTACCGGGCCATTTCTTGAGATGAATTGTTCTCCGAAGTTTTCGCTCAAAATGGCCATAGAATCGCGAGCTGTGTGGCATGTAGCGCCATCTTGTTGAAACCACATGTCAACTAAGTTCAGTTCTTCCATTTTTGGCAACAAAAAGTTTGTTAGCATCGAACGATAGCGATCGCCATTCACCGTAACGTTGCGTCCAACAGCATCTTTGAAAAAATACGGTCCAATGATTCCACCAGCGTACAAACCACACCAAACAGTGCATTTTTCGGGATGCATGGGCAGTTCTTGAACGGCTTCTGGTTGCTCTTCACTCCAAATGCGGCAATTTTGCCTATTTACGTAGCCATTCAACCAGAAATGAGCCTCATCGCTGAACAAAATTTGTCGATAAAAAAGCGGATTTTCTGCCAACTTTTCTAGGGCCCATTCGCGGTCAACATTTAAATGAAATTATCTTCAAAAAGTAAATGTCATGGACCAATCTAACGTTTCAAATAAAGAACCGATGAGATTTTGCAAATTTTATGCGTTTTTTTTTTAAAAAAAGTTCTCAAGCTCTTAAAAAATCACCCTTTATATAGGTGTAACTCCGAAAGTATTGCTCGGATCGACTTGAAATTTTGTGTGTATACTTTTGAATATATGTACATTACAAAAATGCAATAAAAAAAATCGATTTTTTGAAAATCATAACTGCATATAACCCCTTAAAGCAGTTATGCGCTGATGTGGGAAAATGCACATGATTAACGTATTAACGTCAGAACGGATAAGTGATATTAATAGTGAAATATTGAATACCAAAGAAGGTGGGTATCGCAGTGGTAGCATTCCAGACTGACAATCCAAAAATAACAAGTTCGGATCTCGAGCTAGTCATTTCGTGATTTTTTTTTGGCGACGATTCACTTTTCAAAAGTGAATTGTTGAGACAAAAAGACAATGTACAAAAATTTCGTTATACGACCTACTAAGTATCCATATCATTGACACTACAAGATTTATTTTCCCGACTCTTCCTGAAAAACTGCTACAACGTCATGAATTTCTTACAAATACTAATTAAAAATACATCAAAAGATCGACAATTCCAATAATTAATAAAAACAAACATTTTATTCATCGATTAAGAGTACACAGAAATAATAGTACGGCTAATAATTACATTAATTTATTTTGTATTATACCTTTACGTTTGAACAGCGCGCGGCGTAGTGAGAAACGTCCACGCTGCCTGACTGTTGACTGGTCGGTGAGCCGGGTGTGTGCACGGCGTAGTGTATGAAGTCACATGCTGCCTGACTGTTGATTGGTCGGTGCGCCAGATGCGCGCGCAGCAGGCGCTAAAGCAGACCCAGTGGGGAGTGTACCCAACGAGGTTGATGATGTAAAAAATTCCCTCATCTGGCATCACTGCCTTCATCTTGACGAATCGTGTCAAACTTGTATAAAGTGGACCGATAAAAAAAAATTAAAAACATATTAACTCTTACGATTATTTGTGGCATGAACTGACAACAGAATCTTAAAATCATGATAGTATGTTTGGGTTGTTATAATATTGTTATTTTGCAGTCCTGAGGAATGATCGAACCTCGAGCGAATCCCGGTTTATCGGACCAGTCAATACATAACATTGTCAAATAACAATGTTTCGTTAGATACGTTGTGACGTCAAGAACTGAATGGAGAGTTACACGCAAGCCTTCTGCTGTCTGTGGGGTGAAGAGGCTCCGTGATAGTACACCGTCTTCGACGTTCTTCTCCCAAGAGTCCAACTTGCAAATCAATTCCCCGAGTATATATTGGGTCTGGGAAAAAGTTCGTGGCGTTTTTTTAGTAAAATTCAACAGGTTTTCTTATAGTGTGATAAATTTATTTAAACCAATTATGCTCCATTATTATCGACAATGTTTCGCCTTTTTTCGGGTAGAGCTATGATGCCTTCGACGAAGAACTTCTGTGGTTTCTGGTTAAAAAACTGAATCAAGTGGTTTTCATAGGCTTCTTTTGAAAGCAGCTTAATTCCATTGAGAGAGTTCTGCAGAGATCGAAATAAGTGATAGTCAGAGGGTGCTATGTCTGGACTATATGGTGGATGCATCAATACTTCCCAACCAAGCTCTCGCAATTTTTGATGGGTCATCAAAGAAGTGTGTGGTCGGGCGTTGTCATGATGGAAGACAACACCTTTCCTATTAATCAATTCGGGCCGTTTTCTTGCAATTGCTTATCGTAATCTCTCTAGTTGTCCACAGTAGAGTTGAGAATCAATCGTCTGGCCAACTGGAAGTAGCTCATGGTGGACGATTCCCTTTCAGTCCCACCACACACACATCACCTTTTTCGCCGTCAATCCTGGCTTCGCGAACGTCTGTGATGGCTCACCATCCCTTGTCCACGATCTTTGACGCTTTCGATTGTCGTACGTGATCCATTTTTCATCACCGGTTATGATAAGTTTTAGAAATGGCCCGATTACATTGCGTTTCACCAGCGCATCGCAGATGTTAATTCGGTCTATCATGTTGTTTGCGCTAAACTTATGAGGAACCCATACATCGAGCTTCTTTTTGTAGCCAGCTTTGTGTTAATGGTTCAAAACAGTTTTGTGGTCAATGTCTAGCTTCACACCAATATCGACACTGCTGATATGCTTATCTTGCTGGACTTTTTCAAGAATTTCATCAGCTTTTTCAGTGATTGGACGAACAGAGCGTGGCTCATCTTTCACGTCAAAATTACCAGAACGAAAGCGAGCGAATAATTTCCGCGCAGCAGATTTTGATAAAGTACCTTCACCGTACACAGCACAAATTTTTTCACAAACCTGCGCAGCGTTCTTCCCTTTGTCGTAATAATATTGCAAAATATAGCGCAATTTTTCATTATTTTTCTGCATTTTCAAACACAAACAACTTTCCAACCACTGCACCAATTTCGATATTTATATACTCAAAGTAACGCTCGAAGTGTCACCTTTCCAACGAGCGTTTGGTGGTGTCGCTGCGATCTGTGTTTCCTGACTTATTTGAAATTGATGCCATCTATCGAGAAAAACGCCACGAACTTTTTCCCAGACCCAATATTTATATTACAACTTAAAGTCTAGAATTCAAATAAATCATTAACAGATGTTAATATGATTGAAAATAATAAATTGAAAATATACAAGTGCCAATAAATACTGGTACATATAAAACTGCAAATATTAAATTATTGAAATGTACATAGAAGTAAATAACATTTATCACAATTCAGGTACCTTCGAATTGTCCGAACACGGGAAAGTGGCCAAATGGCATTGTTACGTAAGAAGTTGTATCCAGCGGATGATCGTAAGTGCAATATTATACACAATAGCACCCACTCCTAGGGATATCATCTCCCCTTTGCATTCTTACATTTCGCAACAGCAACAATTTGTCTTACAGCATGCTTTTGATTCTGCGGTAGTTTTGTTGATTCCAAGTAGCTATTTAAAGATAATTCGCTGTGCAACAACTTTTTCTATTGGCACTTATCTAGCTCAGATTTAAAAATTGCAAGGCTAGTTTGTGCACGCTTTCTAGTTCTTTTAGCCGAGATGAATTGTTTACGGCGACAGCGTTTGACGGATTTTTTCCCACAGTTTTTTTGGACTCTTTCAAGCCTTGCGGTGACTGTTTTCCTCGCTCTACGACAGAATGGACAAACTAATGTTGAAGATAGCAATGTGAGAGAACGTCTCACATGTCGCCAGACTCCAATCGAGTCGCTACAGACTGTGCTGTCACACATGTTGTGTACATCTGGATCCTTTGTACCAATACAAATATTGAGACTATTCAGCATAAATAATAAATCTTACAATCTTGGAATTGTACGAGGGCCATTTAAAAAGTATCCGGCCTTATCGACATAAAATAACTGTAGACAAAAAATTCTTTCGCCGTCCGATAGATGGCCTTGACACATGTAAACCGTAAATATTGCCACCATTGCCTGTCAGCAATGGGGACAATTGAGTATCGCGCAGTGATAAAATTCCTTCATTTGAAAGGGAAAAAGACTCAGGAAATAAAAGATGAATTAGACTCTGTATACGGTGAAGCCTCCCCTTCATTTATAATGGTCTAACATTGGGTGGCCGAGTACAAACGTGGTCGTACGAGCATTTTAGACGAGGAACGTTCCGGGTACCCGAAAACCTCTACAACTGACGAAATGGTCAATTCAGTGCATCAAATTGTAATAGAAGATCGTCGATAGACTGTTGAGGATATTGCTGAAGGTTGTGGGATATCATCTGAATGGGTGCACAAGATTTTACATCGAGATTTGGATATGAGAAAATTATCCGCCCTGGGTGCCGCGTTTGTTGACGATCGACCAAAAGCGCATACAGACGGACATGTCGCGAGAGTAACTTAGCCTGTATCAAAGAATCCAGCGGAATTTTTGCGGCGAATGATAACCGTCGATGAAACCACCCTACGCCTGAGACCAAACCACAGTCAATGCAGTGGATTGCGGTGGGGGAACCGACTCCGAAGAAGGCAAAGGTCGTTCTCTCTGCAGGAAAAGTGATGGCGACAGGTTTTTGGGTTAGCCGTGGAATAATTCTTATCGATTACCTTGCAAAGGGTGAAACAATCAACGGACAGTACTATGCTGCATTGCTGGATAAATTGAAGGCCACAATTGAGAAAAAACGTTCGCATTTGACCAAGAAAAAAATCCTGTTTCATCCGGATAACGCTCGGGTTCACACGTGCATGGTCGCAATGTCAAAATTGAATAAATTGAAGTTGGAATTGCTTCCGCACCCACCCTATTCGCCTGATATAGTTCCCAGGAACTTGTTCCTGTTTCTTAATTTGAAAAAAATTCGCGGGAAAAAAATATAAATCAAATGCTGAGGTGGAAAAGGCTGTAAACCAGTATTTTTCAAATTTAGACAATCTATTTTTTTCTGACGGTATAAAGGTATGGGAGAAACGTTGTACCAAATGTATCGAGTTGCAGGGAGACTACGTCGAGAAATAAATTTTGTTTTGCTTAGAAATATGTGTTTTTCTTAAAAAGGCCGGAAACTTTTCAAATAGATCTCGTATGTATCCGACTGAGATCAAAATCGAGTTCAGTTGCACCGAGTGGCTGGCCGAGGATACTCAATTGAAATGTCATGTCCGCTTGTACCATGATTTCTTTCAGTACAGACGTTTTCAAATTATTACTGGTCTTCGTGCACTTCATGATACAAAAGTATACGAATATCGTTTGTCCACAAACCATGGTTTCTTTCTTCCATCCAGGTATCATTGATATTTCTGATGCGGCTAATACTCGCAGGGTTATTAGAAGTATCGAGGCAGTCGAATTCGCATACCAATATTATCCAATAAATCATCAAGGGTTCTCGATTTTGGAACTATCAACGCAGTCGAATGCCCATCGCCTACCGATGGCGATACGCAGGTTTCGAAGTAATTCGGTACAGATGCCATTTGAATATCCTTGGAGTGTATAACACTCTGATCCACTGCTTATTCAACTTTTTCCAGAGGCTCTTTAGATGCCCTGTAGGGGCACAGCCTAGCTGATCGACAGTAGGTTCGTAATTTACTTTACCGACGGTAGAAATCCGAATGATATTGTTCGCTGTAGGTAACATACCGACAACGGACAAATTGCAATAGATGGCGCATCGGGAATAAAATACGATCGAGTGTCCAATCTGTGACGTACGTGAAGCCTACAGATGGCGCGTCAGTTAGGTGGTATAAGTTGCGGGGGATAAGGTAGGGAGACCATTCAGGTGTGAGATTGGTGGGGGACAAAACCGGTGCAAGGTACACGGGTGGAATGGTGTTAGACGGGGGAGGGGACAATGAAGAGCTAGCAAGGAAAAGAAAAGAGACGCTCATATGTCTCGTGATATCGGGACTTTTCTACTGCTTTAAGTTATCACGTCACATTCCTTTTAGCCAAATAATATGAACATTTCGAGATTTCACCAGCCAAATTATTTCTGTTATTTTGTTTTTTGAATTTTGGTTACTAGATTCATATCCAGCGACCTCGAAAATTTTCGGATATCAATTTTTGTATAAGACTGATAATTCTTACGATTCTTGGCAAGCTTTTCGTCCAAACTTTACACCGTGCGGCGGGCTGATTTGTACTTTCATCTATATGGGGAAAACATTAGTGGTCAATCCATCCAAATAGCGGCGCAGGTATCTAATCGAGCAATAATATACATTTTATTTTTCATTGAGTGCTACACAGCCATTTGTTACCGTTTCCTAAAACTTTAATTATTTCGCTCATTTCCAAAAGCTAAATGTTTGTAATGATATACATAATACCAATTTTTGCTTCACGTACTTTATAGCCGGGCGGCACACGCATAATAGAATATAGCACAGGGCGGTGACATGGCTCAAACACCGGTGGAACCAATTTATTGTCAACATAATTCATTACAACTAAAATGGGTGTGGATCTATAGACAAGAAATCGAAGAAACGATGAACCGTTTACATTTATTTGGCCACATGTTCATGAACGCCGAACAATAAAGAATGAACCATAAGAATTTCAGCTACCAAATATTTCCCTATGGTTATAACTATTTTGTCTACCGCGAATCATGGTGTGGACGACTGAAACTTGAACTTTCTCTGGAGAGCAAAAAGAAGACATTATTGTTTTGGAAAACATAATTTAGTTTTTGCAAAAATAAATATATTATATTTTAAATTACAGTTCTTAACTTCAGCAAAGTAAAAAAAAATGAAATACATATGAATTGCATAAGTCATAATACATGATTTCAGCGGGTATTTATTCATTTACAACAGAGTAAAAATCATGTTTAAATACTGAACTTTTAATCGCAAATCGTAGGGTGTATTTACAAGGGTGACCCGAATCGAAAAAAAGTCGACCAGAAATTAATCAAGCATATTTTCTAGTGTTGACTGTACTATTATGCGTCTGCGCATGACAGCGTGTACGTGATAGAATTCTGTGACCCACGATTCATCCTGTCTCTACCCAAAAAAGAGTTTTGCCAGAATCAGTTTAAGGTTCGTAAAGTTTCTCTAAGTAGAATCGAACCCGTAATACTTCGACCCTCTCAATTTATACTAGAATAATTTCATTTAATAATGACTATTTCTTGTTACGCAATTGAATACAATTGTTAAATGATCGTGGAAAAGAAAAAAATAAATAAGTGAATATGATTACGAAACAAAAAGAAAATATATATTACGAATACTATGTTAAGCTGACAAAAACCGATTATAATAAGTGTGAAATAATCGATCATCCATATAAATTATTTAGTTTAATTATTTGCATTCCGCAAACGCAAATATCACATTTATGTCCACTATCTCATTAAATAATTATAGTTTAACTTAAATTATACTTAAACTTACATTTTTTTTCAACTCTGCAAATAATTTTATACTTTTATTCGCGTTCATAAATCAAAAGATAAAAAAATATTATTTATAACATAATAAATAACATTGTGGCAAGGGTATCGAAACTTCTTCTGTTTCTATCTCATTCTCAATTCACTATATCAGTCCGAATGAGAGTTAAAGTGTTACGAATAGTCTGATGACTCGATTCAATTGCTTTCACGCGCTCGCTACGAATTTATCACGTAAGTTATCCAGTCGACCGTTTTGGTGACGCGATGATAAATTCCTGGTTGTCCTGGCTGTGCACATGAATACCCAGCTGACACGATTCCTATCAAATACCAACGTCCTGTTTTTTCCAGCATCAGAGGACCCCCGCTATCACCCTGAAATCATTTAATTCAGAAAATTGAATTAGACAAGGTTATTTTTAAACAAAAAATTCAGTTAACAAGCCATACATACAATGGATTTTTAGACAACTTGGTACTAAACATCAAGGTAACTACAAAATTCATGTGTTGAAGATAATTATTTGCTCATTCGTATTTGAAAACTTAGAGGGAAAAGAACCACGCTCCAGAAGACTGCGGGTTGTACGTGATATTTAGTACTGCCTTGAAAACTATAAAAGTCACGTTAAAGAGCTGTTTACAGGTATCTTTTAATTCTAGATTGCCTACTGGCAAAAACAAAGGTGTTTTGATTTTGGTGTAGATAAAAGATCTCGCTGCATGTTTTTGTCACTGACATTTATCAAAATTGTAAAAAATCTAAACAGTATTCAGTACGGAGTTACTATGGTTTGATGGATCGGCTTAGGTCTGAGCCTTTTCGAGATTCTTTATGAGATAAGAAAGTCTTTTAAAAGTCGTAAACGAGTCATTTTGTTAATATCGAATCGACTTACAATTATTATTCTTGCAAGTATAGTGTGCATGTATGTGTCTAACTTCTCATATTGGGTCTACTACTAAAATAGTGTTCATGTAACAGAGCAGCGAACGTTGTTAACTTAATGATATTTTAGTCTTGTTACTCTGACTGCCCATAGGGAAAAGGAGACGGGTTTGCATTTCACTGACATGGTGCAAATTGGTCTGTTTATTATGTCCAGTACATTTTGGAATGGTGAAACGCGTCTTATCAGAATTTGATAAACAGATTCTGTACATCGCAACCTATGTTTTTTTCCGTAGATTCTATAGATTAAGTGAAAATTCGGAAAGGTAAAGGCGTTAAAAAAACATTGTTGGGAAGCATATATTGAATTCTAATATGGCCGTCGTCACTAAGTATACTCGTTTTATTGTAACAATAATACTCCTCATCGTTATCCAAAAAGAATGTTGGTTTCAACATTTTTTGGCGATTTTCTTTTCGAGTTGTTCCCGCGGGATTACGTCTTTTGTAGCTTGAGATGCTGCGATGAATTTTGTTTCAGTCGATCGTGCTAGTGCCTAATATAGGGGAGCATCCAGTGGTCGACTTGCGGATTTGGTCAACCCCTGCGAAGTCTGCATCGCTACATCCGATAAGTCTTATAATCTCGTCCCTCTGGAACCCATTATCAACAATTCCCTTTAGATATTTTTATATCCTTTTAACATCGTTCCTGTGAATATTGTCTGGGCCATGGAAATGTTGACTGGCAGCAGTGAGTGTGAATGTTAAATCGGGGCGTATGCACACTGCCAGATCTGTTAGGCTGCCGACTACCTCACTATATACGAGGGCCATTTGAGAAGTATCTGGCAGTATCGACCTAAAGTAACTGTAGAAAAAAAATTCTTTCGCCGTCCAATAGATGGCCTTGACGTATATAAACCGTAAAAATTCCGCGTGGCTGCGATAGAGGTTGTTGTTGTGATGGCGGTGACGACAAGGTCGTCGTATGCTCGGGAGTATCATAAACAAAAGAGAATTAAAACCAAACGACAAGAGTACTCTGGCCAGTACGCTATTGAAATGCTTTTTTGGATCGCCTCAGGCAGCACTCTTTTATGAATTAAGATATCGTCACTTATAATGTTCTTACGAGAGCTCTGGATATTCTTATTTTGTGACGGGTGCAAAAATACTCTGTCATATGCTTTTACGCCAAAAAGTTGGAAAGTCTTCAAATTTCTGTATAGAAGGAGTAAAACAGCAGCAATGACCAGTAATTTCTTCACAGATAATGTGACGACGTCGCTGAACCCCTGCATCCAACCGAGGAGTAAAGGAAAATCAAACAGCCGGCAGCGATCCTTCAGCTAGAGAAACGTCAATCCGATGTTTGGTTTGAGAAAGAGACTCTGTTCAGAAAAGTCTATAGTTTTCTGAGAGTTCTCGAGAGGCCCTTATTTGATAGGCAAACATCTAGCCGATCTTTCAAGACGTTCGGTCACTTCCATTCTCCGCCTCACTTCACTCAAGCTTCATCAGGTCTCTCTTTCGAACGATTACTTCTATTCCGTACTGAAAAAAGAACGCTTCTATTTTTCAAAATAAGCTTCTCTTCGGAATATTTCGGAACAGTGCAACGAACTCATTAACACGGGAAATCTTTCATAGTGTCTCGCGACTCATCCGATTGACGCCCGGATTGCTCGCGTTCACTTGTGCGTAATCTCTTCAGAGAAAACAAACAATTCGGCTACTTCTTTCCACGGTCCATTTTCTAGCTAATCAGCCATTGTACTGGTTCACTAGAGTCGTGGTGCATGGCGCATACCAGACTCTCGGTCATAATGTGTCTTCGCTTCGAACTTAACTCTGTTTCATAAAATCTCATTGTGTATTATTTTTTCCTTTATATGTTTTGTTATCTTTTGGTTTTGAACGGCGAATAAATCTTCGTACAGTATAATTTATCTAATTTAACCGGTGCACTCGATCGTCTCATTTCGTTCTGATTAATGCCAATTCCTTCGAATTAAAATCTCCTCATCACCAGAATTCCATCGCCTTCCTCAAAACAGACTCTGAGGCAGCAACACTTCTCAGAAAATCAGCTGACGGCCTTCAGCGCAACAGCCTTGTCGAGAAATCAGCTAGGCCGAGCACGGTAACAAGTCCACAACACAGTAGCAACCACGAACGAGAGAAAATAAATTTGCCATCAATATTCAACTGCAAGTGGGCCAAAATTTAGAGGAGGGCTAGCCACACCTCCGAGGATTAGATTGCCTATGCAGAACATTGGAAAAGCTATGCTTCTTAGCCACAGGAAAACATAGAATCTGCCTACATCATTTAGGGACCCAAAGCGACATCCACGGATCTACAGCCAAGCAGCAATAAACCCGCAGTGTTCGATGGCTGATTGAACTCCGACCCAATGGATGACGGTGACACCCTTTCCAAGAAACAACAAAAATAACAATTTTGCATGTGGTGACAATAAAAAAATTAATAAAAAATGTCTAGATGTTAATAGTTGTCACTTATTAATTATCAAACTTACTACGATTTCTCCGAGTGTACAGTTGAATTCGTAATAAATTTCTTGGAACGATTCTCTACACTATTATCTTTTATATGTTTTATTAATCGTAGGACTCCATAGAGTATTGCGGAACAATTGATACATTGCTCTTCCTAAAAGGTACAAATATAATTTTTTATTATTTAAACCTTCGACTAAAGGTACGTGTAATTTTGAAATGATAAAAGTAATTTATTTAATTGTGCTTCTTATTTAATACATAATTTATAGTGAAAGGAACTTCGTTCCGACCGGGTGTCCCACCGACACCTCTTCTTTTTAAAATTTTTTTTGCTGCAGTAATGATATACTTTGAATGGATTTAAGTAAATTTGAATTTCTGCAATCATCTCATTTGTAGCAAGGGATCGCAATCTGAAATAGATAGTAGTGAAGATCTTAAATTGAATAGTTAACGATACAGCATCAAGTCGTGTTAAATGAGAAAACCTGGCGTGCTCGCAGCTCGGAACCGCGAGCATCGTCGATAACGCCCGGGAGACGCGCGCCTTTGTAGCATAACTGCCGCGAGTATTTCTTTACGCGAACGTCCCCTCGACGATCGATCCCGACAGACCCACACGCTATCTCGTCAACCGGAGTAACGCTATCGAGCAACCCCTTACACCGGGCGATAAAATGACCAGTCGTTACGCGAAAAGACTATTAATAAAACGTGAAACTGTTCTTTTTTTACAGTCACCCTCAGGCTCAATGTATGGTCGCATGCCACGCATCTATTCTCACTCGGGCAATCTTAACATTTAGAGTGGATATCGATTAACATAATTGTATCTGCCGTGAAACATTGCAATACGCATCATATTTCTGACCTCTCATAAGTGCTGGCACACTCAGAATAACAACTTTATCATGCACGGGCATTTAAATCGCTCTCTCAAGCTTTTCGACAGTAAAGTGCTCTCACGGTGCATCTCATGTGTATGCGGTATACGCACAGTTCGGTCCGTTCACCTTAAATCGTTTAATGCAGCTCATACATAAACGTCAAGTGTTTAGTTATAATACAATACATTGAAATGTAAACTCACTTTGTGAGATTAATTGGTGTCGCCTTTTTATAACACCCACTCTCTCTCCACCGCGTTTCCTCTCAGCCATCGCCAATCTTGTTACTGTAATCAATGATTCGATTGTTAGAGATCTTTCTGAGATCGATAACACAGGGATCTAGGTGGCGTTGACTCTAACCGGGTTGCGAACTGCCAGAAATTTTCCATCAAAAAATTTGGTCAAATCATTTGTCGCTTAGATTTATCACTCTTAAAAAACATATGACCGCGTATAAAAGGATTAATTAATTAATCTGCAACAAAGGTGTATTATTTGACATTAAAAATAGAGATCGTAAATTGATGTTGCTAGAGCCGCGGTGGCGTAATTGATATCGTACCAGGCTAGAATTCTGGAGTTCCCGGTTCGAACCCGGGCTGTGGCAATATTTTTTCACGATTTCTTTAGAAGTTAAAAATCGTCAGGTCTGGTTGCCTCATTAATTCTTAATGAATGAGTGAGGCAATCAGAGTTGACAAAAATAATTAATGATTCGATTGTTAGAGATCTTTCTGAGATCGATAACACAGGAATCTAGGTGGCGCTGACTCTAACCGGGTGCGAACTGCCAGAAATTTTCCATCAAAAAATTTGGTCAAATCATTTGACGCTTAGATTTATCACTCTTGTTACTTTCATTCCATCTCACAGTCCACTCACCTTTGCGAACTCATTTTCAAACAAATTACTTTCGAAGGCGTATAGTAAGTGTTGTACGAATCACATATGAAGGTAAAGCGAAACCGGCATAACGTGACATACGTGTACGCAAAAGGCAGCACCATGAGGATCGCGTGAGTGCGAGAGAGAACATATCAGGTGTAACGCAGTACATCGTCGGGTAAGTCTTCCGCCTTGACTTAAGGGAAAGTGAAACATCTATGAATGCGAAAGAGATAGAACTAGTATGGCGCTTATGTCGTAGTGAGAGATAAGTAGCACATTTATGTAAGTGTGGAGCTGTCACTTCTTGTCAGATATTGCTTGTCACAGATGTGCTAGTTTTCTCTCACTCTGCAATGAGCGCTATATTTTACGATCAAAAAGTACCCGGAATTTGCCAATAAAACGAAAAGGCATTAATTATTCATCGATATTAATTTTATTTCCTTCAAAGTAATTTCCATCGTAAGCAATACACATATTCCAACGCTTCTTCTAATCTTTAACACTTTTCATCGGCCGATTTTGAAATCGCCTTCTGCAAATTCTCCTTTATCGCCTCAATCGTCTCAAAACGCTTTCCGCGAAGTGGTAACTTGAGTTGCGAGAACAGGAAAAAGTCATACGGGGCCATGTCAGATGAATACGGAGCTTGCGGAACGGTATGAACATTGTTTTTCGTCAAATAGTCGCGTACAAGGTGAGATATGTGAGCCGGTGCATTGTCGAGGTGAAGAAACCACGAGTTGTTTCTCCACAATTTCGGCCTCTTGCAATGAACATTTTCCCTCAAACGTTTCAGTACGCTCACATAATACTCCTTATTTACTGTTAGGCTTGGCGGAAGGAACTCGGAGTGGACCATACCACGGCAATCAAAGAAAACGGTTAACAAAACCTTGATTTTAGATCGACTTTTTCGTGATTTTTTAGGTTTTGGCTCGTCTGAGAAGCGCCACTTCGATGATTGTTGGTTTGTTTCCATGTCATATTCATAGACCCATGTCTCGTCACCCGTAATAATGCCTTCGATAACATGTTGACCCAAAGAAAGCATTTCTTTAGCGACTGCAATGCGATGCTGTTTCTGCAAGAAATTAAGCACTCTCGGTACAAGCCGCACTTGAACTCGTCTCATGCCCAAAACATCATGCATAACGCTCTACCGATCCGAACGAGACACTAAGATCGGCTGCTATCTCCCTGATGCTCACACGACATTCCTCAAGCACAATTTTTAAAACTTTTTCGATGTCTTCGTCAGTCACAGAGGTGGATGGACGACCGGAACGAGGCAAACCATCAACCACAGTGCGGCCCGCTTTAAACTCTTTGTGCCACTCGTATGCTTGTGTTTTCAACATTGTCCAATCTCCGTAGGCTACCGTTAACATTTTCAACGCCTCCGCACATGATATTTTGTTAGAAACACAAATATTTAGGCACACTCTCTGCTCAACTAAATTCGACATAGCGAAATTCGCATCGTACACCTAACAATGACTTGTTTACTAAGCTATTACGCACAAATTATCGGACACATTGCCCTTAAAAGTGACATGTAAACAACTGACAGATGTACCAACCTAGAAAAAAAAGATTTTGACAATATCTCAAGGGTGGCTCGTTTAAATGAGAAATTTCGGGTACTTTTCGATCGTAAGGTTATCTTACTTTTGCACTCATGCTTATTTCGCCGTCCCTTAAGCCCTGCTCGAAATTCTGGAAAATTTAATACAAGTAATTACCTAACTGTTTACTATGTTTTTTCTATAACTTTTATTTCAGTGCTAGTGGATTACATTCGAATTCACACGCATTGAAACTATGTTTTTCAGATAGGTACGGAAAGAATCATGGGCCCTTGGGTTCCATCGTGTACCCGCAGTCATATGTTTAAATATTTTGAATTGGTTTCTATCCACTCTTGTTTTTCTTGGTTAGAATAGAAAAGGAAAAGAAAGAAGTGAATACGCTTCTTTCGGTTACTATATATAGAAAAGTATAAGAACGCACCTTGCTAAAAAACGCGGAAAGCTATTTCCATTTTCCAATATCTATTATCTCTATTATTACATTAGCATGCCACAAACCTAGATAAGGGTTTATTTCATATCCAGTATGAAACTTTATGAAACGTTCCTACCAGCAAATGGGTTTTGCAACTAATAATAAGGTGAGTGTACTTTTCTTACAGCTACGCATGGCAAAAGCCATCTCCTGGTCCTGACAATGCTGTTTGATACTCCAAATCATCATCGGCAACTGTATCAGGACCAGGAAACGCTTTCACTATTTTGAAACAGGTAATTATACTTTCCTTACAGCTACGTACGACAAAACCTATCTTCTGGTCGTAATGTAGCTCTTTATCATGCTCTGGATCTTCAGAGACAGCCGCACTGTCCCCAGGAAATTGCCAGATATATATCAGGGGTACAAATTGAAAATGCGGGTTTGATAACAGATGGCGTTACTAACGCTATACGCATCAGGCAGTACTGTGACTATGTTCATGTCAAAGCTACGTCTTATAGCTTTAATTTTCAGTATGTGTCAATTTGTCGCAGTGTCAAATTCATAGTTTTTTTGAGCTCTCAATATGTCGAGTTTCGTGCCAACAAAACAGCATTTGCGGGAAGTTTTAATTTACTTCTTTAATTTGAAGAAAAGTGCTGCTGAAGCACATCGATTGGTCTCCGAGGCTTATCCGAGTCATGTTCCATCGGTTTCAACGTGCGAGAGATGGTTTGTGCGGTTTAGAAGTGGTGATTTTGACGTTGAGGACAAAGAGCGGCCGGGCCAAGTGAAAAAGTTTGAGAATGCTGAATTGGAGGCAATACTCAATGAAGACTCGTGTCAAACTCAACAAGAGCTCGCAGATTCATTGGGAGTGACACAACAAGCCATTTCCCATCGTATAAAAGCCCTCGGAATGATCCAAAAGCAAGGACATTGGGTGCCGTATGAGCTGAAGCCGAGAGACGTCGAGCGCCGTTTTTTTGCATGCGAACTGCTGCTCGAACGGCAAAAACGGAAGGGTTTTTTGCATCGCATTGTCACTGGTGATGAAAAGTGGATCCATTACGATAACCCGAAGCGCAAAAAATCATATGGTTACCCCGGCCATGCATCATCATCGACGGCCAAACCAAATATTCACGGCGCCAAGCTCATGCTCTGTATTTGGTGGGACCAGCTGGGTGTGGTGTATTATGAGCTATTGAAATCGAACGAAACCATCACAGGAGCACTATACCGAACTCAATTGATGCGTTTGAGCCGCGCACTCAAAGAAAAACGGCCACAATACGAGCAAAGACACGACAAAGTAATTTTGCAACATGACAACGCTCGGCCACATGTTGCAGCGCCGGTCAAAACATACCTACAAACGCTGAAATGGGAAGTCTTACCCCACCCGCCGTATAGCCCAGATATTGCTCCTTCCGATTACCACCTTTTCCGATCGATGACACATGGCCTAGCTGACCAGCGCTTCCATTCTTACGAAGAAGCCCAAAAATGGGTCGATGACTGGATACCAGCCAAGCCGGCCGAATTTTTTCGCGACGGTATCCGTAAATTGCCAGAAAGATGGGAAAAAGTTGTGGCTAGCGATGGACAATACTTTGAATAATTCATTTGTTACCATTTTTTCAGAATAAACGTTCAAAAATAGAAAAAAATCCCGCATTTTCAATTTGTACTCCTGATAGTTATAGGAAACTTATACTAAGCTAATTTATAGTGGCAAAAGTGATCCGCTAGTCACACAATTAATTAAAAACTTTGATGATAATTGAATAAGATTTTTAATCAGTCGGGTGTTCTCTAAAATATACATTGCTATGACAAAAATAAAATTATCCAGTTGACTTCAGATGTTTGTGAAATGCAAGATATGATCTGTTACGAATATAAGAATTCACACCATTCCAGTTTTGATAGCTGAGGAAGCATCAAGCGTAGAAATAAGGTTGAACTCGAGATTGTTGTTCATTCGGTGTACCTGTAGATATCGAATCTGGAAGGGTGCTAGATTTAAGCACTAGCAACACATATACCATGGGCACTCTGAGCAAGATCGATATCTTCATTAATGTCTAAAGTAGTAGTAGTATACTTGTCTTACAGCCACGCATAGCAAAAACCATTTCCAAATCGTGACGATGCTGCTTCAGGCTCCAGAACATTATAAGCAGCTGCGTTGGGACCAGGAGATGGTTCCATGAATTTCTGCAAAAAGAATATTCTTACCTAATATGTAGTTGCGAAAGTCTTTTCTCGGTCATAACCCGGATGCGTGTAATAATCCAAGCCCTCGAGTGTTAACTTGTGTATGTTATCTTGCTATTATGTCTAAAGTCAGTAAACGAGGGGCTTTTGAAAAGTGTCCCGCCTCATCGCCATAAAGTAACGGTAGAAAAAAAATTTTCGCGGTTCGATAGATAGCCTTGACATATTGGGTGCGCAACTAAGTTCCCGCTGTCTTCCAAGAGATGGCTCCAGTAGTAAGTGCTGATCGATTGCGACATAACCAAAACGTCATGAACCAAGCTTAGACATATGGTAAACAAACCGCTTTGACACATTAGTGATTTTGTTTTTGCGTCATATGCTTTTGGTTGTGTGAAAATGTCTGATTTTGTGCCAAATAATCGTCATTTGCGGGAAGTGTTGCTTTTCTTCTTTCATTCGAAGAAAACGGCGGCTGAAGCGCATCGAGAACTCCAAAAAGTTTACGGAGATACTGCTCTAAGTGAAACAACATGCCGTGATTGGTTCCGTCGCTTCAAAGACGGTGATTTTGATGTTGACGCCCGTTTGCGTGAAGGAAGGCCAAAAACCTTCGAAGACGCTAAATTGGAAGCATTGCTCGATGAGAATCCGTGCCAAACGCAAAAAGAGCTTACTTCAGCATTAGGAGTTACCCGCCAAGCCATTTTCAAGCGATTGCATGCGTTGGGAATGATTCAAAAACAAGGAATTTGGGTTCCTTATGATTTGAAACCAAGAGACGTTGAGCGTCGTTTTTTCGCCTGTGAACAACTGCTCGAGCGGCAAAAAAGAAGGGTTTTCTTCATCGCATCGTTGCGGGTGATGAAAAATTTATTCATTACAGCAACCCAAAGAGAACAAAATCATGGGGACTGCCCGGTCATGCTTCTACGTCGTCAGCTCGGCCGAATATTCACGCTGCGAAGATTTTGCTGTGTAATTTGGTGGGACCAGGGCGGTGTTATTTATTATGAGCTGTTGAAACCGAACGAAACCATCACTGGGGAACGGTACCGAACTCAATTAATGCGATTGAGCTGAGCACTGCTCGAAAAGCGGCCACAATGCGAGCAGAGGCACGAAGAAGTGATTCTACAGCATGACAACGCTCGGCCTCACGTTGCCAAATCCGTTAAAACCTACTTAGAAACGCTCAAATGGGAAGTCCTACCCCACCCGCCATATTCCCCAGATATTGCGCCATACAATTATTACTTGTTCCGTTCGATGGCACATGGTCTGGCTAATCAGCAGTTCAGCTCATATGAAGACATCTCAAAATGGTTTGATTCGTGGATAGCCTCAAAAGACGAACACTTCTACCGTGACGGTATTCGAGCTCTGCCAGAAAGATGGGAAAAAGTTGTCGCTAGCGATGGGCAATATTTTGAATGATTCATTTGTAAGCATTTTTTCACAATAAAGTTGCATTTTCATAAAAAAAAACAGCGGGAACTTAGTTGCGCACCTAATATATATACCGTAAAATTTGTAAGTGCTTCTGATCATTACTTTGTCTATGGCACTCTTCCAAAGTTGTCAGCTGACATTGTCTGTCAACAATGGAAGAAATTGAGTATCGCACAATGATATAATTCTTTCGTTTGAAAGGAAAAAATACTCAGGAAATAAAAGATGAGTTAGACTCTGTATACGGTGAAGCCTCCCCTTTATTTACAACGGTCAAACTTTGGGTGGCCGAGTACAAACGTGTTCGTATGAGCATTCTAGACGAGGAACGTTCTGGGCGCCCGAAAATCGCTACAACGGACGAAATGGTCGATTTCGTGTATCAAACTGCGACGGAAGATCGTCGATTGACTGTTAAGGATATTGATGAGGCTTGTGGGATATCATCTGAACGGGTGCACAAGATTTTACATAAAAATTTGGATATGTGAAACTTATTCGCGCGCTGGGTGCCGCGCTTCTTGACGAACGACCAAAAGCGCATACGGACGGATATGTTGCGCGAGTGTCTTAGCCTATATAAAGAAAAAATCCAGCGGAATTTTTACGGCGAATGAAAACCGTCAATGAAACCTAGGTACACCACCATACGCATGAGATCAAACAACAGTCAATGCAGTGGATTGCGGTGGGGAAACCAACTCCGAAAGAGGCAAAGGTTGTTCTCTCTACAAGAAAAGTGATGGCGACACTTTTTTGGGATAGCCGTGAAATAATTCTTATCGATTACCTTGCAAAGGGTGAAACAATCAACGGACAGTACTATGCTGCATTGCTGGATAAATTGAAGGACACAATTAAGAAAAAAACGTTCGCATTTGGCCAAGAAAAAAATCCTGTTTCATCAGTATAACGCTCGGGTTCACACGTGCATGGTCGCAATGTCAAAATTAAACAAATTGAAGTTTGATTTGCTTCCGCACCCACTCTATTCGCCAGATATAGCTCCCAGCGACTTTTTCTTGTTTCCTAATTTGAAAAAATGTTTCGGGGAAAAAAAAAAAATAGGTGAAATGCTGTGGTGGAAAACGCTGTAAACCAGTATTTTTCAGGTTTAGACAATCTATTTTTTTCTGACGGTTAAAAAGGAACTGAGAAACGTTGGGTCAAATGTACCAGGGATGTGTTGCAGGGAGACTAAATTGAGAAATAAATTTTGTTTTGCTTCGCAATATGTATTTTTCTTTAAAAAAGTAGGAAACTCTTCAAATAGCCCTCGTACTTTTGTTATAGCTACGCATGCAGAAAGCCATCTCTTAGTTCTAATGCAGCTAATCATGATTTGTAGCTTTAAGCCTCAAAGATCTCACGTAAACTCCATCTGGTCAAATAATATTTAGAGGTCCCTACAAATTTCTACTATTTGCTAAAAATGGATTTATCATTTTTCTCACCCTGTATTCTTTTTTCCACATAAAATTTCTGGAAATTATAATTTCATGTAGATGTATTTATATTTACTGGACGCTCAAGTACTTTTACGGGAGCACGTCAAGTATTGTCATATACATGATGATTGTTAGTCACGTTTGGTAGAAAGTTATGTATCCATTGACACTATATAATATATACTAAAACTAAAACTAATAGCTAAAATAACAATAAAAACTTTTAAAAACCTTATAACAAATATTTTTAATGGTAAAATAATACTGACTTTAGTACTTGGTAAATTCGGGAAATGTCATACTAGTTCGTCGTTTCTCGGCACCATAATCATGTTAACATATTAGCTCGCTAAGTACGCAATTTTGAATTATAAGTTTTTTTTTTAATTTCTGTTTTCTTTGTTGTGCCGCGGAATATTCCACTTCGTATTTCGTATATTCGGGAATATTCCAAAGCAAAGAAATATTGGAATTCGTTCAAGATAGAAAACGAGGTCCAATGCCAGATTGTACGAACGACCCCAAGAACGCCGACGCACAGTAGACGCAGAGCCCGAAATCGTGGCAGAAAAGTCAGAAAAAAATTTTTACAATCGGGATATTTGAGCAGGCAGTCAGGTAGAGGACTAATGGCTGCGTTAAATTGTAAAAGGGGAACCTTTTTCACCGTATACCTTCGTCGCTGCGTCAGTTGGAAGTTAGCCTTCGAGACGAGTGTTCGCATCGCGCGCTAAACGAGCGAAAACTACCGTGACTTATAAAATCGATAACTTTAAAGTGAAGTGTTTTAAATCAATCCAGAGACATGGATACGACTTCTGGAGGTATGTAGAAGATATTTTTACATTGGTTGAGTTTAAAATAAATATGTAAATTATTGAAGTGTAGTATAAACTACTGCATAAATAAAGTGAAAGAATTTTGTAAACTTATATTTTCAACTATCCGAAAAGTTATACTTTCTGCCATATTCTGCGACAGCCAATGTCTAGGCCTTTAGTTTATTATATAAGCTTGCAAAATTAACAGGAATTAGCTGCCTAGAGCTGCCTAACTTTGTCTGTTATGGTTTTTGGCAACGTAAAACAGGCGGTTGCCGACCGTGCACGCGCGCGCGGCGCCATACGCCATGCCATGGGGCCATTGAACAGCTGCTACTTGAGCAATAGGACTATATCCATACATATACCATATATAATATATATATATATATACATATATATATACAAAATACAAATTCAAGTAAATCATTTATATATCTATTTTTGTAGACATACAACAATACATATATATGTAAGTATATACTAAAGTAATTAATTTGAATCGTCACATTTTATTTATACTTGATACATTTTTATTATATATATAGGTATATATGGGGCATTCCACGCCAAATCGGACAGTTCAATTTTTTTTCCCTTGATTTTGTCATATTTTCATGTACTCATCAAAAATCGGCTTCTGGTACATTTTGAGATGTTTTTGGTCACCCGTTCAAAAAATATTTGTTTATGTTTTTTTGCTCATAACTTCTTTCATAATAGTCTAAATTCAATTTTTTTTTCATAACTGTTGTTTTTTATGTACTTTTCAAAAAAAAATACGAATAATTATTGCGGCTACTTATTTGTTACAATAATTAAAATTCATTAAAATTTTGATCTGATCCTTCAACACAAATTCTATACAATTTTATGTCTTTATTACAGGGTCCCATTACGAAGGAGTACATTTGACGAGGAAAGAATTATATCTTATCAGGGGTACACATTGAAAATGCGGGTTTGATAACAGATGGCGTTACTAACGCTATACGCATCAGGCAGTACTGTGACTATGTTCATGTCAAAGCTACGTCTTATAGCTTTAATTTTCAGTATGTGTCAATTTGTCGCAGTGTCAAATTCATAGTTTTTTTGAGCTCTCAATATGTCGAGTTTCGTGCCAACAAAACAGCATTTGCGGGAAGTTTTAATTTACTTCTTTAATTTGAAGAAAAGTGCTGCTGAAGCACATCGATTGGTCTCCGAGGCTTATCCGAGTCATGTTCCATCGGTTTCAACGTGCGAGAGATGGTTTGTGCGGTTTAGAAGTGGTGATTTTGACGTTGAGGACAAAGAGCGGCCGGGCCAAGTGAAAAAGTTTGAGAATGCTGAATTGGAGGCAATACTCAATGAAGACTCGTGTCAAACTCAACAAGAGCTCGCAGATTCATTGGGAGTGACACAACAAGCCATTTCCCATCGTATAAAAGCCCTCGGAATGATCCAAAAGCAAGGACATTGGGTGCCGTATGAGCTGAAGCCGAGAGACGTCGAGCGCCGTTTTTTTGCATGCGAACTGCTGCTCGAACGGCAAAAACGGAAGGGTTTTTTGCATCGCATTGTCACTGGTGATGAAAAGTGGATCCATTACGATAACCCGAAGCGCAAAAAATCATATGGTTACCCCGGCCATGCATCATCATCGACGGCCAAACCAAATATTCACGGCGCCAAGCTCATGCTCTGTATTTGGTGGGACCAGCTGGGTGTGGTGTATTATGAGCTATTGAAATCGAACGAAACCATCACAGGAGCACTATACCGAACTCAATTGATGCGTTTGAGCCGCGCACTCAAAGAAAAACGGCCACAATACGAGCAAAGACACGACAAAGTAATTTTGCAACATGACAACGCTCGGCCACATGTTGCAGCGCCGGTCAAAACATACCTACAAACGCTGAAATGGGAAGTCTTACCCCACCCGCCGTATAGCCCAGATATTGCTCCTTCCGATTACCACCTTTTCCGATCGATGACACATGGCCTAGCTGACCAGCGCTTCCATTCTTACGAAGAAGCCCAAAAATGGGTCGATGACTGGATAGCAGCCAAGCCGGCCGAATTTTTTCGCGACGGTATCCGTAAATTGCCAGAAAGATGGGAAAAAGTTGTGGCTAGCGATGGACAATACTTTGAATAATTCATTTGTTACCATTTTTTCAGAATAAACGTTCAAAAATAGAAAAAAATCCCGCATTTTCAATTTGTACTCCTGATATTATAAAGGATAATTTGAACGATAATTTCGCTACGTTATTGTTTGGCTTTCTGATTCGCAATCAGTCACTTTCACAACCCGCGTATATCAATTTTGTTCAATTCAATTATAATAATTAAAATTCAAATAACTAATGCAAGTTATATATCATTGTATACGAAAACGTCATACTAAATAAGTAAATTATTTCATCCTTTTTTGAGTGGTACGGCAGGAGGGAGTTTTTTTGAAAATTTTTAATTTTTTTTAACATACTTGTCCGCCATATTGGATCAGCCATTTTGTTTACAATAATTTGGCTTTCGGATTCGTAATGAGCGACCCTCAAAACCCACATATAGCAGTTTTTGTCAAGATCGGACACCTTTTTAACATTCATGTCCGCCATATTGGATCGGCCATTATTTTTACAATAATTTGGCTTTCGGATTCGTAATAAGCGACCCTAAAAACCCGCATATACCAATTTTTGTCAAGATCGGACACCTTTTTAACATCCATGTCCGCCATATTGGATCGGCCATTTTGTTTACAATAATTTAGCTTTCAGATTCGTAATCAGCGACCTTAAAAACCCCTGCATACCAATTTTCATTCCGATCGGAGGTTATTTGTATTTACTGCCACGATTTCGGGCTCTGCGTCCACTGTGCGACGCAGCGTGCGCGATTCGCTTGGCGTTCGACGATAGGCTAATGCTAAAATTGCGAATTAAGGGATTTTCGTGAAGACAGTTAACAACTGCTTTACGAAAACCAGTTATAAATTAGACTCAAGGTAGAACGGGTTGGTTCCTCGTCAAATACTCGAAACAACATATTATTGTACATTTTTACATTGACTTTTAAATAGACAACGGAAAGTTGCCGTTGCCTATAATAAATACTTCTTTTTATATAAATTCGCGTTTTCATCGATAACTCGAAATCCATCTCCTTATCGGCAAACGATCCCAAAAAATAATAACTTTTTAATATTATACCGAATACAGAATAATCCAATTACCCGGTACTGGCATAACATTTGGTGGCAGCGGTGGGATCTGCTGAAGTTAAGTGATACGTGATAATACATTGGGCAAAAGTGTTTTGGACAAAGTTAAGAGTGACTCTGAAGTGACGACTACGACGCGTGCAAGGACACCAGTGTATTTCGTGAAAACCCGACTAATCTGAACGTCGGTGCGGTGTGACATTGGTCAACCGTCTAAAATCCCGATTGACGGTGTTACGTCAAGTCGTGGAAAAACGCACAAAGTGTGCAACCGAGTACCCAAAGCGGTAACTCGAGACGAAGCCGTCGCGCAGTCATTGCCTTCGCACAGAAGACGAGCTCAGGAACCACCAAGAGACGGGTCAACGGTACCAGGGAGGATAACTGGACCAGCCTTCGAGGGAAGCTACGAGACAACAGGTCTACAGCACTGGAGGAACTGCACCCGAGAACAACGCAATGGAAAGGACCGTCTACCAGATCATCTTTCTGTAAGTGGCGGTTACATTACTATAACATATTGCCGTGATAAAAAAAAAAATTGCCAAAGCCTGAGTAGAACCGATATTTGGAAAAATATTCCACTAGATATATATTTCTCTTGAGATTTTGTGGGGATATTGTAAAGTAGAGTTCGCCACGAAATTAGGAAACATGTCAGAGTCTAGAGGAGCCCGATCAAGACATAGGGGCAACTCGCTAGAGACGACGTTGCCTGGCGCAGGGGTAGACTCCACAGCCGGATTAGCCGCGGCCGTAGGGGACATCGTTTACGAAGCGCGGAGGGCGCCATTCGAGCTCTCGCCGTCGGGGCGAATCCCCTCGACCAGACAAAAGGCCCTTGCAAACCGACTAACGGCCCAGTTTGGCGTAAACCCACGTAGGGGTGCGTCGTTCGAGGATTTCGACAGCGACGTTAGCGACGACGTTTTTAATATGGCAACTGGCGAACGAACACCCGAGCGCGTCACCGAAAACATGGTTGACCAGGAAATAGAGAAAATGCAAACTATAGATCGAGTAGGTTTCTCTGCAGCTACCGGTACGACAGCCCGGTCAGTACCAGCAAGAGTACGCGATCGGTTGGAGGCGGTCGACCGAAGCCAACGCGAAATGGAAAGAGCGCGACGCCAGTACGAAAGGCTGCAGCGCAAGCACGATCGAGGCCAACGCGAACTCGATCGCAAACTCAGAGAGGCTGAAACACCGTCGGCAAGACGGAATTTGGCAGATACGCTAAACGAGGTTGGTGCGCACGAGTACGAACTCATCCACTCCTTACGAGAGCAAATTGCCGAGCTCCAGCGACGGTTAGGAGGAGCAGGGATGGAGGACATTCCGCCCCTCGCACTGCCCCCGCACGCGGTTCGAGGAGACGCAAAGGCCCTCAAATATGCTCAGCCTCAGTCTCGGTATAAAAATGGTAAAAACGTTTGACGGCAAGGATTCGAAGGCATTGCCGCTCTTCTTAAAGTCCTGCGAGACGATATTCCGCAGGGTAGCAGAGGAGGAGCATGACACCCTCCTGGAGTTGATAGTCATGTGTAAGCTAGAGGGTGCAACAGCAAGGCCACTGCAGCACAAAACCATCAGTACCATGGCGCAACTCAGGAGGGAGTTGGAAGCGTTGTACGGACAACGGAAGTCCCTGGCCGCGCAGCAAATGGAATTCAGCTCCCTCCGGCAGGGACAGAACGAGGACATCGCCGCCTACGCGGCGAGGACGGAGCGGATCACGGTAGACATCGCCAAAATACTCTGCGAACCATTGTAAACAGAGGATCAAAAGATCAAGTAGGTTTTAACGAGTTTGGCAACGTAAGGCCGAGCGTTGTCATGCTGTAGAATCACTTTTTCGTGCCTCTGTTCGTATTGTGGCCGCTTTTCGCGCAGTGCTCGGCTCAATCGCATCAATTGAGTTCGATACCGTTCCCCAGTGATGGTTTTGCCGCTAGAGCAGTTGTTCACAGGCAAAAAAACGACGCTCAACGTCTCTTGGCTTCAAATCATAAGAACCCAAGTTCCTTGTTTTTGAATCATTCCCAACGCATGCAATCGCTTGGAAATGGCTTGACGGATAAATCCTAATGCTGAAGCAAGCTCTTTTTGCGTTTGGCACGGATCCTCATCGAGCAATGCCTCCAATTCAGCGTCTTCGAAGGTTTTTGGCCTTCCTTCACGCGAATGGTCGTCAACATCAAAATCACCGTCTTTGAAGCGACGGAACCAATCACGGCATGTTGTTTCACTTAGAGCAGCATCTCCGTAAACTTTTTGGAGTTCTCGATGCGCTTTAGCCGCCGTTTTCTTCGAATAAAAGAAGAAAAGCAACACTTCCCGCAAATGACGATTATTTGGCAAAAAATCAGACATTTTCACACAACCAAAAGTATATGACGCAAAAACAAAATCACTAATGTGTCAAAGCGGCTTGTTTACCATATGTCTAAGCTTGGTTCATGACGCTTTGGTTATGTCCCAATCGACCAGCACTTACTACTGGAGCCATATCTTGAAAAACAACGGGAACTTAGTTGCGCACCTAATATTTTTGTAATAAACGAAAAATTCAAGTGCTACAACATTTGAGATCAAATATGTGTGAATAATTTTGTGGCAATTGTAATTTATCGCGGAAATATTTTTTCACTGCGAGCGAGAATAACAGAGAGTGGCTATCCGAGTAGCGAGTAATGCGAACTCTTGATGATTCACCTCGTAGGACGCGTGCTAAGCACGATCATCAACCAACGATAAATATGAGACGCTAATATATCCATAACAGATATTTTCCGAAATATGCTGGTTGTCATAGAGTATATTTAATTATTGATGCTTTCATATTTGAAAATAGGAAAATAACATTTTTATTCAAGGTTTTGGATACATATTTTATTTTTTTTTAATTAAAAGGTTTATAAAACAAAATTAGTTATTTTAATCAGACTATGTTAAAATTGAGCGATAAGTTGATGGATACTGTGCGATACTTCACTGTCAGCGTTATTGAATGTGGCTAAGAAAAATAGGTATCAAATAAGGGTATATCCTACGAGAGACACGCTACTTTGTAGCATCGACATCAAATACTCTCGTACGTGATTTTCCAACACAAATGAGTTAACTTGTTGTTTTCGCCCGCTGCAAGTCAGTTAAATTCGAGCACAAATATCGCTATGGTATGTGTGCATGCGTGTGTGAGCGAAATTGATTGATTGATTGATTGATTATTTATTATGCCTTGGTGATACCTTGAGGCAAGATACAATAAGTTTAGAATTTCTACTTAAGATTACATTAAAATTAAACAAGAAAAATAATAATAATAAAATTTAAATAGGAGAAAAATTAAAAAAAAAAACAAATAATATTATAAATAAGAAAAATTATACAAGCTTTAATTTTAGTTATATGTACTGTTACGTCCTGCGTCTGCGATACCTTCCGATAATTTTTTAATTTTTATTTCATTTATGATTTATTCCATGCACGTATTTCTGACGCAACTCAGTAGCGCTTATCGCTGCTGGGTACACGCCTTTTGCTTAGGTCAGCGTTCTCACGTTGACCGGCGGAACGCGGAGCATCGGCGAGACGCGCGATGCTCCGCTAATCATTTATTACATTTTGCTTAGGCCAGCGTGTGAACGCTGGCCAGCGAGACGCAGGGCATCGATGAGACGCGCTGCGCCCCGCAAATCCCTCGTTTGTACATGTCGCACTGCTTTCAACACAGCGCTAATTAGTCAGTTCTTCTCCGGGGGCCGACCACGATGGTCGGTCCTCGTAATACCATATCTGTATTGTATCATTTATTTTTAATATCCAATAGGACGTAGATTTGTTCAGGCAACCAATTATATTGTGCGCGTTCCAATAAACCTTATAATAACATACCCCGTGTCTGTATTAATGACATTTTACTCTAATACATATATGTGCTAATACTGTTTAATATACCATTTTAATGACTTTAGATACGTGCTACTATTTTAATGACTTTACTTCTAGTGGTTTATAAAATGTTCGAATGCGCGCTGTTTAATATCTATTGTTTTACTGGTGTAGTGATGAAATGTTAGCGCACAACCATTAAACTGTTTTAATATATATAGTGAAAGACTATTTGGAACAATCATCTTGCGTTTATTCTGGGTTATTTATTTATTCATTTAAATTCGCCATTCACCATCCGTCCTCCAATCCCGAGCCAGCGCATTCTGGCTCAAAATGGAGAAAAGAATGAAGTCCGACAAGTCCAGGACGTAACAATTGGTGGCAGCGGTGGGATATCACGGTCTACTTGTCAAAATAAATTTCCCATGTTCTACCAAGCACCAGTCTCTCCGACGGCGCGAAATCCTTTGTCATCTGTCTGAACATTTGAGTGACGTTTTCCCCGCCCTCGGAACGGCATAGGCCGGTCCCCTTTTTCTCGCTACTGAGTGCTGTTACTGTTAAACAAATAACAATACCACCGCCGAGCGAGAGGCCCTGAAAAAGGCCCGTATTAGGAGACTCCATCGCTAAATTCCGAAATAAATTTTTGGCAAATTCGTTGCCGGTATCTTATTGTTTTGTCAAGGCCGGTTTCTGGATCACAGGTATAACGCGGCACTGAATGATACGCCGAGCGAGAGGGCATTTTTATAAATAATAACTAATTAAGGCACGCGCAAGAATAATGGCAAAAGATTAGCGGGGCGCAGCGCGTCTTGTCGCGACCCCCATTTTATTACGTCCTGAACCTTAAACAGGGACGCAATTTATTTTTCTGTCTCGATGCTTTACCGAGTCTCCTTCTCGCCGCGATTTTTTTTTTTTGGGGAAGTATTTAATTCTCGAATTAATTAGCAAATAAATTGAAAAATTTTAATGACGCGTCTTGTCGGTGCGCCGCGTTTGGTTGGTTAGCGTGTGAACGCCGACTTTAATCAAAAGAACGGATAATAAATCGAATATAAATTATTAAAAATTAAAAAAAAAATTTTTTATACATGTATCGGAAGGTATCGGAAACCCAGGACTTAACACATCCCCCGTTTCCGATATTTTCTCTTCCACAATAAACCTTTTTCTTTTTCGCCGATCATTGCGCGACAGAATACATACATGGAATGTTTTGAAAAACTTAATTCCCTATCGCCAACCGTATTCAGTTCTTGGTATTAATTAAAGAATTAAACACATTTTTTTTTTTTATATAAAAAAATAAATGATAGGATACAGTTTTCTGTCGAGTTTTCATCGCGATTTTTCTCTTTCGTCGCGATTTATTTTTGAAAGTGCTCAAGGAAGGCTATGCCGTTTCCCTCCCGCTCCTTTTGTTAATGTTATTCATTAAGATAAAGCATCCTTAACTGTTTTCTGTACATTGCATGAAAAACCTTATATGGGACATCGGTATCTCTGAACGTATATTGCGTCGAGCCGGCTCCTCCTTTTGAACGAAAGCCCGCGAGCTTGAAATAAGAATTATCCGTACGCGCCGTTGTGCAACTAGTCGCAATGGGTGACGAGAACACAGCTGATACGCCGGGCGACGGGTCTACACCCAAATATTTATCCGAAGAGGAGTTGATGACCTTACAGGATCAACTTATAGCCAAACAAAGGCAACTTAACGATCGCGAGCAAGAATCTCGCGCACGCGAACTCGCGGTAGACTCACGCGAACGCGCCCTTGAAATCCGGGAAACTAAACTCGCAGAACGAGAAATAGAAAACGAGGAACGCCTCATTGATATCCAGCAACGGGAACTCCGACTCCTCGAGGCCAAACCTATTGCTCCCCAGCATAAACCCGAAGACGCGGTAGAAAAATTAACCAGAGATTTTCAAACATTAAAAGAGGAAATAGCTTTGCTCTCGACACGAGGAATAGGGCCCTTGCCTGAGGTACAAATACTTGAACACCCGACCCCTGCTAGAGAAGGTCCAAATACTCAATTATCTTTTAAGGATGTGCTCGAATCGGTACCTATTTTTAATAGGGACACCCCCCCTATTTTAAAATTTGCTCGTGCTTGCAAACGCGCGAAAGAATTACTCGCGCCTCACCTCGAGCCTACTTTCGCACGGTTATTACGGAACAAATTAAGGGGTCGCGCATATACCGCCGTGGAAGACGATGTGTTCAGGACGGTCACGGGATTCACAGATCGGCTTAAGGAAATTTTTGGGGCAGTAAAAACTGTAAATCAGTATAAGGGCGAACTCGGTAACGTAATGAAGGGTGGAACTGAGCACGTCCTTGACTATATCAGCCGCGTAAAAGACTTGCATTCGGCCATTATAGAAGGCGAAACCCAGAACTGTGGGCACTTGACGCCCATACAAAAAAGAAATCTCGAAGGCGACACTCTCGAATGTTTTATTATGGGGTTGCCTCCAGATTTTCGCCTCCGTCTGAGGTTTGAAGGGTACGAAAACCTCAACCAGGCCTATACTAAGGCCATCGCGGTCGAAAAAGATTTGGAACGCGATGATAAAAACTTCAAAGGCAGGGCCGCGCCAGTTAGATTACCGACTCCGAAGCCCCCGGTGCAGGTAAAAACCGCGAAAACCGAAGCCGTGTCTTGCGAACATTGCTCCTACTCAGGTCACGTTTCAGAAAATTGCTGGAAAAAATTTCACGAAAAACGACCACCGTTTAATCCAGGAAAGACGGGCGATGCGACCGCGGTTCTAGCAACGCGACCTCCGGCAAAAACTTGCGTTTATTGCCACAAACCGGGGCATGAAATTAACAATTGTTATGAGCGCGAACATGACGAAAAACGCAAGGCATCGGGAAACGAGACCGCTCGTTCGTCGACCTCAGGCGCACGCCGAACGGAAGCGCAACCCGAGCGCCCTGTGCGAGTAGTTCAAGTAGCCGAACAGTCCGTACAGCAAACGTCCGACTAAAAACACATTCGTTCGTCCCGTCGGTAGACATAAATTCGCCCCAATTAGCAAAAACAAGCGAGTTTCTAGTCGACTCCGGAGCCGACCCAAATTTAATAAAGCAAAAAGCATTAAAATGTAGCGTTCCGGTTAATGACTCGGATATTTTACGCCTCCAAGGCATCTCGGAGGGACCCGTGTTCACCAAGGGGTCCACCGACATTAATATACTCGGTACGGATACCGAATTTCATTTAGTTGAAAATTCTTTTCCCATCGATCAAGACGCAATCCTTGGCGCAGAATTTCATGGCAAAAATAGAGCCAGTATAGACTGGGATAGAGAGGCCGTCAGTTGGAAAGATAATGTTTTACCATTTAAAAAACAGGAGACAGTGTTTCTCCCTGCTCGTTCTAGTAAAATATATCACGTTCGCGTAAGAAATTCCGAAATTAAAGAAGGGTATATACCCCGTTTAAATGTAGCCGAAGGAATTTTTATCGGCGAAACGGTAGTCACTAATAATAATGGAGTGGCGTATTTGAAGGCATTTAACACCACCGAAGAAGGCGTGGAACTCACCGTACCTACGGTAACCTTGTTGGCATTTGAAGAGTTCCATGACCAGGATGGTGAATCCTCCAATGGTAACTGCGAACCCATAAGGGCGCAGGACATTCCACGTGGGGAAGGCCGCGCACACGACCATGGTGTAAAAACCGCCGCCGCAACCTCGGTTAATAATGAGTCAAGAATACAGTTATTAAAATCTTTGCTCCGCCTCGACCATCTTAATAATGAGGAGGTGAGTAGCGTTGAACGGATAATTAGAGCGACACATGGTCTATTTTACTGCCCGGAAGACTTCTTGGGCACTACTAATGCAATAACGCATAAAATAACAACAACTGACGACCAACCCGTTTTTAAACACCAGTATTGTTTTCCTCCAGCTCACAAGGATGAGATCACGCGGCAGGTAGGCGAAATGATCGATGGAAAAGTTATAGAACCTTCCGACTCTCCATACAGTTCACCGTTGTGGATCGTTCCGAAAAAACCCGATTCACACAGAAAACCGAGATGGCGAATGGTAATAGATTATCGGCACTTAAACGATAAAACTATAGGAGACGCTTACCCTCTCCCAAATATTATTGAAATTCTTGACCAATTAGGTCAAGCTCGATATTTTTCTGTTTTTGACTTGGCAAGCGGATTCCACCAAATTAAGGTCGATCCCAAAGACGCGCATAAAACGGCGTTCTCAACGCCATTCGGTCATTATCAATTCTCGCGAATGCCTTTTGGGCTTAAGAATGCCCCCGCCACGTTCCAACGGTTAATGGATCGTGTATTGTGCGGCTTACAGGGTATGGAACTTTTCGTGTACCTGGACGATATAGTCATTTACGCTAATACGCTCCAGGAGCACGAGCTTAAATTCCAGAGATTGGCAGAAAGACTGCGTAGAGCAAACTTGAAGCTCCAACCAGACAAATGCGAATTTCTTAGAAAGGAAGTGGGATATTTGGGCCACATTATCAGCGAAGATGGTATCAGACCAGACCCGAAAAAATTAGAATCTATCAGACACTACCCTAGGCTGAACACACCTACGAAAATAAAGCAATTTCTCGGTTTAGCTGGCTACTACCGTCGATTCGTCGAAAATTTTTCGGGTATTGCGAAACCTCTTACAATACTCCTAAAGAAGGGAGTCGCGTTTTTGTGGACGGAGAGTCAGGAACAAGCGTTTATTAAACTTCGCGAAATACTCTGCAAATCACCGGTGCTCCAGCACCCGGATTTTACAAAACCTTTTATTATTACAACCGACGCTTCAGCGCACGCTATCGGAGGTGTGATCAGCCAGGGCGAGATCGCAAAAGACCGACCAATTGCGTATACCTCACGGACATTAACGCCCGCGGAGCTCAATTACTCGGTTATCGAGAAAGAATGTCTAGGAATAATTTATGCGGTCAGTTGTTTTAGACCATACGTATATGGTAGGGAATTTGTATTAATTACCGATCACAAACCCTTAGTTTGGCTAGATTCGGTAACAGATCCGTCGAATCGTTTGGTTGGTTGGCGTTTCAAGCTCAGAAACTACGATTATAAAATCCTCTATAAATCGGGATCAGCGAATGCGAACGCTGACGCTCTTTCGCGCAACCCTCCCGTACCAATTAAGACGGTCCACCTGGTCAGACCCATTAGATTTCGAGAGGACGACGACGAACCGGTAGGTGGCACGCGTACACTCACCCGCTCGAAAAGAGCTAGAATGCAGGAGGAGGCCGCGCAAGGTTCGAACATGCCCGCGAAAATCACATGTGAGGCGAGCTCACCGCTTGGTTCCCCCTCGTCCTCCCCCGGCCCGTCAAATAGTGTTGAGGAGACACCCGATGACGGCGAAATCGCAGAAGTAGAATCCGAATCAACTGACGCTTCCTCGTGTGAAGACGATGGCCCAGTCATTGAAGAGGATCCTCCCGACTTCGCGATCATCGAGTCTCGCGATAATATTAGCATGCGTACCGACAATTTAGTGTATATTACAACGACGAAGAACCAACCTGTAGATGTCGGCGCGAAAGATTTGTTTGCTGCAGGGAATCTCCCGGAAAAGGAACACCTTAATTTAGCTAGAGTAAACGCAACCCGTGTAAAATCCAAAGTATACGTCGCTCTCCCGGTGAAAAACGATCTCCGCGCGAATGTTCACGTAGATGACCTCGCGGAGGCAATACAATCTTTGAGGGATCTTGTAATGGAACTAAGAATAAAATCGCTTAGTATAGCAAAAACCGAGGAAATAGACGGAATACCTTGGAACACTGTAATCGAATTATTGCGAAATAACCTCGCGGACCAGCCATTGCGTTTGACTATATGTAAAAATTTAATTCGAGTACCACCCGACGAAGAAAGAAGAGACATCATCCAAGAATGCCATAGCTCTCTGATCGGAGGTCATAAAGGGGTCAACAAGACATATTGGCGGATCCGCGAAAACTACTTCTGGAAGGACATGAAGATCCACATACAACAATTCATTCACGGTTGCCAGGGGTGCCAGCTAAAGAAATTGGTTCGAGTCAAAACCAGACAACCGATGGTGTTAACCGACACGCCTGGTAGCGCCTTCGACAAGGTATCGATGGATATCATGGGCCCTCTCCCGACCTCGGAAGAAGGTTACACCAGTATCCTCACCATCCAGGATTTGTTGACGAAATACTCAGTCGCTATTCCTCTACGGCGAACGACAGCCACCGATGTCGCGGAGTGCCAAGTGCCATCGAGAGACCCTGAACCAACGCAAATTCACATTCAACTTCTACAGCTGTCGGAATTCGACGAAACCATGGTTGTTCAGTGTAAAATCGAAATAACCAGAGTGATAAACTACTGTGGAATGCACTCTCACAATTCAATCGTTCACGATGGATTGCACCAGTACATTCACGACATGGACGAATCCGGATGCAGGCGCCTCCAGGAAACAGGAATAATTCGGCTGGGCTTCGCCGCGGAAATCGTAGGACTACGTCGCAACGACACCACTACTCGCAGCGTCACTCTGGCGGGTTCGGCTTCAATGGACGGCAAATGCGCAGGAACACAGTACAGCGACCCTTTTGGCACATGGAGCGACGTCGTGGTGCACGCAACAGTAAAAGTGAGCCTCTTCGAATACCGCGCAGTGCTAAACCTCCAAGCCGGCAAAATTAGTCTCTTGTCGGGAACGCAGTGTAGACTCTCGGAAGGCCATTGCATGGATATCGATGGAAACAGTGCATACTGGAAAATAGCACCATTAGACGCGTGCAATTTCAACAGGTACGATGTCTTGTACGAAGGAATCGCTACTAAGCTTAAGGACATTGAAGAGGGTTCACGACTGCCGGATGTGTATACGCTCACGTCGGACTCTACAACTTTCGCTTTGGCTAAACGTTCGGAATATCACGTTTGCGGATACGTCCTATCAAACACCGAACACCCGAAGTTATTCATCCTTGAGGGGAGGAAAGGAGAATCGTTCACCACAAAAAGGAAAATAGCAGTCAACAACTTGGACATGTTCTCCTACATCAATTCCAAATTTGTATACATCGAGAAACACATGAAGAAACAAATGAAAAACTTGTACAAGGATGTTATAGGACAACGTTGCGAGCTAGAGAGGCAAATTCTCCAGAACGCCCTGACATCGGCTACTCTCCTCCCCGAAAAATTTGCTTTTGCAGTAATGAAGGGACCCGGTTTCATGGCAGTTATCGCAGGCGAAGTGGCTCACATCATTAAATGCGTTCCCGTCGAATGCAAACTACGTCGTACGGAAACTTGCTATCAGGAACTGCCTGTATTTTACAGAAACGAATCGCTCTTCCTGTCACCTACATCAAGGACATTGGTGAGATCTGCCACTATAGTGACTTGCGACCCAGTGGTCCCTACTCAGTACCAGATAGAGGGGACTTGGTACCGCTTCGCACCACAACCGATAGAAGTCGTGGCTCCACGTACCCTCGAGCCGATGACTCGCCCCACGTGGAAATACCAATCAGCCGGAAACCTCGCTACCAGCGGGATTTACACCCAAGAGGATGTGGACAAACTCCGCGAGAGGATTATGTTCCCGGCCGAGAAACCAGCACTACTAAACAACCTCGCACGAGGAAGTGCGGGTTACAACCTTCCACCAGGGAGTGTCTCTATTAAAGGACTCCTCGACGAGGAAACCCTCAATCACTTGGCTGAAAACGCCGCTACGCGACTCTGGAACGGATTCGTTAAGTTCGGCTCCGCAAGCGCAGGAATTATCGGAATATTTCTAGTGATCAGGCTGATAAAATTCGTAGTCGACACTTGTATCCAAGGCTACGCCATCCACTCAATATACGGTTGGAGCCTGCATTTGATGGGGGCTATATGGAGTTCGATAACAGGACTCCTGCTCATCATCGGTCATCGACGCAGAGAACTGACACCCGCAGTTATGGAGGCTGACGGAAACGGAAGGGCAACAGATTCAATGCCTACCCCTCTTCCACGGGAATCTCGACCAGATCAACAACCGAAGATCCCATCCGCTACGCTCGAAGGCGTGGACCCAGTCCTCTATGCCCGCCTAGTGGCCTCGAGGATGCAGAGCCCAAGCACGGCATCCAACTGAAGGAGGGAGGTGTTACGTCCTGGTCCCCCACTATATTCCACGCGAAATTTTTAAAATATTTTTAACCAGTATTTTACACATTTTTTTATATATACATATATTATTAATACGAACAGATATATGCAGGTATACATATATATACATATATATATATATATATATATATATATATATATACCTGTTCTCTCTCTATATATATATAATTTTATATTATTATGTTTTTTTTTTATACATATCTTATGCGTATAATTATCCATACATTTTATATGCGCGTAATCAATACGCGCACCCTGTATTTGATGCATGTAGGTATATGTATAATACGTGCATGCACATATACATTAAGCCATATTCTTAGACGTCCACTGGGGTATAAGCGAGAAACGCTGAGCAAAGCATCGCGCGATAACCACCCGTGCGACTTTGTTTAGTCCCACGACTAGAGCCAAGCATAGTTATTGAATATGACTTTGTATTTGTCGTGGCAATGCACAGCCTCTCTCGCACCCTAAACGGGATAAGGTTGCTCGCCACATTCCAATGTTATCCACTGGCGAGTAGCCACTTCAAATCTTTAAGCTAGCGTAAGCAATCCCACGTACCGGGCCGTGGTGCTTGGTCCAGGCGACCGTCGAACGGAAGCGATAAGCCCGACACCCGGCCGGGTTACGCTGACAGGCCGGTGAGGCTGCGAGGCCCGTTGTTCTGATTCTTAGAATCTAGATAGAGACCCGCGGGACTCGCAACTCTGCACTTTTGAGAGTAGGCGACTGGAGGGGCACTTAGCCACCCACTATACCGAGTCGTTGTCTTAAAAGAGGCAGTCCTCATCGTGCGGTCGATTGGAAAAGACACCCTCAAAATTAGAAGCATCGCTCTCTAAATTAGTTACACAGCTCCAGAAATTGTTCGCGCATTTTGAACTTTTATTTGAACATTTAATATTGTGCGTCTAGAAATTGTTCGCGCATTTCGAACTTTTATTTGAACATTTAATATTGTGCGTCTAGAAATTGTTCGCGCATTTCGAACTTTTATTCGAACATTTAATATTGTGCGTCCAGAAATTGTCCGCGCATTTCGAACATTTAATTTCTGCGTGACCCAATAAACAACGGTATCGTACAAGGGTGTTCCGTGATATTCTTTTTATAAACCCACCCGATACGTCCGAACATCTCCAAACCTGTCTACTTTACTGTTTTCTGTCGCCAAGCCGGCCGCGATTTCTCCCTCGTGGGCCAGCTACTTTGTGTGACGCTTGGTCGTAGGGCCCCCGTGGCCTTTGGCTTTCCTTTCTGACTAGGTGATCTGGAGCGCGACCCTCGTTGCACCTCCAGATCACGTGTTGTTTGGTCCCGCACCTGGTTGCGAGTTTGCAGCACTCTACACCCTGGTGGCGCTTGGAAACTCGCGCCAGGGGATCTTTTAACTAGGGAGCGTGGCGTCAACTAAACAGTTGCACACCCTTCCGTCCTCTTTGTTTCACGAATCCGCGTGGTACCCCAGGGTCCTACACGCGGGTTCCATTTTTCTTCCAAGCGGTTCGCGCGCCCACGCTCAATGTGGACGCCGATCCTCTAACTGTGTATACCCAAACTCCCGCCTACTTTACTGTTTTCAGTCGCCAAGCCGGCCGCGATTTCTCTCTCGTGGGCTAGCTACTTTGTGTGACGCTTGGTCGTAGGGCCCCCGTGGCCTTTGGCTTTTCATTTCTGACTAGGTGATCTGGAGCACGACCCTCGTTGCACCTCCAGATCACGTGTTGTTTGGTCCCGCACCTGGTTGCGAGTCTGCAGCACTCTACACCCTGGTGGCGCTTGGAAACTCGCGCCGGGGGATCTTTACCTAGGGAGCGCGGCGTCAACTAACAAGTTGCACACTCTTCCGTTCCTCTTTATTTCACGAATCCGCGTGGTACCTCAGGGTCCTACACGCGGGTTCCATTCTTTTTCCGAGAAAGCACCGTATGACCACAAAGAAAGTGGACAACGGTCTTTCTCACCAACCGGTCCTAATTACCTGAAAATCTAGATGGGCAAAACCCGTAAACGTGCAGGACGACAACTCCGAGAAAAACAGTCCGAGTCGTCGCGAGGACCCGCGTCGGAAATCGTGGACACCGCACCGAATCCTAACCGAGGATTAACTAACATAACGATCCAATTACGCGATTGGTCCGACGGCGCGGGCGGGCGAACCCTAAAACGGGTTCCTGTGGCAGCTATTCGGCCCATGGTCGTGCAACGCTGCACGATCTGTCCCGACGAGGAACGAGCACAGCCGTAACCGGGACCGTCAACATCGTCGTCGACTCACCAGCCGCAACCGGGGCCCGCAAATTTTTCCGACACCACCGATTCGGACTCGGACGAGCGTCCCGTCGTCGTCCTCGACTAGTTCGTGGGGAACGGCGCCAACTAGTTTTAAGGTGAGTAAACCCACTTGTTTTGTCGGAAAATAAAATATTTCGACAGGTCGACCGTGCCCCAATCCCGAGGCAGCACATTCTGTCGCAAAATGGGGAAAATAAAATATTATTCCTTCGTCGCGTCTCCCATTTAAAAACCCAGGACGTAACAGGAGTAAAATTTTTGGTGGCAGCGGTGGGATGAAACGGTGGTGATCGGCGGAAACAGAAAAAAAAAAAAAAAAAAAAAAATTTTTTTGGAAGAGAAAAATATCGGAAGTGGGGATCTTCAAGAAGATCAAAATCTTCAGAAGCTTCGCGATTGCGGTATTCACTCGTATCTTGTTGCCTTCGAGAAGAAAAATTAAAACTTAAATGATGGCCGAAGGAATTTTCACAGCAAAACGGTAGTCATCACGGGGTGGCGTAATTTGAAAAAGCGTTTAACACCACCGAAGAAGGCGGGAACTCACCATTAGAAGAGTTCCACGACCAGGTTGGTGATTCCTCCAAAGGTGACTGCGAACCCATAAAGGCGCAGAAAATTCCTCGTGGGGAGTGCTGCGCTCACACCCATAATAAATAATGGGGTGGCGCATCTGAAATAACATTTGACACCACCGAAGAAGGCGGGAACTCACCATTAGAAGAGTTCCACGACTAGGTTGGTGAATCCTCCAAAGGTGACTGCGAACCCATAAAGGCGCAGAAAATTCCTCGTGGGGAGTGCCGCGTTCACACCCGTAGTGTAAAAACTGCCGCCGCAACCTAGGTCAATACAAAATCCAATCATCGTGAAGAAACAAGAAGGAAGAAATCATCGTCAAGAGGCAACACTTCATCAGTGAGGATTACTCCTCCTCAACGAGGACTCCGAATCCAACAGTCGTGGACCCAGTCCGTTGTGCTCGCCCGCGGCTTCATGGATGCAGAGCCCAAGCACAGCATCCAACTAAACGGGGAGGTGTTACGTCCTGCGTCTGCGATACCTTCCGATAATTTTTTAATTTTTATTTCATTTATGATTTATTCCATGCACGTATTTCTGGCGCAACTCAGTAGCGCTTATCGCTGCTGGGTACACGCCTTTTGCTTAGGTCAGCGTTCTCACGTTGACCGGCGGAACGCGGAGCATCGGCGAGACGCGTGATGCTCCGCTAATCATTTATTACATTTTGCTTAGGCCAGCGTGTGAACGCTGGCCAGCGAGACGCAGGGCATCGATGAGACGCGCTGCGCCCCGCAAATCCCTCGTTTGTACATGTCGCACTGCTTTCAACACAGCGCTAATTAGTCAGTTCTTCTCCGGGGGCCGACCACGATGTTCGGTCCTCGTAATACCATATCTGTATTGTATCATTTATTTTTAATATCCAATAGGACGTAGATTTGTTCGGGCAACCAATTATATTGTGCTCGTTCCAATAAACCTTATAATAACATACCCCGTGTCTGTATTAATGACATTTTACTCTAATACATATATGTGCTAATACTGTTTAATATACCATTTTAATGACTTTAGATACGTGCTACTATTTTAATGACTTTACTTCTAGTGGTTTATAAAATGTTCGAATGCGCGCTGTTTAATATCTATTGTTTTACTGGTGTAGTGATTAAATGTTAGCGCACAACCATTAAACTGTTTTAATATATATAGTGAAAGACTATTTGGAACAATCATCTTGCGTTTATTCTGGGTTATTTATTTATTCATTTAAATTCGCCATTCACCATCCGTTCTCCAATCCCGAGCCAGCGCATTCTGGCTCAAAATGGAGAAAAGAATAAAGTCCGTCAAGTCCAGGACGTAACAGTACCCAAACCGCAATTTATTATTGAATATTCTTAAATTATAAAATTGATAGTAAATCGTAAAACAAAGACTATGTCTAGAGAGAAGAGAAAAATTAGTATCTGCACGAGACGGTGGGCGACGTAAGCATAACTATAGGTAAGTAAATGGTCAATAAAGTGAGATAGTAAACTTAAAGCGGCGCACTAACTCTGTCGAGAATTACCTTTGAGCGCAAAGGTGTGTTCGTATAGTCTATTTTTCAATAGAGGTAGAGATGGAGATGTGATGCCTTCAGTCGGAAGCGAGTGCTAGAAATAAGCAACCCTCAGCACATAGGAGTTTTAGTACGCAGCTATGTGATAGGAAGGAATCTGAAAAATTCTACGAGTTTGATGACGCATAAGGCATCGTGACGGTTCGGCATGAATGAAAATCTCGGAAGGATAAGATAGAAAAACAAGGAGAACGTTACTATTAACCAGCCAAGTAACCTACGATAAGGTGTCGTGTGCTCGTCACGTCACAGATCAAAAATAAACCTGATGCCGCTGTTTAAGAGCCTCTCTACCTTTACGTTTTGATCACTCGTTACATCATTATACAGTAAGCAAGAGTAGTCAAGCAGTGGAAAGATTAGTAAGATGCCAAGAGTGGTCGTTAATTTTTGCGACAGGACATTTCTATGACACTTCAGTTTGTATAAGGAAAGATTTACTTCTTCTTTAAACTGAAACAACGTGACTCCGCGAAGATAACTTAGACGACATAATGACACCGAGATTTCGTACTTCATTTACCTACGGTAGCGTTGAACTATTAACTATTGTAGGTGGGAGTTTACGAACCTCTAGCTAGCCGATATACAAATTGCTGCCCTGAATCAGTAGTTTAGATTTAGAAAGATTGCGTTTAAGACCATCAATATTTCCAAAGTGAGCAATGATGTCTACATCATGAGTAATGCAAATGATTCCCATCTCGAGTTCTGAGGGCAGGTAACTTCAATAAATCTGGGTACCATCAGCAAATATCAGATGCTCAGAGTATCTCAGTCGAGTGGCTATGTCGTTTATAAAGAATGGAAAAAAGCAAAGGACCGATAACAGGGCCCTGTGGTACTCCAGATGAAGTACTTAGCTAACTAGAGGTCGTCCGATGTTGGTCAATCTTCGCATGGGTTTATCCCGCCAAGTATAAGAAAAACCACTCAAGGACATTATCTAAAAAAACTGACCCACGAAGTTTTATGAGCAGTAATTTATGCGAGACTAAGTCGAAAGCCTTGCTGAAATCGAATAAAACAAGAATTGTGAGCCGCCTTTCATCTACATTTTTCCTAACATCGTGACATATGCGTAAAAGTGCAGTCTGTGTCCTGAAACTAGGTCTGTATCCAGATTGCTGTGGATCAAGAACCTTTTTTGTAGTGATGTGTTTAGTGATTTTTGTTTAAAGATTTTTGACAGCTCGCACAAATTAGCTCTGGGTCTCCAGTCCAGCAGGCACACCGGAAAAATGCATAACTCAGGCAGTGATTAATCGAGAATGTAAATAATTGAAATAAGTTAGGGTGTGGCTTACGAATAGCAAAAGGTGAGATGTCATCCGATCCTTTTGCATGCGATAATGGCGATAAATTTATTACATATAAATCCACTCCATCATACGTCACAGGTGAGAACTTGACTAAAGGTCGATCACAAGGTAACTTAATCGAACTAGTACGATTGTCTCGACATAAGGAGGAGAAGAATAAGTTATTTCGGAAAAATATTTGTTCAGATCATTTTACGAAAAGAAATTAAGAGGCAAATTTTCGGCAGGCTTGACCAGACCTAAGTTTGCCAATTCTCTCCATAGCATGCCAATGTTGCTTATACCAGATAGCTTTCTACAATAGTAGGTATTATTCGATTGCCTCAAATCACTGTTTAACTCATCCCTGTAGTGTCTGAATATAGCTAGTGCTAGTAAGCTCCCAGTTCGTTTGCCTTTTTTATACAGCGCATTGCATTTCTTGATATGTAATTAAAAATTTTTAGAGAATCACGGCGCGGACTGCTTATTGACATGAAAGGACTGTATAAGAGAATAGCTTTCCAGAGTTGAGATAAGTTCGTGACAAACAGACTCGACTAATATGTTGTAACATGGTTACAATCGAGCGATTATTTTATCACTTCTAACGGCTATAAGAGCCAAAAGTATATTCGAGACAGCAAGTACAGCCGATGCTAGACCAACGAACCCGGACCTAACATAAAAACGGGTGACGTCACGCCTCTGGAATTCGCTCGTCGACGAAAACAGCAGGTCGGTGACCAGCTGGCCTTGCTCGGCGACGAGGGAGAGCCAGGGGGGGCATGACAACGGCTGTTCGTATAATCGAGCGAAATTGGCAAATCTCAAGAACCCAAGCCACTAATGACGCAGAGAGAATCAGAGGGGCGAAGCGTGTATAAAAGAGCCTGCACCGCAGGAAAGGCTTTCTTTGGATAGACTTAGTTTCACGTGCAAATACGTCTTGCACAAGTTTTCTTAAAACATACAAAGTGATAAGGATCGGAAGTTCTAGAGGAGAGATACCTCAAGAAGTGCAAGAAGGGTTAATTAATCTAGAGATTTAAAGTAGAATATATCTAGATAGGGGGAGGAAAGATAGGATTAAGTGAATAGACCTAAGCATAGAAGATCAAGTGCATCGAAATAAGAGAATAGTGTCTAAGAAAATTGAAATAATATTGTGTGGGTTTAAAACCGGCAGGGATAACAGTCTTGGTCCGACTCTGCAAGTGTAAGCGAGAAGGGCGTAAAGTGAGACAAGAGCGAAAGAGAAAAGAATTATAAACAGAGTTTATACACTCTGTCAAGGAGAAAATCCGACGAGAGTGACTGTGTGTGCGCATGTGAGGAGCTAGTAGGCCTATACCATCTCATCTACACGTAACCGATATTCCCGCACTAAAATACCGAGAATTCGAACGCGAATAAGGCGAAATAAGATTTAAATAATCGCAGGAATTCCCAAATTTCAATACAGAACAGAGACAATTAGTGTGAATCGAAGACCGGGAAACAACAAGAGACAGGCAGGTGGAATGAACAACATAAAGAATGTGCAGATAGATCCAAGTAAAATTAGGTGAATATGATTAGTTGATACGTATGAGCTCGTAGTGTATAAGGAAATAGAATTAAGTAGTGCAAATTTTCAATCAGCTGTACAAACTGGAATCGTCCGGTTGGATGAGTGGAAGAGATTAAGAGCGAAAGTGAGACGAGAGTGAAAGAGAAAGAATTGTAAACAGAGTTCATACACTCTGTACGAGGAGCAAGTGCGATACGAATGACTTGTGGTGTGGGTATATCTGTGTACCGAACGCACAGCAATACTGCTGCACGAGAAGAATAATAAACTTCCGGAGTTACCGAGAAGTTGTACTCTCGTAATACGGAATTAACATTAAAATAATCACCGAAATTACCAGTTTTGAATGCGCTATCTTAAAAATAGAGACCAGAGACTGTAAAATAACTTGTTAAAGGATAATTTCTTTTATGAACAAACCGGATTCTCATTCACCTCGAAGTCTAAGATTAATTAGTGCTGTGTTCGAGCCCGGATTCCCACGATAAATAAAAATTATTGATAACGATAAAAAATTATCGTTACAATGTCGATACCGTTATGGGAAGAACAATGACCTTGAGAAAGTTTGTCGTTTGACTCGAATTTTGTAGAGAGTATGGCCAGAAGGGCTGCTGCTGCTGCATTACCCGACCAAGCAACTACAGAAAATTTGATATTTTGTTCATTGCTCCGCACGACTTGATTGAGTAGGACTATCGGTTCGATGTAACACCTGTCGTTGAACGCATTATGTCTCGCTGGAATTTTGAACGGTTGAATGACCAGGCCCTTCTGACCATACTCTCTACAAAATTTGAGTCAAACGACAAACTTTCTCAAGGTGTCGATGATGATGATGATGATGATGATGATGATGATGATGATGATGATGATGATGATCTGAGTTCATTGGTCAAACCTCCTAAAAGCCAGTTGAGTAATACAAAATATACAGAATGTGCTGAATCATACCCACGGCGTCCAAGACTCTTTGTACATCATTGAACAAGAATATTTTACGGCGGCTTAAAATCAGACATTCCAAAACTACGATTGCATTACCCTCGACATCCCTGGCAATGCACATCTGTATGTTACATGATTCATCCATATTTACCGGAGTTCTGCTTTGAGCAAGATGGCTTTTGAGATGCCATGTGTCATGAAATGCATGGTCCCGGACGGGCCGCAAGGAAAGCCATGCGAGACCATGCGTCAACCTACGCGCGGTAAATGAAATTCCGGCATGATCAACACCTACGCGGCCACTAGTGATATGCGTCAGAAGATCGTGAAATGCTCTTTCCAACCAATCCATTATGCTAGTTCCTGAGGGTGGTTGACAAATTTGTATGGTCGTCATGCAGCCGCAGAGCTTGAAACTAAAACAAATATGATATGAATGAGCAGTATTTCATTGACACAATACTTCCTTGTAAATAGAGATCACCATCAAAATGACGGCGTTTCAATGAATAAGTGTCTTGATACTATAACGATAGCTAATAGATTCCAAACGAGTAGTTTTTTAACTAACGGAAATTTGGGGATGCGAGTATGATCGTATGTTGCAATCAAATGCAAAAGTAAATATTGTTATAAGTGATCACTCTTTAGATCACTGCTAATCGTACTGCAAACGTGGTCACGTTTTACGATGTAAAAGATGCAAAGCAGATAAGATACGTTAACGTTCGCTCTTTGTACCCATATATCTGTAAGTTCGGTAAATATCCCGTAGACGACCCGCGAATATATGTAGGCGACGAATGTATGGATCTAACGAGACCTAATAATATTGATGTTTCGCGTGTAGAGTGGCTTGTTAAATACATTGTATTACCGTCTTTTTAAGAACGGTACTGCGACACAGATTCAGTGATTTGCGTGACAAAGAATGATCCGGACGAATACGAACCGTCAACTGTACAGCTTTTAGGAGGTTTGACCAATAAACTGAGCGATTACGGGGAGGGTAGCTATATATATAGACTGCGGCAAAGCGTATTTTGTGAAACATTCACAAAAGTTGTTTTCTATTATTCTGAGTGGCAACCGGCGTACCTAGAGCAGGGGTCTCCAAACTTTCCAGCCTTAGGGCCATACTGATTACTCCAGTAAGTTCCGAGGGCCAAAACCATATTATCATTGTTGCCGGTGGTAAAAAGTGAAATAGTCCAAAATCTGTCCGCGGGCCGAATGTGGCCCTCGGGCCGTAGTTTGGAGACCCCTGACCTAGAGTATGGTAAATCGATAGAATGTCATGAAAGGCTGCCGCAGGCTGCAGCTTATGCAAAAAATCCGGGCACGAAATGATAATATGGGCGATTTCATGCGTGAGACATCGAACAACAGTGTTGTGGATCTATTCGGCAAAGGTAGCCATCATCAGAACCTTAGTGATGTTTTTATAACGAAAAACTTATTTCACCAAAGGTACGGGTAAGGTAATGAGATATTTCGCTGAATGCAAATTATATAATTGATCACAAAAATCCTCGTGATCGTACTGAAATACAGCATTGACGCACCAGGTGTATCCAGAAAATGCTCGTTTTTTACAAGTGGTCTATCACGATGCAACGTCTAGACCACAAGGCTATCTATTACTGAATTTAAAACAATCGACGCCTGTTAATTGCAGATTTCATACCGGCATTTTTCCCGATAATGCGAATCATTTCGTATACCAGGTCTATAAATATGAAACCGGAATTTGCCCATAGGTGGCCCTAGCTGTCAATGTAGTTACCGCCAAACCGCGTCATTGGCGCCATTTCCTTGTTGACATATCTGACAAAGATTTTCAACTCACAACAATACAAGTTTCATACAACAGCATAGTTTGTAATAGCGTTGAACATGTCGAATTTTGTGCCTGGAAATTACGATTTGCGGACAGCATTGATTTTCTGTTACTAATTGAAGAAAACTGCTGCAGAATCGCATCGAATGCTTGTCGAAGCTTACGGTGCGAATGCTCTTGGTAAATCAGAGTGTTTTGAGTGGTTTAAAAAATTCAAAAGTGGCGGTTTTGACGTGAGAAACGAAGAACGTGGAAGACCACCGAAAAAGTTTGAAGACAACGAATTGCAAGCATTGTTGGATGAAGATGACGCTCAAACGCAACAACAACTCGCGGATCAATTAAATGTGACACAAGAAGTCGTCTCAATACGTTTGAAAGCCATGGGAAAGATCCAGAAGATGGGAAAAGGGATTCCACATGAACTGAATAAAAGACAGCAGGAAAACCGAAAAACCACTTCCGAAATGCTGCTCGCCAGGTACAAAAGAAAGTCATTTCTCCATCGAATTGTGACTGGCGATGAAAAGTGGATATATTTTGAGAATCCTAAGCGTAAAAGATCATGGGTAACTCGAGGCGAACCTTCGACATCGACTGCAAGGCCAAACTACTATGGACGGAAGACAATGCTCTGTGTTTGGTGGGATCAGAAGGGTGTGATCTATTATGAGCTGCTAAAACCTGGCGAAACCGTTAATACTGAACGCTACCGACAACAAATGATCGATTTGAATCAAGCTTTGCGTGAAAAACGACCAGAATATCAAAAAAGGCAACACAAAGTGATTTTGCTTCATGATAATGCACCATCACACACAGCAAAACTGGTCAAGGAAACGATTGAGGCGTTTAGTTGGGAAATACTTTCGCATGCGGCTTACTCATCAGACTTGGCTTCGTCCGATTACTACTTATTTGCATCGATGGGACACGCACTTGCTGAGCAGCGCTTTACTTCTTACGAAAATGTACGAAAATGGCTCGATGACTGGTTTGCCTTAAAAGAGCAACAGTTTTTTTGGCGTGGCATCCACAAATTGTCAGACAGGTGGGAAAAATGTATAGCTAGCGATGGGCAATACTTCGAATAAAATATTTTTTATCATTTTCATACAATAAACGTGTATTTCCTATAAAAAAATTCCGGTTTCATATTTATAGACCTGGTATGTACCGCGAAAAAAGCTAAAATACAGTTGCACATCCGCAGAATTACCAGTGCTGCTCTTGTAATGGAGCGTAACGGATCACCACTCTGCAAGAATCACGTTGCTAATTATGAGTCCTTCAGCATCTCAACACGGAGCAGCGGGAGGCTATTTTACATAAGGCAGATCCGACCGTAATTCGGTGCATATGGGAGTGCGCGTTGAATGCTCTTCGTGGTAATATGCCTTTAAAAGCTAATTAAAGGAAAAAACTACGTTGACACGCTCCTGCTCTACGGTGTTTAGTCGCGAAAAAAGGCTACTGGAAGAGCAAGAAACGATACGTTGTTAAGAGTGATGGTTTTTTGCGGCTTTTGCTTGCCTAAATTTTATAGGAAATCGTGGATAATGGGTCATGCCAGAAAAATGTTACTTGAGCCAGAGGAGAATCTATCACAGCTGCGTACACAGTCACCGGTAAACCGTGTTTAGTGGTGAAGTACAACAAACGCAGGTAGTACGCTACTTTAAGTAGATTGGACCGAAAAATAAATGATATTTTGAATTCAAATAATTACGCGGACGAACGAGAAAAGTGAACTGCGTATATGGCTGTTCTACAACGTTATCACCATTTTCTCGTTAGTTTGAGAGCTCAGTAATATCTTGCTCTTACGAGGAAAGAAGAATGTGCATCACGGGAATGTGAGAAAAATGAAAACTTTACACGGTAACCTAGCAAAATATCAGGCCCTCATAAGCTATGTCCTCCTCGCACAACGGTTTGCAGCACGATGTCTCAGGGTTCCGGTATGATTACGTAGGGCAATATTTAACGATCACACGATCGGACGGACCGAGAGAGAGAGAGAGAGAGAGAGAGAGGAGGAACGCATCGTATTCGTCGTTTTGGACGGCTTCAAGGGACGAAATACTCATCTTCCGCTTCTTATTGTCGGGATCTGAAGCAGTCTCTCTCGATAACCATCTACAGCTGTTACCAAGGGTACCTACCTGCTGGACTGAGCTATGCATCTCTATTGTCTATTTTTATTTGTGCGTCGTCCTGCTGAGGCGCTAGTTGCGGCCATCCAGCGACAGCGATTCCTCCAAGTAGCCGATTTTGGCTCGTTAGGAGGGGATCATAGTTCGCGGGCACGCGTGCCGGCAGGTCCTTAGGGCTTTTTCCCGGTTACCGTCGAGCGAACAGGACATAGCAGCGAGCATTATATCGTCTCGCCTTACCGTTGGTTTTGATTAGATCTATCACCACATATCGTGGGTATCAGAAGACTTCTCGTGGAAGATCGAATTGAGAACTGAATCGAGAGAGAAACGATTGGAGACGTTCGAACTGTGGAATTATCGAGGGTTGACTGGAAACATCGCAGCAGCATCGTCCCGGTGAGCTTCCTTACTCTCTACGGTCTTAGGTAATTTTTATTGCTGATTTGTATGACTGATAACTAGAGCTTGGTCGTACCTGCGATTCTTGTATACCTCGCGCAGTGTATTATTCGTATTGGGACAGACTACGTCTATTTAGAATTTAACATCGAGATTGCTTGGCAGATAAAGCTGCGAATAAGTCACGCCGTGTTTTTTGTTACTCTTCATTCGGTTATTGTAAAGTCGCGCGCGCGTTAGTACGTCATCCTGTTGTGTGTCTCGTGTGAGAGGGACTGTCACATTATAGACCGCGTCGCGTATTGTTCAGATTAACTGACCTTTCTTTGTTTTATATATTTATTTTTATTTATTACATTAGACTTTGCATTATTATTTTCGAGAGCTCGAGTAATGCGTAATCGGCCGTCGCCCCATATTTTGGAGGTTGATGTGAGAGATTTGAACGGTCCGAGGCGTATCTCGCGTTGTTAAACCGTCCGTTACAGTTTATCATATTTTATTTGACTAGCGTGGATTATCGGTCCGTAATCGGTGAATTGATTATTTATTGTTATTATTGTTTTATATTTATTTATTTTATTTGTTATTTATTATTTCATTTATAAATGACGGTCGGACGGAGATTCTCGGTTTTGTCTTTTCTGCATCATATGATTTTCAAGTTTGGAGAATCGAGCTGTTAGAGGCTTCGCGTGCGTGACCTTCTGGCGTCCCATGGTTGTCGAGTTGTCTTGTATGTGTGGGATTGACCCGGCATAGGCCGTATCCTGAGCTAAATTTGCGTGGAGACTTATTATTTGACTTTGTTTGACTTTATGTTGTTTGTTCTGACCGTTAGTTGGAATTCCGTTCGATACGAGTTAATTCGAACTGATGGGGATCGATTGAGATTTAGGCTGGGCATGGGAGTGTGAGAGAAAAAGTGAGTGCCGTGATAACTTTTACTGCCAAAATAATTGAACTTACGAATTGTCTAAAGACAGAGTTAATTTAGGGAATATTCTCTTTATATTTTAGAACATTTTTTATTGTGAAACCAGTAGTCATTTAAAATAAATAAATGATCCGCCCTTGCGGCCCATTTGCGAATCCCGTATATGTGGTACTATCTTGGCTTATTTATCGATTTATTTATTTACCTACTTATCGATTTTATTTATTGATTTTACTTATTGATTTTATTTATTGATTTTATTTATGGATTTTATCTATTACCACCTCGACAGTCCGAACCACCCACTCTACCTTGAACAGCTGTAGTTAGCCTGGGCTGAGTCTGGTCGCAACTAAAGTTATTTTTCCTCCCGGTGCGTAAGCGCCTGGCGCCCAGCTCGAGAGAGCAAAAATAAAGGGAGGAAAATTTATTAGGCTGGCTATAGGTAACGTGTAGAACGTTGGGGAAAAAATTAACGTTACAACACGTATGAGCGATTCTATCATCGCTGAAAGTGTACTGTTGTGCCGTGAACTAACTCTTGGTATATTATTTCGCCATTGTCCTCCTTTGCGTGAGGCCCACTCACCAAAGTAGAAAAATGTGCAAACGTAAGCATCGAGCTTCCCGCAATGACTGCAATGAGTTCGAGCTACGATTATGAAATCCATTTCGACACTCGATTTCAGTCAATGGGGCAAATAACTGCTTTGTCGGAATCAGTCTAAAGGTTAACATCAACCTGAACGGTTGATCGCGGGTCGGACTCGCCAGAAATATAAAATTCTATCAATAGATTCAGACGCGGGAGGTTGGTTCCTCGTACGGGCTCGTAACCACGATTTATTGTATTAAACTCTCATTGACTTTTTAATAGACAACGGAAAGTTGCCGTTGTCTATAATAAACACTTCCATTTTTACATAAATTCATGTTTATCGGCAAACGATCCCAAAAAATAATAACTTTTTAATATTATACCGATTACCGAGTACTCCAATTACGCGGTGCCGGCATAACATTTGGTGGCAGCGGTGGCATCTGCTGAAGTGATAAGTGCTACGTAATGTATTTGCACAAAACGTGTTTTGGATAAAGTTAAGAGTGACTCTATAGTGACGACTACGACTCGCGCAAAGGACGCCAGTGTAGTTCATGAAAACCCGACTAATCTAACGCGAAGACGCGAAGTGAATGTTGGTGCGGTGTGACGCATCGGTCATCCGTTTAAAGTCCCGATTGACGGTGTCACGTCAAGTCGCGGAAAACCGCACAAAGTGTGCAACCGAATACCCGAAGCGGTAACTTGTGACACAACCGTCGCGCAGCCAATTCCAACGCACAAAAGACGAGCCCAGAAACTACCAAGAGACGGGTCAATGGTACCAGGGACGACAAATGGACCATCCTTTGAGGGGAGCTACGAGACAACAGGTCTACAGCACCGGAGGAACGGCACCCGAGAACAACAGGATGGAAAGGACCGTCTACCAGATCATCTATCTGTAAGTGGCGGTTACATTATACATACATAGTCGAGTCAAAGCCGTAGATAGAGAAAACGTTCCAACGGATATATGTATCTCTCGTGAAATAATTTTTTTTTCAAAACATTAAAGTATAGCCCTTCGCGAAATAAACATGTCGGAATCTTGATCAAGACGTAGGGGCAACTCGTTAAAGACGACGTTGCATGGCGCAGGGGCAGACTCCACAGCCGGTCTAGCTGCGGCTGTTGGGGACATCGTTTATGAAGCGCGCAGGGCGTTATCGGAGCTCTCGCCGGCGGGACGAATCCCCACGGCCAGACAGGAGGCCCTCGCAGGCCGTCTGACAGCCCAGTTTGGCGTGAACCCACTCAGGGGTGCGTCGTTCAGGGATCACGACAGCGACGATAGCGACGACATTTTCAATATGGCCACTGGTGGCAGAACTCCCGAGCGCATCACCGCGGAAATGGTTGAGCGGGAATTTGAAAACATGCAAACTGTAGATCGCGTAAGTTTCCCTGCAGCCACCGGTACGCGAGCCCGGTCAGTACCTTCACGAGTACGAGATCGGTTAGAGGCGGTCGACCGGAGCCACCGAGATATGGAAAGAGCTCGACGCCAGTACGAAAGGCTACAGTGCGCGTATGATCAAAGCCAACGCGAACTCCATCGTGAACTCCGGGAGGCTGAAACACCGTCGGCAAGACGAAACCTCGAGGACACGTTCAACGAGGTAGGTGCGGACGAGTTCGAACTCATCCAGTCCCTACGGGAGCAAAATGCCGAATTGCTGCGGAGGCTGGAAGGAACTGGGTTTGAAGAACGCCCGATACCACGTTCGCGGTCGAGGCAAACACGATTCGAGGAGCCGGAGTACCCTGTTGCGGATCCCATGTTCCAAAGGGAGCAACCGCGGGTATGAGAAACCCGGGGTCGGACGCTCAACCTGGGGCTGGCTTTGAAAAATATAAAGCATTTCGACGGCAGCAACGCTGACGAGCTGGACGCCTTCATACGGTCCTGTGAAACCGTTTTCAAGCGAGCTGCGCCCGGTGACCACGAGATCCTGTTGGATTTGGTACTGAGCAGCAAGTTCGAAGGTAAGGCGGCCAGAGAGATGAAACATAAAGTCATCCTCGCGGTAACGCAGCTTAAGACCGAGCTGAGGCCCTGTACGGGAAGCGAAAGTCGCTGCCCGCGTTACAGATCGAATTCAACTCCCGCCGGCAGGGCCAGGGCAAGGATATCGCGGTATACGCCGCCAGGACAGAGCGTATCACCGTCGATATTACAGAAAAGCTCTGCGAGGAAGCCGTCTCGATGTCGGAAATGCGCACCATCGAGAAAATAACACGGAAGAGCACCCAGGCCAACTTCTAAAATGGACTGCATGGGCAGGTCCAAATTCTGGTCAGATCCCGTAACTACACCACTCTCCACGAGTCAGTAACGGGAACGATCGAAATAACCAACATAGTGAAGCCTAAGGGAGAGGTAGGTGGAGCATTGAGCCACCCCAGAAGGTCCCAAGGCGCGCCATCTGGGCAGGGAGAAAATTGCTACACCTGTGGAGGACCAGGGCACGTGGCTCGAGACTGCACCCGCAGATCGAGAAGAGTGAGCCTACCGATGCTCAGTGAGGATAAATCCATACACCACGTTGACGTTGAGTGCAACTATTGCTAAAAAAGGGGCCACTTGTGGAAAGACTGCAGGAAAAGATTGTCGCAAAACAAGAGCGAGCCTGCTCAGTCTTCACAGCATCCCCGACGTCCAAGGGACTCAGGGGGCAAGAGTGAAAGGTCCACGGCGAATGCATGTACAGGTCAATCAAATCCCGATGCCAGCCAGCTGGGTACGATGAGATTAATTACACTAACGGCCCAGCAGAGAGCCGCGCGCAGAAGGAGGAAAACGACGCAGCAGTTACTGCAGGTAACGCTGCCGGCGTCCAGCGCTACGGCCAGCGACTTTGACATCGTCGCATCATTGGCCGTGACCGGGGTACTCACCCTTAAAGCAGACACAGGGGCCTAGTGCAGTATACTGAAGAAGGGATGCCTCAAGCCCGAGACCATGGTGAGTAGGTGCTCCGTGGAGTAGCAGGGTGTGGCAGGTGAAAAATTCACCCCCCTCGGCATAGCAAAAATTGTGCTGGAGACACCGACTCTAAATGTGGAACATTAGTTCTACATAGTCCCGAATAACGTAGCGCTAGGGGTCAATGGACTACTAGGTATGGACTTTATCAAGCAGCATAAAGTGGACATCCTGCATGGCAAGATGGTTAAGTAGAACTGCCGCAACATGCTAGTACATAGGCCTGCTTACAAAGATAAAGCTTCCTTCCGGAAATGGGTCGAACATACCAGGTCTATAAATATGAAACCAGAATTTTTGTATAGAAAATACACGTTTATTTCATGAAAATGATAGAAAATATTTTATTCGAAGTATTGCCCATCGCTAGCTATACATTTTTCCCACCTGTCTGACAATTTGTGGATGCCACGCCAAAAAAACTGTTGCTCTTTTGAGGCAAACCAGTCATCGAGCCATTTTCGTACATTTTCGTAAGAAGTAAAGCGCTGCTCAGCAAGTGCGTGTCCCATAGATGCAAATAAGTAGTAGTCGGACGGAGCCAAGTCTGGTGAGTAAGCCGCATGCGAAAGTATTTCCCAACTAAACGCCTCAATCGTTTCCTTGACCAGTTTTGCTGTGTGTGACGGTGCATTATCATGAAGCAAAATCACTTTGTGTTGCCTTTTTTGATATTCTGGTCGTTTTTCACGCAAAGCTTGATTCAAATCGATCATTTGTTGTCGGTAGCGTTCAGTATTAACGGTTTCGCCAGGTTTTAGCAACTCATATTGTTATGATCTATATCACACCCTTCTGATCCCACCAAACACAGAGCATTGTCTTCCGTCCATAGCGATTTGGCCTTGCAGTCGATGTTGATGGTTCCCCTCGAGTTACCCAAGATCTTTTACGCTTAGGATTCTTAAAATATATCCACTTTTCATCGCCAGTCGCGATTTGATGGAGAAATGACTTTCTTTTGTACCTGGCGAGCAGCATTTCGCAAGTGGTTTTTCGGTTTTCCTGCTGTCTTTTATTCAGTTGATGTGGAACCCATTTTCCCATCTTCTGGATCTTTCCCATGGCTTTCAAACGTATGGAGACGGCTTCTTGTGTCACATTTAATTGATCCGCAAGTTGTTGTTGCGTTTGAGCGTCATCCTCATCCAACAATGCTAGCAATTCGCTGTCTTCAAACTTTTTCAGTGGTCTTCCACGTTCTTCGTTTCTCACGTCAAAATCGCCACTTTTGAATTTTTTAAACCACTCAAAGCACTCTGATTTACCAAGAGTATGCTCACCCTAAGCTTCGACAAGCATTCGATGCGATTCTGCAGCAGTTTTCTTCAATTGGTAACAGAAAATCAATGCAGTCCGCAAATCGTAGTTTCCAGGCACAAAATTTGACATGTTCAACGCTATTACAAACTATGCTGTTGTATGAAACTTGTATTGTTGTGAGTTAAAAATCTTTGTCAGAGATGTCAACAAGGAAATGGCGCCAATGACGCGGTTTGACGGTAACTACATTGACAGCTAGGGCCATCTATGGGCAAATTCCGGTTTCATATTTATAGACCTGGAACGGAATCAGCCGAGGCAAAGTAGCGAGATTCCATGTCACACCGTCAAAACCCGATAGAGTGCGTTTAGATGTGTATAAACACGACAGGGAAGTGGAACAGCCGACGGTGACATGCGAGCCGTCGGAAATAGCGAAGGCCGTACGTAGCCAACAGGTCAAGACACTGCGCGTAAGCTCAGAGAGCACGGGGAAGAAGGCCCAACGCTTTGCGCAGCAACAACGGAAGCCCGACTTGGTGTCCCCAAGCAGTGAAAAACAAGCAGCTCACGCAGGAATAATGTGCACATACAAGGGTGTATTCCATCTACTAGGGAACAAGCGACAACGCACGCATGAGGTGCAGCATCGCGCACCCTTTAAGGTCGGATCGAAGGAATTAGGATCGCGACCCTTGCTTGGGAAGCCCGTAAAATCGGGGCATGGGTCCGGTAAAATGAAAAAAGCGGGAAAAAGAAATATAGATGCAGACGCTCTGAGTCGCATATACGTGACCACACGAGCCCAAGTAGGACAGGAAAGAAAGTCCCATAAGCAAGAGAAAAATAGCGCAATCGGGTATACGAACAACCGCACAAGCCGGAGAGTCGAAGATACCCAAGGCAACCACGATAACTCGTTGAAGCGAGAAGCTAAACTCGCCCACGAGAAAGAGAAGTGGAGAGGCCGACAGACAAAATTCTAGCAGAAGGAATAGTCCAACCCAGCAAGAATCAGTGGAACGCGCCGCTGCTGCTTGTAGCGAAAAAACCTGATACAGCTGGCGTAAGGAAAATGCGCGTAGTGGTGGACTTTCGGAAGTTGAACGAAGCCACCATCGGGGACTCGTACCCACTGCCCAATATCACAACAATATTGGACCAGCTGGGACGGGCTCGATATTATACGACTTTGGATCTGGCCTCGAGATTTCACCAAATCCCGATGGCTCAGCAAGACAAAGAAAAAACCACATTTTCTACACCACAGGGCCATTTTGAGTATAACCGCATACCGTTCGGGCTCAAAAACGCGCCACCGACATTCCAGAGGCTGATGAACTCCGCGCTGGCTGAACTACAGGCACTTAAATGCTATGTATACCTAGACGATATAGTAATCCATGGAAAAACCTTCAAGGAGCACAACGACAGGCTGCGAAAGGTACTGTAGCCGCTAAGAGAAGCCAGATTGGCAGTGCAACCGAGCAAGTGCCAGTTCCTGCGCAAAGAAACGCAGTACCTAGGCCACATCATCTCCGAAGAGGGTGTACGTGCTGATCCGAAGAAGCTGGAAGCGGTAAGGGAATTTCCGGTGCCAAGAGGCGTAAAAGGAGTACAATCTTTCCTCGGACTAGCTGGTTATGACCGGAAATTCATTAAAGATTTCTCGAAAACCGCGAAACCACTCATAGAATTAACCCAAAAAGGGGTTAAATTCGAGTGGACTGCGGTAAGGGATGCTGCCTTCAAAGAACTAAAGACGGCGCTTACCACCGCACCAATTATGTAATATCCAGACTTCGAAAAGCCGTTCGTTGTAACAACGGACGCCTTAGACAGGGCGCTCGGCGCTATTCTTTCGCAAGGCAAGATTGGGGACGATTTGCCCATGTGTCACGCGAGCCGCACCATGTCGAAGGCTGAGCTAAATTATACAACAACGGAGAAAGAACTACTCTCCATAGTTTGGGCTCTCGCTCAATTCCGGCCATATATTTCTGGTACTCGTTTCACGGTAGTGCCGGACCACCAACCGCTTACCTGGCTGTTCGGAGTAAAGGACCCAGGTTCGAGACTAATGCGTTGGAAAATAAAATTAGCGGAACATGAGTTTAATGTAGAATACAAGGCAGGTAAGCGCGACACAAATGCAGATGCGCTAAGCCGTATATTCCTTACAACGAGAGCCCAAACGAGAGCAGAGAACGTAGTCTGTGAGTCGGAAAAAGACAGCACTACGGGGCAACTCGGCACAGCGAATGACCGCACAAAGCGGAGGGCCAAAGATACCTCATATAGCCGTGGCAGCTCGTCGGAGCGAGAGATCGAGCTCGCCCACGAGACAGAAAAAGACAGCATTCGCCCGGGTACGGACAGCCGCACAAAGCGGAGAGCCGAGGATACCACGGGCCAGCCCAGCTACGAGGCAGAGCAAGAAGCAGCGCCTGCCCATGCAACAGAGAAGGATAGCGAAATCCGCAGCGTGCATGCAGGTCGCTCTACTGAACCATACAGCCCCGCCGCGAAGCCGTGCGGTGGGGAAATGGGCAGACGACGCACGCTGACAGAGAAAAGCACTGGTAAGGCTGCGAGCATCGCTGACAAAGACAGAGCGAGCCCAGTACAGCATAGCGGACCCGCGAGGCGCGGAAGGCCGCGAAAAGCAAACGTTGCAAGGCCGGTCGAGACAGAGAGCGACCCAACGGCGGAGCTACCGGTGGGCACACCGAGTGACGAAACTGCGACCAGAGCACCACAAAGACCTGCTGAGGAAGCGAGGCACAGCGGGGCCCGTAGCCCACAAACTTCCAGCAGCACGAACGAAGACAGGGCTACAAAGAAGTAGTATAGCCATTGCCGCAGTGGCGTAGCTATTCCCTCTGCCGATGACCGCCAGAACATAATAAGAGAATATCACGACACCCCCATAGGAGGGCATTAGGGTGTCAGGCGTACGTTGCATCGGATCCGGACCAAGTACGACTGGCCCGGTCTAAGAATGGACTTGGAAGAGTATATATCGTCCTGCGAATCCTGTCAAAAGAACAAAATCAGGAAAAGGGAACGAGTGCCGATGGTGGTAACGGACACCCCATGAAGGTCATTTGAAAAAGTAGCGATCGATATCGTAGGACCGCTACCTGAAAGCGCATCTGGGAAAAAGTATATACTCGCTATCCAGTACGCGCTTAAAAAGTACAGTGCGGCGATACCACTGCCGAATCAGGAAGTATCGACAGTCGCAAGGGAACTAGTCAAAGAATTAATTTGCCGGCACGGAACGCCGGAAATAATATTATCGTATCAGGGTACGAACTTCCTTAGCTCGACCTTCAAGGAAATGTGTCGACTGCTGCGAATTGAGAAGATACAAACAACGACCTATCATCCCGAATCGAACGGCGCATTAGAGAGGTCGCATCGCACCCCCGCAGAATATCTGCAAAATTTCATAAGCGAGGATCAGGGAAATTGGGACGAGTAGCTGCCATACGCAATGTTTACGTACAATACCACTCCGCATACGGGGACCGAACTATCTCCCCACGTGTTGGTGTACGGACGCGAGGCTGAATTGCCGACCGCCGTGAAATAGGAGCCCCGCAGCACCTATGCCTACGATGACAACGTCCACGAGTTACGCGAGCAATTACGCGCCGCATAGACTGTAGCATGAGACAACCTGGAAGGCGCGAAAAGACGGTCAAAGAATACGTATGACCACGGCGCACAGGTGCAGGAGTACCGCGTCGGCGAACGCGTACTCCTCCGTGACGAGACGGTGCATAGGGGGCGGTCAGCCACGCTGACCCCGAAGAGGACGGGACCTCACGAAATAGTAGAGAAGAAGCCCCCCGTCAATTACGTAGTCCGGAAGGGACGTAAAACTCATGCGGTGCACGTAAACCGCCTGAAGCTCTTTATCGAGCACTAATAAATCAGGACTATATAAAATTATAAAATTTACCTATAGCTAATTAACAGATTAATTAAAGCTAAGATTGAATGTGGGTAAGAACCCCTCAGGGCGCAAGGTAGAAATTTCAATAAACCTAGCAGAGTAGGTAATAATGCTATATAATTGAGACAAACAAAAAACATTTTTCGATTAAGCTTATAATGGTCGACGGCCTTGGAAGCATCAAGGCCATCATAGGAAATATCGACGCTGCCGATGCCCAAAAGCTCCACGAACAGATTTCCAGAATAAAGGCCTCACAGCAGACCCTGCAAGAAGGGTTGGAAAACTAAAAATAAGTGGTGAGGACCACCCTCAGCCTATATAATGAAAGCGCGCTTCATATAAAGGCCAACCAACAGGCCCCGCTGGCCTAGATACAGCGTATCAATCACACACTCAACGACAACCTGTACTATGTAACGAGGCGCCAACACTTGGAAGAGGGGCTCAACCCGATAAGTATTGCAGTCGAGGCACTACTCATCGACGTACAGGAGTTGGCTGGTAAACAACATAGCTAGTGGTAAGGCCAGAGCAACGTCCCTGTCGCCAAGAACGCTCACTAGACACCTCGTCGACGCACTACCAGACCTATCACAACGAAGGCAACGCGGTAGTGCTCGTGCGAGAGATATCGCTGATCGGTTGTTGAGTGTCGTACCGTCTGGAGTCGCTTATAATTACAATTATGGTTGTATGAAAATTAGAAGTTTGCCGCCGCCTCGCTATGTGCCTCTACTATACACCAACTTTCAAACGATAACTATTGATATAAGGAACGAGTTTGGTGAGCTGATACGATTCGAGCACGGGACGCTGACGGTGATATAACAGTTTAGACGTACAGATTGATAGAGATAGTGTTAAATGGATTACTACGACGAGTACTTTGATATGCAAACGAGTGGAGCTAGAACATATTACAAGTGTATTAGCCATATGTAAATCGGTTCGACGAATCAGCGCGGGCACGGTATCGGTAGCTTTCTTGGAGGTCTTTTCTGACGTATCATCCTGCTCTTGAAACAAGGGGCACCCCCCATGGGAATGAAATATATCGAAAAACATATCCGTGATATCAAACTTTTTGGCGGTTTTTTCATAAAAAATATATTTTAACTATTTTTTCCATATATCTCAGATAAATTTTTCCGTTGAATATATTGGGCTGTTCGGAAAGTAATTTCTTTTTTTTTATAAAAATGAAAAACGATTTTCTTAGATTTTTGATAAATCTAAGCGACAATGTTATTGACCAAATTTTATGGTGGAATATTTCTGGCAGTTCGCAACCCAGTTAGAGTCAGCGCCACCTAGATCCCTGTGTTATCGATCTCAGAAAGATCTCTAACAATCGAATCATTAATTATTTTTGTCAACTCTGATTACCTCACTTATTCATTAAGAATTAATGAGGCAACCAGTCCTGACGATTTTTAACTTCTAAAGAAATCGTGAAAAAATATTGCCACAGCCCGGGTTCGAACCGGGAACTCCAGTATTCTAGCCTGATACGTTACCAATTACGCCACCGCGGCTCTAGCAACATTAATTCACGATCTCTATTTTTAATGTCAAATAGTAAATATTTTTTGCAGATTAATTAAATAATCATTTTATACGCGGTCATATGTTTCTTTAGAGTGATAAATCTAAGCGACAATGTTATTGACCAAATTTTATGATGGAATATTGCCACTGCCAGAAATATTCCATCATAAAATTTGGTCACTGCCGGAAATATTAAAAAAGGTTATGCTATCTGTTTGGTGGGATTACAAAGGAATCTTTTTTGCAGATTAATTAATTAATCATTTTATACGCGGTCATATGTTTCTTTAGAGTGATAAATTTAAGCGGAAATGTTATTGACCAAATTTTATGATGGAATATTTCTGGCAGTGACCAAATTTTATGATGGAATATTGCCACTGCCAGAAATATTCCATCATAAAATTTGGTCAATAACATTGTCGCTTTAATTTATCACTCTAAAGAAACATATGACCGCGTATAAAATGATTAATTAATTAATCTGCAAAAAAGATTCCTTTGTAATCCCACCAAACAGATAGCATAACCTTTTTTGACGAATATTGGTTTTCGAAGTGCTTTGAGCTGGTTCATATTTTCTACTCCAGGATCTTTTGTGCTTAACATTGTTGTAGACAACCCATTTCTCGTCCCCAGTGATGATACGCTTAAAAAATGGATCATTTTCTTGGCGTTTGAGAAGCAAATCACAAACGTCAATGCGACGGCACAAATTTTTTTCCGTAAGAAAATGAGGAACCCATATGTCGAGCTTTGAGGTTAAACCTAGCCGTTTCAAATGATCATGAACGGTCGAATTCGATAAATTTAATCTCTCAGCGATCTCACGAGTTGTTATTCGCCGGTTTGCATCAATTAATACCTTTATTGTGTCTTCATCAGCTTCAACCGGCCTTCCAGAACGTGGTGCATCTTCGAGATCAAAGTTGCCGGATCGATATTTTGCAAACCAGTTTTAGCACAGGCGCTCACTTAACACATCTTCCCCGTACACATCGGATAATTTTTTTCTTGCTTGAACAGAATTTTTACCTTCTGTATAGTAAAAAAGTAAAATATGCCGAAAATGCTGTTTTTCACTTTCCATATTTAAAAGGGTATCAATCAAAAAACTACTGTGCAGAATCAATTGAATTTTTTCACAAGCAAGCCTTGCTATATCAGCTGTCAAAGTACATATGATTATGCGGCTTAAGTGTGAAGTTGGTTGTAAAAAAATGCAATTAAGTCCTCTGTTGGGAAAAAACGAAATTACTTTCCGAACGACCCAATATTTCGTATATATATCGTGAAATATATATAAGATATAGCATTTTCCATTGAAATATATCTTCAATATATCTTGCATATACTTTATTTCCGTGGGGGACGGGCTGCTCCAGCTACGTGAAGAAGAAAAAAAGGGTGTGAAAAAAGGAAAGATATCCGGAACTATGATTCGGTGCTTTGATCGTGTAGGTTATAGGTGTGGTGGAGCTTCGGCACTGAACGACCTTAATAATCTTAAATCCTAAAGGGCCGAAACGTAAAGGAGGATTTAAGATTATTAAGGTGCCGAAGCTCCCCCACACCTAGATATCCGGAACGCCGAGAAAACGCTTAGGGGACCTAAATAGGGGAGAAAAAGGTAGAAACTAAAAAGCCTAAGAGAGGAACGTATTTAATATTTTTGGCTAGATACGAGTCAGAAAAATGGAATACCTTAATACACACTCGTGTGAGTGTATGAAATCAGAACTGGAGCTGTTCATATTGTCTCCGACTCAAACCACGATTGAGGGAACACAATGTGTGTACAATAAACCAATTTGATCTCTGACAGATGATCCGCCCATCGAGTTCGTGGTTCCTGGTCAAGGTGGTGAGTACATTGATCTTGCACATACTATGCTGAGTACGCGTGTTCAAATACGCTCGTCGGCCGAAAAGCCCAACGAGCCCCTTAAAGTTGGTCCCATCAATAATCTATTGCATTCAATGTTCAACCAGGTCGATTTATTTATGCATCAGAAACTTGTATCATCTCCTAATAATGTTTATGCATACAGAGCGTATATTGAAACACTCTTGAATTACGGGTATCGTGCAAAGAGCTCTCATCTTACCGTATCCACATAACCGTAGTTACCATCTAAACAATGGCAAAATGATTGATCTCCTCGGATATCTTCACTGAGACATTTTTAATCAGGAGACATTTTTTATTAATGTGGTTGAAATGCGATGGCGACTCGTACGTATCAGTGATACTTTCTCTCTCATGATCTCTTCAAAATATTACAGTACCCGTATTGTCAAGGCATCGCTTCTTGTATGGTGGGCAAATATCCCCAGGTATACTTCTAGCTCATGCAATAGCTCTATCGAAATCAACGGCCCTTGACATACGTGGAGATTAAATCAATATCAATGCATGCTGGAGTATATGTTGATACTCGGGATAAGGTCATACTCAATTAATTACTTAAATGTATAATTTTTGATTTCGTTGATAATAAAGTCTTTAACGGTGACCGCACGCAAATCCCATTTAACTTTCAAAGGTACGAGAGTCGATCAATAAATAATCGGCTTGGTAAAGAAAATCGCGATTTTTTGGACGAAAATCTTTTTATTTCTCAACATAATCTCGTTTTAGCTCGATACACTTATTCCAACGATTTTCCAATTTTTTGATGCACTCCGAATAATACAATTTCGGAAGGTCCTCAAAATAGGTCTCTATTTCGGCGATGAGGTCATCTCTGGAACAAATCTCTTTCCGCCAAGCCATTTTTTCAGGTTTGGAAACAGAAAGTAGTGGGAGGGGGCCAAATCTAGAGAATACGGTGGATGCAAAAGCAATTCTTATTTAAATTCACGAATTTTGGCCATGGTAACTGGACACGTGTGAACGCGTGCATTGTCTTCATAGAAGAGCACTTTTTCCTCGCCAAATCTGGACGTTTTTTCTTCAATTCGTCATTGAATCGGGTCAGTACGGCTGCATAGTATTTGCCATTCATCGTTTTTTGCGGCGGAAGGTCATCGATGTAGATTATGCCGCGTGCATCCCAAAAAAACTGTGGCCATGACCTTACCGGCCAATGGCTCCGTCTTCGCCTTCTTCGGAGCACGTCCGGTCGGTGAAGTCCATTGTTTCGATTGTTCCTTTGTTTCTGGTGCATAGTGATGGATCCATGTTTCGTCCACGTCTACGTAACGACGCAAAAACTCAACAGGATCACGCTTATAGATCGCCAAACACGCCTTTGAATCAGCTACACGTTCTCTTTTATGGTCGACAGTGAGCAAACGCGGCACCCATCTTGCGGATAACTTTTTCATACCCAACTGATCACTCAGGATTGAAATCACTGAGCCATATGATATGTCTGTGGCCTCAGCAATCTCACGCACTTTTAGTCTCCGATCATTTAACACCATATCGTGGACTTTTTAAACTGTTTCTGGTATGTCGACCTCATTTGGACGACCTGGACGTTCATCGCCAATAATGCTCGTACGACCGCGTTTAAATTCAGCTGTCCAATATTTGATGATTGATAACGAAGGTGCAAGGTCCATATAAACTTCGTCTAGCTCTGCTTTGATTTCATTGTTCGTTTTCTTTCTCAAAAACAAAAATCGAATCACTGCACGATACTCAATTTTTTCCATTTTTGTAAAAACACAAAAGTTGTTTGTCTTTCGATAGCTGTCAAACGCAAACTAAACATCGCAGCGGGCTGAAACTTTGACAACAGTCATGTGAAGGATGGCACTACTAAACGTTGCTATTGATTTCTTTCTTCGACCAACAGATGGCACAAGGCCGACTATTTATTGATTGACCCTCGTATATAATCAATTATTTTTCTTTGTATGCGAATTGTGTACAGATACTGTCAAAGACTCAACGGACCGACTTTACAATGACCGGCCAGTATGTGCATGCATATCATACCTTGTTCTCCGGTACATGCATTCACCTTCACAATCAGGGCAATGGTATTTTGCGTATGGCTGATCCCTTTGGCTTTTGTCTCTTTACGTTTCATCTTACGTCTAATTCTTCATCAAGCAGTAGCAGACATTATAACTTCGTAAGGCACTGTAGTTTCATAATAGCAGTACGTTTCGAAGAAGCTCTCACTTGAACAGTAAACTGTATCGTGTATACGGAGTATGACAACATATTGGAAATTGACTCATCCAGCAGATATTATACACTTTGGTGGTTGATCAACGAAATTTCAGTTGACATGCAGGGTTTAGAAGATAAAAATAATAGTTTTGTGCCGGAAAAGGTGGCCGTTGAACATCTGGTTGAAACGTGTTCGTAATGGCTCACGGTGGATCGAGGGTGATACACCATAACGGGAGATTGAAATTACCCTGAAAAAAGTTGCATAGCAAGCTGATCGAATATTCACAAGATGTTCGATCAAATCAGAGTACTTCACGAACCTCCCGGGTTGTTATTATTATAATAATACCGGATTGGTATTATTATAAATTTAGAGGAAGATGAAAAAACGTCTTAATACCGAAATCTACATGGGGACGACACACATTTTATATACCACAGCCTACTGCGTATCAATCGTGCGTACATATGCTCTCCGGACAAGGTAAAAAGAATGAAAGTGTGGCTTTATTATAGTGATCGCTTCGGCTCTTTGTGGGAATATAGAACTACTCCAACGTGGAGTGTCGGCTAGTCTTCTGAAGAAGCGAAGATGAAGAAGAACGTTGCATGAGAGAAACTCGCCGATACGGGACTGTTATGAATAGTCCTAAAATTTTACACGCACAGCGAAATATACCGAGCCGTGTGGTTGGCGTATACCCCGTAGATCGTATCCTAAAAGTCGAGTACATATAGTTATACTACGCATACATCTCGATGTTTTTTCATGATTTCTTGAAAAATTATAATATATTTTAAGAAAATCGTCAGGTCTGGTTGCCTCATTGATTTTTAATGAATGAGTGAGCTGATGAAAAATTAATGATTCGATTGTTAGATCTTTCTTGCAAAATATCGATAACGCAGAAATCCAGGCGGCGCTGTCTCACACCCCGAGTAACGACACGCCAAAAGACCAGTTTTGAAAAAACAATTGGTCGGAATTTACGAATTGTTTTTGCTATTTTTGTCCAATGACCACTAAGCCGCAAGGACCCAACAAGATGGCGGCCATATTGCCACTGCGACTCATGTCGCGGAGGAGTTAAATAAGATCAAACAAGATTGTTCCTTAAGGTGTGAGTATGTGTTATTGCATATGTATTGATTTCCGAATTATGAAGATGCTTTTTGTATGTTTTTTCTGTCCTAAATTCCTCTAATTTTGGCGTAGAGCAGACTGATAACCACTTGCTTCTGAGCCTCTCAGTATAGTCATGTATAGCAGATTTGAAATATACTTTGTGTGTGAGGTATTGTGATGATCGCGGAAGTATTGAGAGATTAGCGCTACATACATTTTTTGCCAGCAATTGGGGACTGTATACAGGGTGGCCGATTTATCTGAAGACATTCAAATATTTCGAAAACTACGCATCGGATCAAAAAAAGTTCTCAATAAAATTTGTTCGCCTGGAAAGGGGTCATCCAATGATGCCAAAGTCGACCCCTCACCCCCACCCCCTGGGGTGGGGGTGGGGGCAACTTTGAAATTGTAAATGGGAACCCCTATTTTTTATGGCAGATTCGGATTCCCCATTAAAAAATCAGTAACTTTTATCTGAAACATTTTTTTTTCGATTCATGATAGATGGCGCTGTAATCGCAAGAAACCTGATTTTTGCGAATATCTCGAGAAATTACACAACGAATCGAAAAAAGCTCCCAGCCGTTCGAGAAATGCAGGGAGCTGGTGAGGACTTGCAGTGATAGGGGATGAGAGCTGGTACTAGGGTGCGATGCCAGCTCATATAACTCTGTGTGGGGGAGTTTGGACTTCAACGGTCGAGATCAAGCAATCCTCCAATACCTGGCTGTAGCGGATTTGGATATCCTGAACAAAGGTAAGGAGCCGACTTTCTTAACTACTAGCAGGGAGTCGGTGATTGGCCTTACTTTGGGGACACGGAGCGTGTGCAAGTATGTGGTGGGGTGGAAGGTGTCAGATGAGCCGTAGATGTCGGATTACCGACACATCTGCTTCACTAAGCGGGGCAGCGTGTCCAGGTCAGGAGTGGAACCATTTAGGAACCCGACAGCAACAAACTGGACGGCGTATGTGGAGGATCTGAGCGGAAGAATAGAGTTTTTTTCCTTTAAGATATGGCATCCCAATAGAGTTGGACTCTGCGGTGAAAGTGCTGCAGAACTCTATAAAGGGAGCCTTTGAAGATACCTGCCCAATGGTCGGATTGTCAGCTAGTGGAAAAATGTGGTCGCGGAGCGGGACCCTGTAAATACTTAGGTCGAAGGTCAGACAAGCCTGCAACAAGACCATCAAATGTAAGGACCCCCGACACTGGGATATTTTAAAATAGTGTCACAGGAAATAGAAGGTAGCCATCAGCAAGGCAAAACGTGAGTCATGGGCGAAGTTTTGTAGGGAGGCAAACAGCATTCTCGCTGTAGCCAGACTACAAAAGATCGAGGCGCGGCCACAGGACCGTTCCGGCGGCCGACAGGGGGCTTCGCGTCTTCACAGGTGAAGAAAATGTAAGTACTGACGGACAAGTACCTTCCGGGGGATACGTGACTGGACACGAGAGTGAGTGGCAGTCACCTAAGGTGAGCCGAGACGGATGGGGTCACGGTTTCTAGGATCGTGACAACGGAGAGGGTTAGTTGGGCCATTGGGAGCGTCGTAACTTATAAAAGCGCGGAGGAGGATGGAATATTCCCGGCACTGTTATAGCAGGCGCTGGAGGTACTGCTTCTACCACTGTTTGAGAATGTGCATTCTGCTGCTCGTTCCCGGATGGCGCACTAAAGACTAGCATAGACAACTGCTCGCTGTGGCTGCATAGTGGCAGCACCTCACGGGAATGAGAATTCACTGAGTCAGCGTGCCAAGCAACAGGTCGCTGCACGCACGCGCTCGTCGACAGCGTCGTTAAGACAACGGCTGCTTCAAATAAGTCAGACATCTTGCGAATTTCTCTTGCGCTGCTCTGATCTCACCTCGTGCACCGTGCGTGTATTCTCTCAGTTTTGTACATTTACACCGTTCTCAATTCTTCTAAGCCGACCTACTGTGGTTTATTATCTTCATCTTGATAAACCTTCACTATGTTGCAAGCATCGGCTCAACAGTGTATAAACATTGAAGGCCTAACGTGCCGTGGGCTAGGCTTCTGCATCTATGCGAAGCCGGTGGACGACAGCTCAGCTCATTTCATCACACCGATTAATATCATCGTGTGGGGTAACAAGAGCGTTAAAATTTAATTTACTCATTTCTTGCGCTCTTTTAAATATATTATTCATTATATTTTATGTGTATTTTGTGTATTCTTTTTTCCACCGCCCATGACAGGTGGGCAATAAATGCCAACGTTATTCGACAACTGTGTACCGTGTTTAATTATTTTTATCAACATATTACAGTCCACTTACTCCATCTAACTGGTTCTCGAACAGCCACTGACTAAAGAAATAAGGGCGAGTAGCCCTCGAGTATATCTCTTGGAGGAGAACGATGGTGGTTTTTATATTTATCATGGAGGAGAACGATGGTGGTTTTTATACCAAAGCCCGAGAGGGCGGACTATAATCAATCGGAAGCTTTCAGGCCCAACAATCACACATCGTTTCGATTGAAGAGGGTGGAGAGGATGATCAACACACACGTCAGGGCAGAGACTCTGAAACTGAGGCCTCTGCATGACATGCAGTTTGCGGACTCGCCTGAGAAGTCAATGGAAGTAGCGCTGCACAGACTGGTACACAGTCAGAAGGCGGCGCGGTCGGCTGGTGAACTGGCAGTGGGAGTATTCATGGATTTCGAAGAGGCGTTTAACTCCACTCCGATCGGGGCTATAACAACGGCGACTAGGAGTCACAGACTCGATAGGTGGCTCCCAATAAGGTGGATTCAGAACATGCTCTCGTATCGGCAATTGAAGGTTACAAGAGGTGATAAGAACATGTAGGCATAGGAGAGAGTTATCTCTCCCTTGTTGTGGTGTCTGGTCGTTCATGACCTGCTGGTTGAACTTAACGCCATGGATATCCAGACCCAAGGCTATGTAGACGATACCGCCTTTGTAGTCAGATCCAAGCATGTCGACACGGCGAGGGTTATAATCGGTACGGTTTTGGGAATGGATAGAATATGGTGCGAGGGGACAAGACTAACTGTCAATCCGGACAAAACAGAACTAGTTCTCTTCACACGGAGACGGAAGACTCCAAAAAGGAAAAAAAAAAGAAAGATTGACAAGACCCAACCTGTTATGGGAGAACGCTTGCAGTCGCAGGCTCAGTCAAGCATCTGGGATTCAATCATAGAAATTAAGCAAAACTGGGAAAGATATGTGGATAAGATAAGCGCAAAGACCCGTGGACTCTTATGAGCCACTAGCAGGACTGACGGCAAAGTGTGGGGACTCGGTCCTAGAATGATGCGGTTGGCTTACACTATAGTTATTAAACCCGCCTTACTGCATGGGGCTTTCGTATGGTATAGGAGAACGTCACCAGTGACAGCGAGGAATAAACTCAAACACATCAGGGGATTCGCGTGTAGGACAATACCGAGTGCAATGGGAACAACATCGGCCAGCGCGTTCCTGGGGCGACCTCATCTTTCCATCGAAATCGGGAGAAAGGGGGGGGGGGGCGATGGCAGCTACACATAGGCTGAAAAGAACGCAGCAATGGAGGCAGAAGATAATCTCCATGATAAGCCATGCAGAAATAGCACGAACTTTGGAGGGTATTAACCCGGTAGCTAGCATGTGGCAGGACTAACTTCAGGATGAGTACTGCTTTAGGCAACCCTTTCGGGTGATGTATCCCAGCAGGTTGGAGTGAGATAGAGAACCCTGCTCTCTTCATGAGCAGAAGCTTGTCTGGTTTATGGACGGCTCCAAAGTGGAGGGGGAGTGTGCATGCAGGGCTCCAGGTGGAAGCTTAGCATTCCACTGGGAGGGTACTGCACTGTATTCCAAACTGAGCTGGTGGCGATTAGAGCCTGCGTCATGGAGAATGTGAAGAGGGGGTATAGTGTCAGGAGGATATGCATATGCACGGATAGCCAGACAGCCCGTGGGACACTAGAGACCATGCAATATAAAAGTAAATTAGTGAAAGATTGCAAGAACTAGATGTCCTTGCAAGAGTCAACAAGGTCAGCGTGCTGTGGATACCTGGGCAAAGGGGCATTGAAAACAAACTCGCGTGGGAAGGCGCAACGTCGTCACTCATGGGGCCGGAGTCGGCAACAGGAGTAGCTCATCAAAGCAGGCATTCATGCGTGGTTGAAAAACTAGCATGACATAGAATGGGCAAATACGCCTGGAATGAGGCAGACTAAAACAGTAATATAGAAGCTAAGCAAACAGTTGACACTGCAACTCTTAAGACTGGACAGAGATTCCTTGAGGTTGGCAGTAGGACTGTATACAGGAGACTGCCGGCTCAGAAAGCATATGCACTTTCTAGGTAAGAGTGAGGAGACGTACAGTCGGAAGTGTGGGGAAAACACGGAGACTGCCCTGCGTGTCTTTTGCCAGAATCTGGCGCTGACGGTGTGCAGGGTCAATTGCCTGAAGTACCCCCCTGTGGAACTCGAAGGACTTAGAACGTTTGCACCAGTGGCACTGGTCCATTTTGCTAGAAAAGCGGGGCAGCTGGGATAAAAGATGAAAGGGGGGAGGGCACAATGGGCCTACGACCTGAGTACGATGATGGGATCCGGCAAGCGGAATCATCCCCCCTCCAATAAAATGAAATAAAATAAAAATACAATACGATCGAGAGTTACACAGATTCATGTAACATTATTTATTTAAGCAGAACCAAAAACACTTACAAACTCTATTTGAAATGTTCAAATGTTACGTGAACTATAATAAATAATACAGCTGGGGTGAAGTAACCAAACTTGCTCCAATAAAAGAAATACTCCGCCGCGTCGAGATTCGTCGGTAAGGTGAATAAATGTACATGTCACGTTACACTACTACATCTCTTGATTTAAGGCGACGGTGCTACCCTTGGTTAGTAACAAAAATGTTATTGCATTATTTTTCCGACACGATTGATCTTTCATACTAGAGAGGAGTATGGTTAACTGCGTCTCACAATTCTACAGTTTACCATTCTTAAGCGTCATGGAGAAAGTCGCGATGCGAAAATTCTATTATCTTCCTCGCACTGACAATCAGAGAAAGGCAGACGAACTTAGCAGCCAACACTTCCATGCAAGTTTCGTTGGGGTTCAAGGACTTAAAAAATACAAGGTTTAATCGACAGTATGGTCTGCTATGCAACACCTAAAGCTTTTGAAAAATGTTCACCTTTTAAAAAATGGTTCGAAATTGTTGAAATTTAAAAGAGCGAGAGAGAGGATATTTTGCTTCCCTTGAAGTTATTAACTAAACGTTAAGGAAATACAAAGTAATTGAGTAAATAAAAGTTCTAGAGTGCATTTTTTTAGCATTTGACCTCGCCAGTAAAAATACATAATGGTCAATACATAAATTATTATGGGTATAGACCCCGTTTTTCCAATTTTAGTATCGGGCGTTCGTAGTTAACTATAAATTATTAAAAGTTCGACAACATATGTAACAACAATATAATCACTAATTAGATATCACGAAAATAGACAACACATACTTATAGTCACTAGTGCTTACATATATCTAGGTGGTAAAGTAACAGATGTTATAATCACTGGTCATAAAGTAACAAATGGTAGAGCTTGTAGAAGCCTTCAATTTTTTAAATATTCATTTAATATTGATCTGAAAGTCGACATTTAAAAGTATATAATGTTAAAATAATATTAGGCATATAAATTCACAAATAATAATAACAATAATAATGAAGTTCGTACAGGTGGACTCGATCCAGTGAACTCACGATTATGAAGCTGGAGCCTATGGTTCATAATTTGTAAGATACTTTACTTGTCAGATACCGGCAGAAAGGTGACTCCTAGGCCATCCTATGTAAGAAGTTTATTCAGAAACAGATCAAAGTATTATATTGTCGAAATAAAAATATTGCTAATGTGCCGAAAAAAAGCAGTGTCCCGCACAGTCCGTCACCGTTAGCAGAGTCCGTCACCACGGCCACCGCTACAATTTCATGTCAAGCAGCATTAGACGGATGGCTAGTGATTATTACATGAAGTAAGTAATCGAGTTTCGTGAGAATTTTATGAGTACGAGAAATGCAAGCATTAATAATTTTTAATTAAATTGCTTTGAAAAATTATTTTGGAATATAAATTGTTCCCCTAGGGTTGCATGACGTGATAGTTTAATGATAGCGAAATAGATAAATAAAGGTATGCTGAAAATGGTATGCACATCCCTTCTTATTTAACGTCATTGATAAAGTACTCTCGGAAGAAGTGTAGTGATTAACGCAGCTAGACATTTTACGTTCGTATGATGGCAAGAATACGCCATACAACGGCACGATATGCCAGCAGTAAGCAACTTTCTGCATCCGCACGAAACTGGATTCTGACAACAAGGTATTGTAATGTAGGAACAGTAGTGTCGACATTGCGGCACGATAGTTCGGCTCGTTGGCAGCTACATTGGGAACCACTGCACCAATACCTTGGTGTCAAAATTGCACAAAGCTATAACCGTGCAGTGACAGAAAAATGTAGGCACTATCTGTGTCATTAGATTAAAGGCATATTCAAGGGGTGCAATGCTAACACGCTGAGGGCACATTGAAGGCGCGCTTGCTGTCACGTTGAGGGCACATTTAAGGCACGCTATCCTATACAGGGTAAAATATATTCCAATTATTGCATTAAAGATCGAATAATTATCCAATTTTCATTAATAAACTGATAATACATACACCATTAATATAGTAATAACAGAAAAAGAATATGAATGAAAAAAACAATGTACGACCATGGTAACTCCAGCTACCTATAGCGGCAGGAAGAACTGCCGGGGACCGGTATCGATCTGTCGACCTATTCGTTATACCTATGCTACTGTATGAGAATTACCGTGTATGAGTGTGCGAGAGACCAATATATAGAGCGAGTATAGCGAGTGAACTCTGTAAATAATACTGACAGAACAATTATTACGAATGGACTCTATATAACGGACTATCAGATAGCGTCAGTATGCACTCAGCTGAGTATTACAAGAGAATAAGCGTTGAGCTAGTTTTTTGTAGTTTCTCACGTAGTTCGGCGCGATCGGAAAACTATGCAAATTATATGTCCGTACAATAATCACTACTGCAGTGTTCATTTGAGAGTTTCACGAGTTAAACCATACGATTTTTACTGAAGGCACGTGAGAATAATTAAGAATATTACGAAAGCGCGGGAAAGCTGTTGCTCGTGGCACTCCGGCGGGTAGATGATAACTTATAATGGCGTCATACAGCAACCGGCACGAGGCCTGTGTGGTACGCTCAAGCACGTTCCATCGTGCCTTGTGTGGACAGTACACCGCTCGTGAGGTGCTTCCTCGCAGACGAACCTATGTTTTGGTAAAAAGTGTTTTCACCAACATAATACATAATGCATTTTTTATTGTAAAATTCTCTAATTTTTCTATCCTTCTTTATTAATTTTTATATTTAAGGTAGTCCATTCGTAGCTAAATCTTGTAATGTCAATTTATATGGCAGTAAAAATATATAAATATATTCTCTACTGACCACTCAGCAATGTCCCTGGGCTGGCAAATGCATTGTCCATCCATCACTGTTGAATAACCACAAATACTGTCAGATGTCACTGGAACTGTACACAGCATACAGAAATAGTATTCCTGGCTTTTCACAGCTATTCTGCCGATGCCCTCGTGGTGTCCAAATTCCAGGCGCCAATTTCTAAGCGTCCGATATTGTCATAAATACTAGTACATACTATGTGTCTTCATTTTGTTATTTTATTTTTCTTTTCACGTGATTATTGGTGATGAAAGGTGTCGATTAAAACCGTATGTGTATAAACGCTTTTACTGGAATCGCTAGGATCTCTCCGTTAAATTTATGGAAAAAGACATAACGAATGAATGTATTTTAATAGCTTCCTTTTTTTATTAATAGTTTATTGAGATTTCCTTCTGGTGTTGTTGGAATGGATATGAAATATATCGGAAAAGAATGAATTTTCACTCAAGGCAGGTAGGAAATAAACAGACCAAAAGATGTAAGCAGAAAAAATGGTTGTATTCCACCGTCGACTCTCACACTACATAAAAATATATAAAAAATCGTACAAATAAATTGAAAGTGAATTTTTATTCAAATATTTGGTGAGAAGGACACAATTATATTAATTGTGTGCTGTCATTTGTGAACGTGGTGCAACCAGCGCTGCAGAGCACGCCACGAGAAGAGATTTGAGAGCATGCACAAGTGAGAAATAAATATCGCCAATAAAATTGTGAGTTAATTTAGTTGAGAGAGAGAATGATAATTAAGTGAGAGCACATGCAATTATATTAATTGCGTGCTATAGTTTTAAGGTGAAACGTGGTGCAGCCCGCGCTAGAGTACACGCCACGCGATGAGACTTTATGTGGATGCACAAGGTAGATTTACTCACCTCACCAACATTGAATTTAGATGAATCATGAAGGTGTTCTCTTACCGTTTGTTACCGTCCTGTTAAGCATGAATATGATGAGTAGATCCGGTGTGATGGTAAAAATGATCCGAGGTGAATACAGAGGAATGTGCTGTCCAAGCGGGTTTTCACAGAAGTGTCTAAAATTCTCAAGATGGCTGTGCTTTACAAAGGCGTCGTTGTGCAAAGCTGATGTCAAGCGAGAGAGACAGCCTCTCGCTTAAGCAGCATGCCTGCGAGGCACTGCCTCGGCTACCTTCGTATAGCCGAGCGCAGCACACTACCCAGCAGCAACAGGTCGCCGCACGGCGAATATCGATCGCCGTGCGTCAGCTGATTTTCCAACATAATTAAAAGTTAATAATATATTTGTGATGAACAATTTTTATTCATTCGCGCAATTAGGGGAAGAATTCGTAGTTTTTTAGGAAGGTTATGAAACGACAAGTTCGTCTCATCTATTCAACACAGGGACATCAAGGCACCAGTACCACGCAAATAGCCAAGGTACACACGACCCACACACACAGAAGCATCAGTACTAAACGCAGTACCGAAATAGACCAAGAACCACAAGCCCAAGTACGCCCGATACATACAACCAGAGGATACCTGTAATACATGCTACCAAAACTACGAAGAACGGAGTACCTAAAAAAAACCAACTACCGATACTCGAGCTACTATAGTATTAAAATATCTATGAAAAGGAAACAACAACGGACACGTTAAATACAATAATCGGAAATATGGAATTAACGATAAATGGGCTACAGGAGATGGGCTACAGGACGACTATCGAATATAGTTATACCCTTTTATACAGGCAGAACTTGGAACAAGAGCGGGGGAAGCCAGTATAAAAGAGCACGAAATGTGATAATCGAGGAGCATTTGTTCACAGATTCTCACCAACGTTCAGGACCAGCTAGCAAATCTAAGGAAGACCAGCTAACCAGCCAAAGGAGGACGACCTGACCAACCAAAGGAGGAGCATACGAACAGCACCACTCCAAGGACCGGGCCTGATTCTTCTGAGGCCACTAAGACGAACATCTTCTAAGTCCAACCACTGAGTCACCAGACATTCAAACAGTCTAGCATCCGAGTCACCGAGATCTTACAAATAAAAAAGACCCATGTGGTACGGATAAAAATATACCAAACCCATGGGACTAAAAAACATCCTGAAATTTAGCTCCTGTCGTCGTTTCGATGCATCAATGCACCAAAGATGCATCTGGCTGACGCCTCCACCGTAGCAGCGGCGGGGCCGGCGAGTAGATAGCATAGCCAGGAGAGCTCAAGCGAGAGCTCCGTCCCCACCACAGGTCCCCAAAATATATAGATATAGGATAGGCTAGAACCAAATGCTAAAAAGAACTACAGACCTCACTAACATAGGTAAATTATCGACGGCAAGCCCTGTAGGAGAATACTCTCTTTTGCCTTGTGTGGAAACTAAACTACCATACCCTTAGAGAAAATATTTCATTAATTTAATATAAAATCTCCTTTTATCGCGGACACGATTATATAGGCGTGCGTGAGCCCGGGTCGAGCTTTTTGTACGGTGCATAATCCCCAGAATTATTAAAAAAGGAGTCCATTTAAGTAATATTAATAACATTATCTGTATTATTTATTAAATTTTGTCAAATAAACCCTACTTTTACCCAATACTGAAGCCTGAATTAATTTCCTCCCTGCTCGAGTCTGAACTAAAACCCTTTCAGGGTAATGATAACATTAAATACCGTTACAGTTAAGAAGCCTACTGGGGTTCAGCTGTCTCGCCAAACGCCAGAATTAACAGAGTCTTCTGCTTTTCAAATTTTGCTGTCTTCTAAAGTGTGACATCAATGCGTACAGGCAAAAGCTGATAATCCGATTTTTCGTCAACGGTATCGAGAATCTTGGGCTGCCGCGGCCGCCAGGGTATAATAGTAGATACTAAAGAAAAATCTTTCCAATCCGAACCTGTTCAAGCATTCGGTTGATCTTGTGCACAACTCGAATGTATAGTAGTAATATAACCGGCTTCCAAATCTTTATTCGTACCTAGGACACTGCGATATTTATCGTGTAACATTCACGCTATTCTCGAGTTTACAAGAATGCTATATCTCAAGCCGTTCTCCAGTAATAGATGTTCGAATTTTACAGTGTCATTACACACACACACACACACACACACACACACACACACACACACACACACACACACACACACACACACACACACACACACACACACACACACGCACGCACGCACGCACGCACGCACGCACGCACACACGTGCACGGACATTTTTTCTGAATGTACGTTTTGACACATTTTTAACGCGTTGGCATAAAAATCCCGAAGAAATTATTCACTGTCGCAAACAATACAAAATGTAAGTGAGACAGAATATCCTCATTTAAAATCGATGTTGCATTTACATCGCTTCCATCTACAATAAGAATTTATATATCAAGGTACCTCTACATTTATGATTTTCGTGTTAATTACAATAGCTTGGGGAAATTCTGGGCCATCCACTGCGACGATTTCTTCAGTTTTCCCAACATCTGTAGAGGTTCATTCAGCACAATTCAATACTCTTTTATGCGAGTGAACTCCTTATATACATTATTTCGGCCTTCCGAAGAAAATATACACGCATTTATCCCTATTAAATGAAATACAGTAATGTTACTTGGAAAACATATGCTGCCATAAAAAGTTTTCCAAGAAGCATTACTATATTTCATTCAATAGGGGAAAATGCGAGTACAATTTTTGTTAATTGTTAAATTTTTCTTCCTCTTTCATTTTTTCATCCGTATCTAAAAACGTCATCATTTTTCACACTCTTCCAGAGATGACGTCACAGAGCAATATGTTATGCCGTTCACGCATAAATAGGATATTACGGTCGACGGTATAATATCAGGGGTACAAATTGAAAATGCGGGTTTGATAACAGATGGCGTTACTAACGCTATACGCATCAGGCAGTACTGTGACTATGTTCATGTCAAAGCTACGTCTTATAGCTTTAATTTTCAGTATGTGTCAATTTATCGCAGTGTCAAATTCATAGTTTTTTTGAGCTCTCAATATGTCGAGTTTCGTGCCAACAAAACAGCATTTGCGGGAAGTTTTAATTTACTTCTTTAATTTGAAGAAAAGTGCTGCTGAAGCACATCGATTGATCTCCGAGGCTTATCCGAGTCATGTTCCATCGGTTCCAACGTGCGAGAGATGGTTTGTGCGGTTTAGAAGTGGTGATTTTGACGTTGAGGACAAAGAGCGGCCGGGCCAAGTGAAAAAGTTTGAGAATGCTGAATTGGAGGCAATACTCAATGAAGACTCGTGTCAAACTCAACAAGAGCTCGCAGATTCATTGGGAGTGACACAACAAGCCATTTCCCATCGTATAAAAGCCCTCGGAATGATCCAAAAGCAAGGACATTGGGTGCCGTATGAGCTGAAGCCGAGAGACGTCGAGCGCCGTTTTTTTGCATGCGAACTGCTGCTCGAACGGCAAAAACGGAAGGGTTTTTTGCATCGCATTGTCACTGGTGATGAAAAGTGGATCCATTACGATAACCCGAAGCGCAAAAAATCATATGGTTACCCCGGCCATGCATCATCATCGACGGCCAAACCAAATATTCACGGCGCCAAGCTCATGCTCTGTATTTGGTGGGACCAGCTGGGTGTGGTGTATTATGAGCTATTGAAATCGAACGAAACCATCACAGGAGCACTATACCGAACTCAATTGATGCGTTTGAGCCGCGCACTCAAAGAAAAACGGCCACAATACGAGCAAAGACACGACAAAGTAATTTTGCAACATGACAACGCTCGGCCACATGTTGCAGCGCCGGTCAAAACATACCTACAAACGCTGAAATGGGAAGTCTTACCCCATCCGCCGTATAGCCCAGATATTGCTCCTTCCGATTACCACCTTTTCCGATCGATGACACATGGCCTAGCTGACCAGCGCTTCCATTCTTACGAAGAAGCCCAAAAATGGGTCGATGACTGGATAGCAGCCAAGCCGGCCGAATTTTTTCGCGACGGTATCCGTAAATTGCCAGAAAGATGGGAAAAAGTTGTGGCTAGCGATGGACAATACTTTGAATAATTCATTTGTTACCATTTTTTCAGAATAAACGTTCAAAAATAGAAAAAAATCCCGCATTTTCAATTTGTACTCCTGATATTTAAAAAGTTATGATTTGGGATCGTTCGCCAAAAAGGAGATAGATCTCGCATGAAAGAGATAAGCGCATGAATTTACGATAGAAGAGTAAATTGGTTGTATATTTTAAATAACGACAATTTTCGTTATTTATTACAATACATGAAAAGAAATTGAAGTACAAATCATGGGTTCTCGAGTTAGCGACGAGTAACCAACCAATCTTATTCGAATCTGTTTGAAATTTGATTTCGGTAAAGTGGTTACTAACTACGTTTGGGCAAATTGATGAATTGCAATCAAGCGCGGACTTTGCTCGCAACTCGCTTCGTACATCAGCACATTCTTTCTACTCTGCGGGTGAGCGGCGTCGCAACTAACAATAAGCGAATGAGGAATAATGTCGAAATTAATTAGTGGAATTGTATCGAGTATTCCGCGGCATGACAACCCTCCTCCCTTCAAAGGAAAAATGTTTACCCAAAACAATATTTTCTTTCGTAGGTTTCTCATGTGTAGCACTTTATTTACACAGGATTCATATACATATACACAATTTTTTCTGTTAACAACATTACTTTTTTTTTCGTATACACAAGTTTATGTTGATTGTCCTCCGGAAATTTTCTTATCGTTATTCCGGGTATGCAAATCTTACTCTGTTGAGTGGACGCGTTGTACAAGCCCAGGCTAGCTCGGATTGCAGTCGCTCTGCCGGCTGCTGTCGTCTAAGTGGCTCGACGATTATGTTTACGTCGGCTGCTGTCGGGGACGGTGTCTCGCTCGACCCTGCTGGTGTCCGGTTTCGCCGATACCTTGAACATTTGTCATAGCGAAACCGACCAAGGCTATCGGCAATATGGCACCCAGTGCGTAGAAGCTCAGGTTGTGGATGTGCTGTTTTCCGTTCCCATCGATGTCGAGGTTTTCTATTATCTGGTCTGCACGAGCTTCGAGGTTTCGAAGCTCCTCTGGATCTCGCAGCACGCATAACAGTTGGATTTTTTTTCGGGCCTCGATAACGGTGCCTGGGCCTTTATCTCGGTTAGTTTTAGGTCGAATGACGGGAGTTAATTTTCCCGGATGATCTGCGATGTTCGCCCGATTCTCCTGACGTTAAAATCTCGGGGGGTTACTATACATACGCCTACCAAAGCCAGTATTCCCGTGTTATTTAAAATCTCATGCCGTGTGAGTTTATCCCCACAGTTTGTTCCAATGGGTTGTGGGGTTGGTGCGTCGTATATCCATCGCCATCGTTGCTGCTTTGGGACGATGAGAGTGCGAGTTAAAAGGATAACTCGTTTCGCGCATCGTTCGCCGTTGTCTGTATCGATTCTCGCGTATATCTGAACTTCGCAAGACGCGTCCTTCGTAAGCGAGTCCAAAGGATGTTTAGGCAGGCAAATATTGGGTCTGGGAAAAAGTTCGTGGCGTTGTTTTCGTAAAATTCAACTGGTTTTCTTATAGTGTGAAAATGAATTTATTTAAACCAAATATGCTCCATTATTATCGACAATGTTTCGCCATTTTTCGAGTAGAGCCATGATACCGTCGGTGAAGAACTTCTGTGGTTTCTGATTAAAAAACTGAATCAAGTAGTTTTCACAGGCTTCTTTTGAAAGCAGCTTAATTCCATTGAGAGAGTTCTGCAGAGATCGGAATAAGTGATAGTCAGAGGGTGCCATGACTGGACTATACGGTGGATGCAACAAAACTTGCCAACTAAGCTCTCGCAATTTTTGACGGGTCATCAAAGAAGTGTGTGGTCGGGCGTTGTCATGATGGAAGACAACACCTTTCCTATTAATCAATTCGGGCCGTTTTCTTTCAATTGCATAGCGTAATCTCTCTAGTTGTCCACAGTAGAGTTGAGAATCAATCGTCTGACCAACTGGAAGTAGCTCGAGGTGGACGATTTCCTTCCAGTCCCACCACACACACAGCATCACCTTTTTCGCTATCAATCCTGGCTTCGCGAACGCTTGTGACGGCTCACCATCCCTTGTCCACAATATTTGACGTTTCCGATTGTCGTACGTGAACCATTTTTCATCACCGATTATGACACGTTTCAGAAATGGCTCGATTTCATTGCGTTTCAGCAGCGCATCGCAGATGTTAATTCGGTCTATCATGTTTTTCGCGCTCAACTCATGAGGAACCCATACATCGAGCTTCTTCTTGTAGCCAGCTTTGTGTAAATGGTTCAAAACAGTTTTGTAGTCAATGCCTAGCTCCATACCAATATCGACACTGCTGATATGCTTATCTTGCTGGACTTTTTCAAGAATTTCATCAGTTTTTTCAGTGATTCGACGACTAGAGTGTGACTCATCTTTCACATCAAAATTACCAAGACGAAAGCGAGTGCACCATTTCCGCGAGGCAGATTTTGATAAAGTACCTTCACCGTACACAGCACAATTTTTTTCACAAGCCTATGCAGCGTTCTTTCCTTTGTCGTAATAATATTGCAAAATATAGCGCAATTTTTCATTACTTTTCTCCATTATCAAACGAAAACAACTTTGCAACCACTGAACCAATTTCGATGTTTATACACTCAAAGTAACGCTCGGAGTGTAACCTTTCTAACGAGCGTTTAGTGGTGTCGCGGCGATCTGTGTTTCCTGACTTATTTGCAATTGATGCCATCTATCGGGAAAAACGCAACGAACTTTTTCCTAGACCCAATATATACAGGGTGCGCCATCTCAATCTGGTCGATGGAAGTATTGAATAACTTAGAGAATTTTCAACAGATTTCACAAAGTCGTATTTTTTTATTAAATTTGATTCATTACAATTTATTTTGATTAGTTTCCAAAAACCACATCGATCAAATGTCCGCCTTTATTACTGAGACAAAAATGAGCTCTTTTTTCGGCATTTTCCATTGTATTTGCCAGCGTCTCGGGCGATATCGCTGCGATTTCGGCTCGAATGTTGTTTTTTAGCTCCTCTATGGTCTTCGGCTTGTTGGCATAGACTTTACTTTTCAAAAATCCCCACAAGAAGAAGTCCGGTGCAGTCAAATCCGGCGATCTTGGTGGCCAGTCAATATTACCTTTCTTTGATATCACACGTCCTGGGAACTTCCGACGCAAATAGTCCATTGTTGAGCGCGCAGTGTGACATGTCGCATCATCTTGTTGGAACCAAAATTCCTTAAGACCTTTTTCACGCATTTGTGGTAAAACAAAGTGTGCCAACATCCACCGATATCGATCCCCATTGACAGTTTCACCAGCTCTGAAGAAAAATGGTCCAATGGTGGTTTTTGAGCAAACACCGGCCCAAACTGTCACTTTCTCATCGTGCAATGGAGTTTCGTGAATAATATGAGGATTATCGGTGCCCCACATGCGACAGTTTTGTTTGTTGACAGCGCCAGAGAGGGTGAAATGAGCCTCGTCGGTCATCAGAATTCGCTCCCAAAAATCCGGCTCAATGCAAGCATTAATAATTTTTAATTAAATTGCTTTGAAAAATTATTTTGGAATATAAATTGTTCCCCTAGGGTTGCATGACGTGATAGTTTAATGATAGCGAAATAGATAAATAAAGGTATGCTGAAAATGGTATGCACATCCCTTCTTATTTAACGTCATTGATAAAGTACTCTCGGAAGAAGTGTAGTGATTAACGCAGCTAGACATTTTACGTTCGTATGATGGCAAGAATACGCCATACAACGGCACGATATGCCAGCAGTAAGCAACTTTCTGCATCCGCACGAAACTGGATTCTGACAACAAGGTATTGTAATGTAGGAACAGTAGTGTCGACATTGCGGCACGATAGTTCGGCTCGTTGGCAGCTACATTGGGAACCACTGCACCAATACCTTGGTGTCAAAATTGCACAAAGCTATAACCGTGCAGTGACAGAAAAATGTAGGCACTATCTGTGTCATTAGATTAAAGGCATATTCAAGGGGTGCAATGCTAACACGCTGAGGGCACATTGAAGGCGCGCTTGCTGTCACGTTGAGGGCACATTTAAGGCACGCTATCCTATACAGGGTAAAATATATTCCAATTATTGCATTAAAGATCGAATAATTATCCAATTTTCATTAATAAACTGATAATACATACACCATTAATATAGTAATAACAGAAAAAGAATATCAATGAAAAAAACAATGTACGACCATGGTAACTCCAGCTACCTATAGCGGCAGGAAGAACTGCCGGGGACCGGTATCGATCTGTCGACCTATTCGTTATACCTATGCTACTGTATGAGAATTACCGTGTATGAGTGTGCGAGAGACCAATATATAGAGCGAGTATAGCGAGTGAACTCTGTAAATAATACTGACAGAACAATTATTACGAATGGACTCTATATAACGGACTATCAGATAGCGTCAGTATGCACTCAGCTGAGTATTACAAGAGAATAAGCGTTGAGCTAGTTTTTTGTAGTTTCTCACGTAGTTCGGCGCGATCGGAAAACTATGCAAATTATATGTCCGTACAATAATCACTACTGCAGTGTTCATTTGAGAGTTTCACGAGTTAAACCATACGATTTTTACTGAAGGCACGTGAGAATAATTAAGAATATTACGAAAGCGCGGGAAAGCTGTTGCTCGTGGCACTCCGGCGGGTAGATGATAACTTATAATGGCGTCATACAGCAACCGGCACGAGGCCTGTGTGGTACGCTCAAGCACGTTCCATCGTGCCTTGTGTGGACAGTACACCGCTCGTGAGGTGCTTCCTCGCAGACGAACCTATGTTTTGGTAAAAAGTGTTTTCACCAACATAATACATAATGCATTTTTTATTGTAAAATTCTCTAATTTTTCTATCCTTCTTTATTAATTTTTATATTTAAGGTAGTCCATTCGTAGCTAAATCTTGTAATGTCAATTTATATGGCAGTAAAAATATATAAATATATTCTCTACTGACCACTCAGCAATGTCCCTGGGCTGGCAAATGCATTGTCCATCCATCACTGTTGAATAACCACAAATACTGTCAGATGTCACTGGAACTGTACACAGCATACAGAAATAGTATTCCTGGCTTTTCACAGCTATTCTGCCGATGCCCTCGTGGTGTCCAAATTCCAGGCGCCAATTTCTAAGCGTCCGATATTGTCATAAATACTAGTACATACTATGTGTCTTCATTTTGTTATTTTATTTTTCTTTTCACGTGATTATTGGTGATGAAAGGTGTCGATTAAAACCGTATGTGTATAAACGCTTTTACTGGAATCGCTAGGATCTCTCCGTTAAATTTATGGAAAAAGACATAACGAATGAATGTATTTTATTAGCTTCCTTTTTTTATTAATAGTTTATTGAGATTTCCTTCTGGTGTTGTTGGAATGGATATGAAATATATCGGAAAAGAATGAATTTTCACTCAAGGCAGGTAGGAAATAAACAGACCAAAAGATGTAAGCAGAAAAAATGGTTGTATTCCACCGTCGACTCTCACACTACATAAAAATATATAAAAAATCGTACAAATAAATTGAAAGTGAATTTTTATTTAAATATTTGGTGAGAAGGACACAATTATATTAATTGTGTGCTGTCATTTGTGAACGTGGTGCAACCAGCGCTGCAGAGCACGCCACGAGAAGAGATTTGAGAGCATGCACAAGTGAGAAATAAATATCGCCAATAAAATTGTGAGTTAATTTAGTTGAGAGAGAGAATGATAATTAAGTGAGAGCACATGCAATTATATTAATTGCGTGCTATAGTTTTAAGGTGAAACGTGGTGCAGCCCGCGCTAGAGTACACGCCACGCGATGAGACTTTATGTGGATGCACAAATTAGATTTACTCACCTCACCAACATTGAATTTAGATGAATCATGAAGGTGTTCTCTTACCGTTTGTTACCGTCCTGTTAAGCATGAATATGATGAGTAGATCCGGTGTGATGGTAAAAATGATCCGAGGTGAATACAGAGGAATGTGCTGTCCAAGCGGGTTTTCACAGAAGTGTCTAAAATTCTCAAGATGGCTGTGCTTTACAAAGGCGTCGTTGTGCAAAGCTGATGTCAAGCGAGAGAGACAGCCTCTCGCTTAAGCAGCATGCCTGCGAGGCACTGCCTCGGCTACCTTCGTATAGCCGAGCGCAGCACACTACCCAGCAGCAACAGGTCGCCGCACGGCGAATATCGATCGCCGTGCGTCAGCTGATTTTCCAACATAATTAAAAGTTAGTAATATATTTGTGATGAACAATTTTTATTCATTCGCGCAATTAGGGGAAGAATTCGTAGTTTTTTAGGAAGGTTATGAAACGACAAGTTCGTCTCATCTATTCAACACAGGGACATCAAGGCACCAGTACCACGCAAATAGCCAAGGTACACACGACCCACACACACAGAAGCATCAGTACTAAACGCAGTACCGAAATAGACCAACAACCACAAGCCCAAGTACGCCCGATACATACAACCAGAGGATACCTGTAATACATGCTACCAAAACTACGAAGAACGGAGTACCTAAAAAAAACCAACTACCGATACTCGAGCTACTATAGTATTAAAATATCTATGAAAAGGAAACAACAACGGACACGTTAAATACAATAATCGGAAATATGGAATTAACGATAAATGGGCTACAGGAGATGGGCTACAGGACGACTATCGAATATAGTTATACCCTTTTATACAGGCAGAACTTGGAACAAGAGCGGGGGAAGCCAGTATAAAAGAGCACGAAATGTGATAATCGAGGAGCATTTGTTCACAGATTCTCACCAACGTTCAGGACCAGCTAGCAAATCTAAGGAAGACCAGCTAACCAGCCAAAGGAGGACGACCTGACCAACCAAAGGAGGAGCATACGAACAGCACCACTCCAAGGACCGGGCCTGATTCTTCTGAGGCCACTAAGACGAACATCTTCTAAGTCCAACCACTGAGTCACCAGACATTCAAACAGTCTAGCATCCGAGTCACCGAGATCTTACAAATAAAAAAGACCCATGTGGTACGGATAAAAATATACCAAACCCATGGGACTGAAAAACATCCTGAAATTTAGCTCCTGTCGTCGTTTCGAAGCATCAATGCACCAAAGATGCATCTGGCTGACGCCTCCACCGTAGCAGCGGCGGGGCCGGCGAGTAGATAGCATAGCCAGGAGAGCTCAAGCGAGAGCTCCGTCCCCACCACAGGTCCCCAAAATATATAGATATAGGATAGGCTAGAACCAAATGCTAAAAAGAACTACAGACCTCACTAACATAGGTAAATTATCGACGGCAAGCCCGGTAGGAGAATACTCTCTTTTGCCTTGTGTGGAAACTAAACTACCATACCCTTAGAGAAAATATTTCATTAATTTAATATAAAATCTCCTTTTATCGCGGACACGATTATATAGGCGTGCGTGAGCCCGGGTCGAGCTTTTTGTACGGTGCATAATCCCCAGAATTATTAAAAAAGGAGTCCATTTAAGTAATATTAATAACATTATCTGTATTATTTATTAAATTTTGTCAAATAAACCCTACTTTTACCCAATACTGAAGCCTGAATTAATTTCCTCCCTGCTCGAGTCTGAACTAAAACCCTTTCAGGGTAATGATAACATTAAATACCGTTACAGTTATGAAGCCTACTGGGGTTCAGCTGTCTCGCCAAACGCCAGAATTAACAGAGTCTTCTGCTTTTCAAATTTTGCTGTCTTCTAAAGTGTGACATCAATGCGTACAGGCAAAAGCTGATAATCCGATTTTTCGTCAACGGTATCGAGAATCTTGGGCTGCCGCGGCCGCCAGGGTATAATAGTAGATACTAAAGAAAAATCTTTCCAATCCGAACCTGTTCAAGCATTCGGTTGATCTTGTGCACAACTCGAATGTATAGTAGTAATATAACCGGCTTCCAAATCTTTATTCGTACCTAGGACACTGCGATATTTATCGTGTAACATTCACGCTATTCTCGAGTTTACAAGAATGCTATATCTCAAGCCGTTCTCCAGTAATAGATGTTCGAATTTTACAGTGTCATTACACACACACACACACACACACACACACACACACACACACACACACACACACGCGCGCGCGCGCGCGCGCACACACGTGCACGGACATTTTTTCTGAATGTACGTTTTGACACATTTTTAACGCGTTGGCATAAAAATCCCGAAGAAATTATTCACTGTCGCAAACAATACAAAATGTAAGTGAGACAGAATATCCTCATTTAAAATCGATGTTGCATTTACATCGCTTCCATCTACAATAAGAATTTATATATCAAGGTACCTCTACATTTATGATTTTCGTGTTAATTACAATAGCTTGGGGAAATTCTGGGCCATCCACTGCGACGATTTCTTCAGTTTTCCCAACATCTGTAGAGGTTCATTCAGCACAATTCAATACTCTTTTATGCGAGTGAACTCCTTATATACATTATTTCGGCCTTCCGAAGAAAATATACACGCATTTATCCCTATTAAATGAAATACAGTAATGTTACTTGGAAAACATATGCTGCCATAAAAAGTTTTCCAAGAAGCATTACTATATTTCATTCAATAGGGGAAAATGCGAGTACAATTTTTGTTAATTGTTAAATTTTTCTTCCTCTTTCATTTTTTCATCCGTATCTAAAAACGTCATCATTTTTCACACTCTTCCAGAGATGACGTCACAGAGCAATATGTTATGCCGTTCACGCATAAATAGGATATTACGGTCGACGGTATAATATTTAAAAAGTTATGATTTGGGATCGTTCGCCAAAAAGGAGATAGATCTCGCATGAAAGAGATAAGCGCATGAATTTACGATAGAAGAGTAAATTGGTTGTATATTTTAAATAACGACAATTTTCGTTATTTATTACAATACATGAAAAGAAATTGAAGTACAAATCATGGGTTCTCGAGTTAGCGACGAGTAACCAACCAATCTTATTCGAATCTGTTTGAAATTTGATTTCGGTAAAGTGGTTACTAACTACGTTTGGGCAAATTGATGAATTGCAATCAAGCGCGGACTTTGCTCGCAACTCGCTTCGTACATCAGCACATTCTTTCTACTCTGCGGGTGAGCGGCGTCGCAACTAACAATAAGCGAATGAGGAATAATGTCGAAATTAATTAGTGGAATTGTATCGAGTATTCCGCGGCATGACAACCCTCCTCCCTTCAAAGGAAAAATGTTTACCCAAAACAATATTTTCTTTCGTAGGTTTCTCATGTGTAGCACTTTATTTACACAGGATTCATATACATATACACAATTTTTTCTGTTAACAACATTACTTTTTTTTTCGTATACACAAGTTTATGTTGATTGTCCTCCGGAAATTTTCTTATCGTTATTCCGGGTATGCAAATCTTACTCTGTTGAGTGGACGCGTTGTACAAGCCCAGGCTAGCTCGGATTGCAGTCGCTCTGCCGGCTGCTGTCGTCTAAGTGGCTCGACGATTATGTTTACGTCGGCTGCTGTCGGGGACGGTGTCTCGCTCGACCCTGCTGGTGTCCGGTTTCGCCGATACCTTGAACATTTGTCATAGCGAAACCGACCAAGGCTATCGGCAATATGGCACCCAGTGCGTAGAAGCTCAGGTTGTGGATGTGCTGTTTTCCGTTCCCATCGATGTCGAGGTTTTCTATTATCTGGTCTGCACGAGCTTCGAGGTTTCGAAGCTCCTCTGGATCTCGCAGCACGCATAACAGTTGGATTTTTTTTCGGGCCTCGATAACGGTGCCTGGGCCTTTATCTCGGTTAGTTTTAGGTCGAATGACGGGAGTTAATTTTCCCGGATGATCTGCGATGTTCGCCCGATTCTCCTGACGTTAAAATCTCGGGGGGTTACTATACATACGCCTACCAAAGCCAGTATTCCCGTGTTATTTAAAATCTCATGCCGTGTGAGTTTATCCCCACAGTTTGTTCCAATGGGTTGTGGGGTTGGTGCGTCGTATATCCATCGCCATCGTTGCTGCTTTGGGACGATGAGAGTGCGAGTTAAAAGGATAACTCGTTTCGCGCATCGTTCGCCGTTGTCTGTATCGATTCTCGCGTATATCTGAACTTCGCAAGACGCGTCCTTCGTAAGCGAGTCCAAAGGATGTTTAGGCAGGCAAATATTGGGTCTGGGAAAAAGTTCGTGGCGTTGTTTTCGTAAAATTCAACTGGTTTTCTTATAGTGTGAAAATGAATTTATTTAAACCAAATATGCTCCATTATTATCGACAATGTTTCGCCATTTTTCGAGTAGAGCCATGATACCGTCGGTGAAGAACTTCTGTGGTTTCTGATTTAAAAACTGAATCAAGTAGTTTTCACAGGCTTCTTTTGAAAGCAGCTTAATTCCATTGAGAGAGTTCTGCAGAGATCGGAATAAGTGATAGTCAGAGGGTGCCATGACTGGACTATACGGTGGATGCAACAAAACTTGCCAACTAAGCTCTCGCAATTTTTGACGGGTCATCAAAGAAGTGTGTGGTCGGGCGTTGTCATGATGGAAGACAACACCTTTCCTATTAATCAATTCGGGCCGTTTTCTTTCAATTGCATAGCGTAATCTCTCTAGTTGTCCACAGTAGAGTTGAGAATCAATCGTCTGACCAACTGGAAGTAGCTCGAGGTGGACGATTTCCTTCCAGTCCCACCACACACACAGCATCACCTTTTTCGCTATCAATCCTGGCTTCGCGAACGCTTGTGACGGCTCACCATCCCTTGTCCACAATATTTGACGTTTCCGATTGTCGTACGTGAACCATTTTTCATCACCGATTATGACACGTTTCAGAAATGGCTCGATTTCATTGCGTTTCAGCAGCGCATCGCAGATGTTAATTCGGTCTATCATGTTTTTCGCGCTCAACTCATGAGGAACCCATACATCGAGCTTCTTCTTGTAGCCAGCTTTGTGTAAATGGTTCAAAACAGTTTTGTAGTCAATGCCTAGCTCCATACCAATATCGACACTGCTGATATGCTTATCTTGCTGGACTTTTTCAAGAATTTCATCAGTTTTTTCAGTGATTCGACGACTAGAGTGTGACTCATCTTTCACATCAAAATTACCAAGACGAAAGCGAGTGCACCATTTCCGCGAGGCAGATTTTGATAAAGTACCTTCACCGTACACAGCACAATTTTTTTCACAAGCCTATGCAGCGTTCTTTCCTTTGTCGTAATAATATTGCAAAATATAGCGCAATTTTTCATTACTTTTCTCCATTATCAAACGAAAACAACTTTGCAACCACTGAACCAATTTCGATGTTTATACACTCAAAGTAACGCTCGGAGTGTAACCTTTCTAACGAGCGTTTAGTGGTGTCGCGGCGATCTGTGTTTCCTGACTTATTTGCAATTGATGCCATCTATCGGGAAAAACGCAACGAACTTTTTCCTAGACCCAATATATACAGGGTGCGCCATCTCAATCTGGTCGATGGAAGTATTGAATAACTTAGAGAATTTTCAACAGATTTCACAAAGTCGTATTTTTTTATTAAATTTGATTCATTACAATTTATTTTGATTAGTTTCCAAAAACCACATCGATCAAATGTCCGCCTTTATTACTGAGACAAAAATGAGCTCTTTTTTCGGCATTTTCCATTGTATTTGCCAGCGTCTCGGGCGATATCGCTGCGATTTCGGCTCGAATGTTGTTTTTTAGCTCCTCTATGGTCTTCGGCTTGTTGGCATAGACTTTACTTTTCAAAAATCCCCACAAGAAGAAGTCCGGTGCAGTCAAATCCGGCGATCTTGGTGGCCAGTCAATATTACCTTTCTTTGATATCACACGTCCTGGGAACTTCCGACGCAAATAGTCCATTGTTGAGCGCGCAGTGTGACATGTCGCATCATCTTGTTGGAACCAAAATTCCTTAAGACCTTTTTCACGCATTTGTGGTAAAACAAAGTGTGCCAACATCCACCGATATCGATCCCCATTGACAGTTTCACCAGCTCTGAAGAAAAATGGTCCAATGGTGGTTTTTGAGCAAACACCGGCCCAAACTGTCACTTTCTCATCGTGCAATGGAGTTTCGTGAATAATATGAGGATTATCGGTGCCCCACATGCGACAGTTTTGTTTGTTGACAGCGCCAGAGAGGGTGAAATGAGCCTCGTCGGTCTTCAGAATTCGCTCCCAAAAATCCGGCTCAGCTTCCTTCATTCGACTAACGTTATTAGCGTAAGCCAAGCGCGTTCTTTCGGCGTATAGCGATACATGGTTGAAATTGTACTGAAATAACCTATACGAAATGTGTTGTACGACGCTGGTCGGTTAAAATCTGTCAGAGTTATTCAATACTTCCATCGACCAGATTGAGATGGCGCACCCTGTAATTTACTCAATATTTTGCAATTTCGTAATTTATCGTTAGTCATCCAGAGAAAATTCCGGTTCTTTTCGTCGATTACTACGTAACTCTCGGTTGTGTCTACGTAGTATTCGCCGTTGCGTACTTGAGTTGGTATGGGGTATACCTTCTGTATGCTGTACTGCTATTGCCCGATTAGCAGTATGTCGGGCACGAGTGTGTGCGCGATCTCAGCGGCAGGGCCAATGCACCTGCCTTACCACTCGCCATATCGTTTATAATTAAACTAACTCCTGTACGTCGCTGAGTAGTGTCTCTAGTGCGATACTTATTGCGATTAGACTTTCGTGTAAGTGTTGGCGCCTTACTACGTCGTACAAGTCGTCATTGAGTATGTGGTAGATACGCTGTATTTGTGCCAGCAGAGCTTGTTCATTGGCCTGTAGCAGGTGTACAAGTATAAAATGCGGATTTTTTTTCTAAAAAAACCGTTAATTTCGGAAGAATGATAAAAAGTGCTTTATTCAAAGTATGGTCCATCGCTTGTTATACATGTTTTCCATCTTTCGGGAAATTTGTGAATAGCACGCCAGAAAAAATCTTCCGCTTTTGCTGCGAACCATTCATCGAGCCATTTTTTCACATCTTCGTACGAATCAAAGCGCTTCTCAGCAAGTGCGTGACCCATCGATGCAAACAAGTGGTAATCGAGAGGAGCCAAGTCTGGTGAGTAAGCCGCATTGGGTAGAACTTCCCAGCTGAGTGCTTCCAACGTGTCGCGAACCAGTTTTGCCGTATGTAATGGAGCATTGTCATGAAGAAAAACGACTTTGTGTTGCCTCTTTCGGTATTCTGGCCTTTCTTCAAGCAGCGAACGGTTCAAATTGGTCAATTGTTGTTGGTAACGTTTAGTATTAACCATTTCCCCAGGTTTTAACAGCTCATAATAGACCACGCCCCTCTGGTCCTACCAAACACAGATCATCGTCTTTCTGTCAAAGCGATTCGGTCTTGCGGTCGATGTGGATGGTGCTCCTGGGTCTACCCATGATTTTTTACGCTTGGGATTCTCAAAATAAATCCACTTCTCATCCTCTGTAACTATACGATGCAAAAACGACTTTCTTTTGTACCGAGCGAGCAAAATGCCACATGTGCTTTTGCGCTTTTCCATTTTCCTGTCGTTCAACTCATGTGGTACTCATCTACCGGTCTTCTGAGTCTTTCCCATGTCTCATAGTCGATTGGAAATAGCTTGTTGACTAACGCCCAATTGCTCGGCGAGTTGTTTTTGTGTTTGCGAATCATCTTCTTCCAACAACGCTTGCAATTCCACATCTTCGAATTTTTTTGGCGGCTTTCCACGTTCCTTATCTGCAACATCGATGTCACTACTGTTGAAACGCCGAAATCATCGTTCACACGTATCTTGCGATGGAGCATATAGTATTCACCATAAGCTTCTCGAAGTAATCGGTATGATTCAGCAGCAGTTTTCTTCAAATGAAAACAAAAATTTAATGGTGTCCGCGAATACTCTTTGTACGGTATAAATTTTGACATATTGAACACAACAACACAACACTATGCACACACTTTTCCATTTTATCACTCGTGCGCGTTTAACACTTGTTGATGACACAATAAAATGGCGCAGTGTCAAATCTTTATAGCACAAACTGTATTCATGCGCCATCTGTTGTCTGAAATCTGCATTTTATACTTGTGCACCCGTTATATGGTGTGCGCTTTCATTGAAGAAGGTAATGTGGTCTTTACCACTGGTACCTGATTTTTCAACCCTTCTTGCAGCGTCTGATGCGGAGCTTTCAGCCTGGAAATTTCTTCATGAAGCTCTTAGCGTCAGTAGCGTCCATATTCCAGGTGATCACTTTAATTATGTATCGCAGGCCATTGACCAGTCCTCTGCGCTCTCTAATAGGGCGCGTTCCTAGGAGGTCATATATGATCACTATCCCCACTTCTATTTTCCTTCTCATTTCCGATACCGAGTCGGCGATGACGAGGCAGAGGTCGTTGCCGTGAGTGTCCTGGTCGTATAGCTCCAGCAGGCGTTGCAGATTTTTGCTAACGTCTGCTTCTCGGTGCATTAATGCGGCGAGGTCCATTCTGACGGTCAACCGCCACGTCGACCAGGTTACCGTAAGACTTCCGATGTCCTCATAGTATATTCCCGGATTGCTGGAGAAGGTGTTGACTTCGTAATCTCGCGGCGGCTGAGCGGCATTGACAATTTGGTACGCCGTGACCAGGCTGTAACTATAAGACAGTGTTGTTCGAAGGTGCCGCCTTTCCGTGAAATTGCTTGCTCTGCAATCCTATCTCCCTTTCTGGTGAGAGTTTCATTGCGTGAGAGCTCCTTGGCTCATTCTTAGTCTACTCTTGAACTTGCCAGGATGTCAGAAATATATAGAGCTGTGGTTCACCGAGGCGGTGAGCTCACCCCCGAGGTGCTGGAGCAGGCAGTAGGTTTTTTATCTCTTTTTATTATACTTTTTTTTTAATTTAGACGATTTATTAACGATTTATTTCCTGTTGCAGAGGTCGCTGATAATCCCAGGCCAGGGGCGTCGCTGCCGGTCGGACGGTGTGCATGCCTTCCTGGCGGCGTATTTTGTCCGTCACCGCCAGGAGATCTGCCGCTGGGCGGTAGACAATCTGTGGGGCCTAGGGGCTTAGATCCGCGAAAGGCGGAGCCCTACTCCGACTTCGTAGGCCTCCAGCAGCATTTCTGGGAGAGGCCTACTTACAGGTGCCCCATGTGCGGGGCGGACTGTTTCGCCTGAGCTTTCGGCCTGAAGCTTTGGAGACTATATTTTATTTTTTTTGTATGAAAAATTCTTGATATGTAATTCTGTATTTCTATATTTCTAAAAATATACATGTTTCTTATAACTTCGTTTTCCTATTGAAGATTTCCTTGCGCTCGGCGGAGCCCCTTTCCCTTATATATTTTAGCTTTCATTTCAGTTTACTAGCTACAGGTGATTCACATATATTGAAACGTTTCGCGATTTTTAATACCTTGTTTATCCCTTTTTATGCCATGTTTGTGCGCGTCTACTAAGTTATTGTGGAAAAATCGCGTAGTTTTAAATTTTTATTTCGAGCGCGGTCTCTCCGATACCACTGGTTAGAGGAGTGATGTCTCGAAACTGATTCGTGCTCTAGGCTGGATGGAAGGAGTTGAGTCTATTGTTTTATAAGAGTGTGTGATTGATTCTACTTCACTTTTTTGTTTTTGTTTTGTTGAGAGACCTCAGTCTGAGTTTATTGATTTGCACATGTCCGTGGTGGACGTGCGATTCGTTACCCTTTCATCATTGGTCTTGGCATTTGGTGAGTAATTCTTTAATTTGTTAGTGCGTCAGGCGCTGATTGGTTTGCATTGCTTGTGAGGAGGTTGGAAGGGTTGGCTTCGATAGGTGGAGGTGGTATCGAATCACTAGGTTGTGGTGTTACATCTTTGTACGCCTTCTATTTCCGATCGGAATTGAATTTTGTGATTTGTGCGCTCGGAGCTTAACACTCAATCGTCCTGTTTATACGCTATCTTCTTTTTATAAATTATGTACGCGGAATTGTTTCCGGTATTTCGGGTTTTTGATTCGAATATTCGTATAACGATGAGATATCGCCTTACGGAGTTTAACACTCGATTTTTTCTATTTGGATTATCGCGTTATGCTTTTACACGACTATCTTAAATGTACGTATGTGGAATGGTTTCCGGTATTTTCGGGGTTCTGACTCGATTGTTCGTATGGCGATGAGATATCGCACATACGGAGCTTAACACTCAATTTTTTCTATTTGGGTTATCACGTTGTGCTTTTACGCGACTATCTTAAATTTGCGTATGCAGAAGGGTTTCCGGTGTTTTTTTTTCTGATTCTACTACTCGTATGTCGATATGGCATCGGACTAACGGAGCTTTACACTCAATTCACTAGTGGTTTGAGGGCTTCGTGTGTTTTATGCAACATTACGAGGTGGTGGTCTTCGTACTAGGTGGGGCCTACTGTTGACGCCATTCTCTTTAGGGTGGGTACTTGTGATTGCTCGTGTGTACCTACTGATCTTTTGTGTTCTCCTTGTCCGATGGGTGCTTCTTTGATACGTTTTTGATTGTTTTGTCTGCAGATAACTACTTGTTAACTTCTTATTGATGTTTTTCTTCCTTTGTCTGGTTTTGGTATGTTTTGTGTGTTTGTGTTAGTTTGATATGTTGGCTTGGTTAGTCTTTTTTAATTCTTGGTGGGAGGGTTTGCTCTTCTTTCTGTATTGTAGCGGATCGCATTAGTGGCGTTCCGTTACAATATATTATACATATATATTGTAACGTAAATTTGCCCTTCAACGCACCACGTTACCTGTAGTCGGTCGGGGCTATTTTTTCTTCCTTTATTTTTTTTCTTTCGAGTTGGGCGCCAGTCGCTTACGCACCGGGAGGAAAAATAACGAGGATGGTGACAAGACTCAGCCCAGGCTAGCTACAGCTGTTCAAGGTAGAGCGGGTGGTTCGGACTGTCAAGGTGGTAATAAATAAATTTCACAAATAAAATCAAGGAATAAAGTCCATGAATAAAGACACTAGATAAAATCAATAAATAAAATGACTAAATAAAATCATAAAATAAATGAACAAATAAATCAATAAATAGAATCCCATAAATAAATTAATAAATAACTCGGATAACAATACAAATACAGGATTCTTAAATGCCACTAGGGCAGATCGTTTATTTATTTAAAATAACTACTGATTTTCCAGCAAAAAAAATATAAAGCAAATATCCCGTAAATTATCTCTGGTGTTTAACAATGGGTACTCTAAATTAATTCGGCAGCATAAATTATCACGACATTCGCTCCTTCTCTCACACTTTCCCGCGCAGTCAGATCCGTATCGATTCCCGACAATTCGAATTAATTCATGTCCAACGGAATTCCAAAGAACGGTCGGGACAAACAATATAGAGTTCCACAAAGTCAAATAATAAGCCTCCTCGAAAATTTCGCGCGTGATACAGCCGGTGCCGGGCCAATCCTGCACACACACAAAATAACAGTACAATCACGGGGCGCCGGAAGGTCACGTTCGCGAACCCTCTAATTGTTCGATTCTTCCAACTTGAAAGTCTTATGAAGGCAAAACCGAGAATAACTCATTAATGAAATAATAAACAAGTACCAATTAAATAAAGTGAAATAGAAAACAATAATAAAATAACTCACGTCAAAATAATAATAACAATTATTACTATAGTCGAATAAAATATAATAAAACTAACGGACAATTTAATAATGCGAGATACGTTCCAAACCTTGCAAATACCCTCGCAACCGCGTACAAAATACGGGACGACGGCCGAACACGCGCTGCGTAAGCTTACCAAAATAATAAAATAATAAAAGTCCAATCTAATAAAGTAAATAAAAGAAAATAAATAAAATAATGTAAATCAATAAACGCCAGTTAGTCTGGAAAATCCGCGAAACGGTCTATAACGTTCAAATCCCTCACACACGACCACTCCACGAGACGACATACTAACGCGCGCACGGTTTAACGGTAAACGAATACGAAAGAGTAACAGAAAACATGGAGTGACTTATTCCTGACTCTAACTGCCAAACGATCTCGATATTACATTCTAATAGACGCCATCTGTCTCGATACGAATTATACTCTGCGCATGGTATTCAGGAATCCGAGGTACGACCAAGCTCTAATTGACTTATAAGTCAGCGAAAAATAAATGTGATGGCGAAAAACCGTAGAAAGAAAGAGAGCTCGCCGGGACGGTGCTGCAGCGATTTCCCCCGTCTCTGTCTCGACTTAGTTTCTTTTTTCCAATTTGATCGTCCAAAAAGGATCTTCCGGTATCCACGACTCGCCAATAAATTTCGTTACAGCCAAAGGTAGAGCGGGACAACAATACGATAGCGCTACGTCCTACACACTCGCCTAATTAACTCGGCTAATTGGGAAAATCGGTGTCGCTAAGTAACCGCGACTAGCGTCTCAGGTAGACAACGCATAAATTAACAGAAGATAATAGAAATGTGTAGTCCAGTCCGACAGGTGAACCCCATTGGATAGATTGATTATTGCTTGTAGATCAGATTGCCGACGGTAGATAGTAGCACATTGGTTGTAGATGATTGTCGAGCAGGACGGCTCTATATCCCGACAGTGAGAGGTGGAAGATGATTGTATCTTCTCGCTTTAAAGAGAGTTACCGAATCCCGAAGCCGACCATCCGTGAGTACAGTGGGTTCCTTCTCTTTATTTTTCTCCGTCCATCCGAACGTACGAATAAAAGAATAGAAATATAAAAAAAAATTAATTTAATTAGGCCCTACGATCTTATCCTAGAGTCCTGCGAAATCGTGCTGGAAGCCGTCGTGCGAGGAGGACGCAGCGCATGAATATTTTGCCGCGTTACAATATATATATAATATATAAATTCTTTTTCTTTTCGTTTAGTCCATTAGTGCTCGATAAAAGGTTTCAGCCGGTTCGCATGCACCGGCTGCCCTTTCCGTCCCCTCTGGACTATATAGATGACAGGAGAGCGTTTCTCCGAGATCGTATATGGCCCTATCCACTCAGCCGACCGGCAGCATCGTACGGTCTCGTCGTGCAGAAGCACTCGGTCGCCTATATTGTAATCTTTGTCAGTCGTCACGTGGTCATATGTAGCCTTTGCTCGTTCCTTAGCTTCATATAGCTTGTCATATGCGATGGACCACGTGACGCGCAATTCCTCGAGTAGCTCTTGCGCGTAGGCGTAGATATGGCGGGACTCTTGCCGGATGGCCGTCGGTACATCTGCGTTGCATCAGAATACCAGCGTATAGAGGAGCATTCCTAACCCAGTGTGCGGTGTGGTATTGTACATAAACATCGCGTACGGTAACAATTCATCCCAGTTTCCTTGATCCTCGTTTATGAATTTTTTTAGGTATTCAGCGAGGGTCATGTGCGATCGTTTCAGTGCGCCGTTTAATTGTGGGTGGTATTCTGTGGTTTACCAGGTCTATAAATATGAAACCGGAATTTGCCCATAGATGGCCCTAGCTGTCAATGTAGTTACCGTCAAACCGCGTCATTGGCGCCATTTCCGTGTTGACATCTCTAACAAAGATTTTCAACTCACAACAATACAAGTTTCATACAACAGCATAGTTTGTAATAGCGTTCAACACGTCGAATTTTGTGCCTGGAAACTACGATTTGCGGACAGCATTGATTTTCTGTTACCAATTGAAGAAAACTGCTGCAGAATCGCATCGAATGCTTGTCGAAGCTTACGGTGAGCATGCTCTTGGTAAATCAGAGTGCTTTGAGTGGTTTAAAAAATTAAAAAGTGGCGATTTTGACGTGAGAAACGAAGAACGTAGAAGACCATCGAAAAAGTTTGAAGACAGCGAATTGCAAGCATTATTGGATGAGGATAACGCTCAAACGCAACAACAACTCGCAGATCAATTAAATGAGACACTAGAAGCAGTCTCCAAACGTTTGAAAGCCATGGGAAAGATCTAGAAGATGGGAAAATGGGTTCCACATGAACTGAATGAAAGACAGCAGGAAAACCGAAAAACCACTTGCGAAATGCTGCTCGCCGGGTACAAAAGAAAGTCATTTCTCCATCGAATTGTGACTGGCGATGAAAAGTGGATATATTTTGAGAATCCTAAGCGTGAAAGATCATGGGTAACTCCAGGCGCACCATCGGCATCGACTGCAAGGTCAAATCGCTATGGACGAAAGACAATGCTCTGTGTTTGGTGGGATCAGAAGGGTGTGATATATTATGAGCTGCTAAAACCTGGCGAAACCGTTAATACTGAATGCTACCGACAACAAATGATCGATTTGAATCAAGCTTTGCGTGAAAAACGACCAGAATATCAAAAAAAGGCAACACAAAGTGATTTTGCTTCATGATAATGCACCATCACACACAGCAAAACTGGTCAAGGAAATTGAAGCGTTTTCGATTGAGGCGTTTAGTTGGGAAATACTTTCGCATGCGGCTTACTCCCCAGACTTGACTCCGTCCGATTACTACTTATTTGCATCGATGGGACACGCACTTGCTCAGCAGCGCTTTACTTCTTACGAAAATGGCTCGATGACTGGTTTGCCTCAAAAGAGCAACAGTTTTTTTGGCGTGGCATCCACAAATTGTCAGACAGGTGGGAAAAATGTATAGCTAGCGATAAGCAATACTTCGAATAAAATATTTTTTATCATTTTCATACAATAAACGTGTATTTTCTATACAAAAATTCTGGTTTAATATTTATAGACCTGGTAGACCTTTTTTATGCGTAACAGGCGGCACACTTCCTTGAAGGGCACACTGAGGAAATTCGTACCCTGGTCGGATGGTAGTTTTTCCGGTGTTCCAAACCGACGAATAGATTTTTCTACTAGAGCTTCGACGACCGTTGGTGCCTCCTGATTTGGCACTGGCACAGCGGCACTATACTTCGTGAGGGCGTCTTGGAAGGTGAGTATGTACTTGTCCCCTGCAGACGTTACTGGTAGCAGTCCTACAATGTCTACCGCCACCTTTTCAAACGATGGTGTTGGTGTATTGTAACATAGTTACACTCTTTAGCTCATTTTATTATGTCAAACGGCTATAAGAGCCGACAGTAGGCGAAAACACCTGAAAAATTAGACTCGGTACAAGTGTACCGAGGCTTTCGGGCACTAGGCCATCGAACCTAGTATAAAAACTAGAGCTGTCGCCGCTCCGGAATTTCCTCGCTGACGTAAACAGCAGGTCAACGACCAGCTGGCCTTGCTCGGTGGCGAGGGGAAGGCGGTGAGCGCGGCAGCGGCGAACCGCAAAAGTGTAAAGATGCATTCCATTTAAAATTTCGATGGAAAAATAGGCAAAGGGGACTGAGGCCAGGGGAAGCCTATAAAAGGTCGGTCCGGGGAGACAGGAGCTCTCTTGGCGAAATAGTCTAAACGGTGGAGGTACGAAAATTTAGAACGGAAAAATTCTAATTAAAAATCAAAATTCAAGAGTTATTTCAAATCTTACCTATCGTAGAGTCTGTGTTCACTCCAGAAAATAAAACCAGTGACTGGTGCCCAGAGACGAGAAAGTGCCCAAATCATTAACAATACCGAGTTATATGGTGTAGAAATTATCAAATTATCACGATTTAACTAGTCGATAAGTTCAATAGAGTAGATGCGTAGGAATAATTAATACGATTAAGCGAGTAGTTTTTAAGAGTTCTCAAGAGAATAGGATTAAGAGGATAGATTCGTGTGTAGGAAAGGAAGTGCATAAAATTAAGCAAGTAAATTTAGTATGTAAGGAAATGAAATGAAATAGTGTGGATTTAAAAACCGGCGGTACAAACGGGAATCGCCCGGTCGGATGAGTGGAAGAGAGAAAGAGAGAAAGTGAAACGAGAGTGAAAGAGAAAGAATTGTCAATAGAGTTGATACACTCTATCGAAGGAGTGAGTGCGAAGCAAAATAGCTAGTAGTATGATATATCTGTGCACCGAGTATACAGTAATACCATTGTACAGAACCATAACAGACTTACGAAGAATACCGAGAATCTGTGCACCCGAAATAATATAATAACTGTAGAAATAATCGCTAAAATTACGAAGTTAAAATAGTCATTATGCAGGATTCGAGTGACCGTAATTAAAAAGTGACGTTTTGCTTATGAAACTATTTTTCTTGGAATAAAGCCTTACCGTCAACCACTACGAAGTCTCAATTAATTAGTTATGTGATCGAGCCCAAATTCCCACGATAAATAAATATATGATAACGTTAAAAATTACCGTTACATTTGGCGCCCAACGGGGGGCTCGACACAGCTGAGAAAGACTGCGGTGGTGAGGTAGGTCGTGCGTGAGCGAGAATAAATAAACTTGGTGAAATTAAAGTATGGATCCAGGCGTAAAAGCAAGTCTTTCAACGGATCTAGAGGAGTTGCGTATGATGGAAAGCCTGGAGGAACAGCATCGGCAGGAGGGGGATGCTGAAGTAGGTCCAACATATATATGGGAATCAACAACAGCTGATCACTTATTGGATGATCGTCGGCGGAGAGATCGAAGAGATATACAGCGGATTTCGGAAATTACGCCGATTGAGGAAAACGAAGATGCACTAGAAGGAATCGCGGATGACCAGATGAATAGTGGGGTCGGCAGTACGCCGAGGCTTATCAACAGGACTGCGGTTATTCCACTGGATCCAATCGGTGTAGGAGATTTAATGCAATTTTTACAAAAGATGGAGGAAAAGAGTGACAGGAAGTTTGCTGAGATAATAAGAACGCAGCAGGAGGTCAAGGACGAGTGTATCGGCAGGATTTCTATTTTGAGAGAAGCAACGACGGACGCACTGGAGAGGGAGATCTCGGCGGTGGAGTGCCGGACGGATAAAAAAATTAAGGAGGCCCGGGGAAACATACTGGAAAATCAAAACGTCACAAATAATTACATGCAACAACAGGTTGCTGGTCAGAAGGTGACGGTAGAAAAACTTGAAAGGAGAACACAGGAGATGATGGCGGAAATCCGAGCGGCACAGGAAATTACTGAGGAACAAAATAAAAGGATTGAAAAATTAGAAGAGTCAACACGGAGAGCCAATACGTCTATGAGCTTCGGACAAACTATTGGAGGAGGTTTGAATGTCACACGATTGTATACGACAGCTCAGAAACCACCGACATATAATGGTGACGGAAAGGAAAGACCAATGAGATTTTTGAAAGAATTTCGAGAATTTTGTATCGCAGGAGGGATCGAGGATACTGAGATTCGGCACGCGATCGGGACAGCTTTGAAAGGTGTTGCAAATGATTGGTGGCTCGTGGTCGAAGGCGCAGTACACGACTTTCAAACTTTTGAGGAAAAATTTCGTTCGAGATATTGGGCTCGTGATATGCAGGACAAAGTCAAGAAAAATTTGGAATTCGGATCATTTTACACGGAAGAACAGATGTTAACACGAGCAGAATATACGACACGTGTTATCGGTAACGCGCGAGATCTGAGCGAAAAATTAAGCGACGAAGATATAATACGTCGTCTCGCAAAGCATTTCGATGAAGAAGTGCGCAGTGCCGTGAGAGCTCGACAAATTTGTGATATCGAGGAATTTCTGGAATTGCTGGAGAGCACGGACGTGGCCGGTCCATTGAATTACCGGAGAGTGACAGGTCGTACAGGGGAATATGCGTCACAAGAGCCGCAGAGAAATTTTTACAGAGGAGCGGCACGCGAACAGACGGCGCGGCCATATTATCGATATGAAAATCGAGAGAACACTGTAAACAATGGCGGCCACGGTGGGCCGGTGACACAAGGGTGGCAAAATGGTCGGGGGGATGGACCACCATGGCAAAATAATGGGCCATGGCAACCATCAAGACCCGCTTGGCAAGGAAACAGGCCAGAAGGATTACAGAGACCGGAAAATAACAGACCGACGGAACCTGAGTTGCAGAGACAGGAGCAACAGCCAAACGGTCAAGTAAATAATATGAATTGTGGTGCACAGGGTCCGTTCGTGGCACACACGATCCCGAGGGAACCGGTACCAGAATGCTCAAGGGCAGGAAACACGAATCCGGGAAACGCTTAGCCGTTGCGCCCAGAAGAGTGGAAGTCATTGAAAAGAAGAGTATAGGATAGAGCGCAACGGTAGAACAAGAAAAAAGGAAAAGCATAAGACAAAAGATGAACGCAAAGAAGAGAGAAAAGAAGAGAGTAAGGAATCTGCGAAGAAAAGAGGAACAATGCAGGAATAAGGAACAGGCGGTGAAGAAGGTTGCAGAGGAGAACACCGAACGGCGAGGGCGGGCTGGATCCGTGGAAAGCCGAGTTCTGGAAGACGGTAAAGGCTCATATGAGAATAAGGAAAATATGTGTTCAGAAAACGTTGCTAGAATTCAGTTAGTACCGGATATCAGAGGGCCAGCACCGAGGGTGGTCGACGAGGAAGAGGAAAAGCAGGTGACGTGTTCAACACTCATGGGAAATCCACGGGAATTTTTGAAGGAGCAAGTAGTTAGAGTGCCGAGCAAGTGGTACGACGAGGAGCATCTGAGGTGTCCAGAAATACCTATGGAGATAGCCAAAATATTTGAAGTCAGTCTAGAAGACAGCGGGAGTGAGGGGTCTGGTGTTTCGAAGGAGTGTTTAAAAAAAAATGAGGAAATTTTGAAAAGTTGCCCGATGCTACCAGTGACGGCAAAACAGGTGGTCGGAGTGTTTGGGGGGGAGACTGCTTGGATAAAAAAACAAGTGATGGTGAATATGGAAGCGTATGCGGCGAGCAGTGATTCGCAGGTGCGGGTGGTGCCGAAATTGTTAAAGCCAGAGCTAATCGGAATCGGTGGAATGTGGACGTTAATTAATTCAATAAACAGTGAACGGCGAATCTTGGCGATAAGAAATAAAATTATCGCAAAATTAAGTGATGGGGTGTGCCGACATAAGGAAATCTACGTTTACGTTGAAAAGAAAAAGAAAAAGAAAATAATGAAATTATATAAGAGATCTTCAGGCGAGTTGCGAATGCACCGTTACAGTATCTGTGAGGGCTATTGGGGTCCCTTCTCCTTAATTTATTTTTCTGGCAGGACTCACAGGCCGTGATGTATTATTCCAGATCCTTCTTTATGTCTGGCCAATTATACTTGGTAAGGATCCATAACAGCGTATGCCTGATACCCTGATGCCCTCCTATGAGACTGTCATAGTATTCTTTGATGATTTTTAGCCGGTCTCCGGCAGCTGGACAGGCTAGGCCACTGCTGCAGTCGCTCCCGTCAGTAGTGGTGCTGTCTCTCTTTGGACCTCTGGCAAAGCGCGGGCCGCTAGCCGCTTTCTCGTGGGCGAGCCTGTCCCTCTGATGAATTACTGTAGTTGCCAGGCATATCTTCGGCCCTCCACTTTGTGCGATCGTTCGTATACACGTACACGCTGTCCTTTTCTTTTTCGCCAGACTTTTCTTCGCGTCTTATTTGTGCTCGTATTGTTGCGTACCTGGTGTACAAGTATGAAATGCGGATTTTTTAAAAGTGAAACTTCTTTTGGGACGTTGTGAATTGGATGTTATGAAACGAAAAAAGTGTAACGGAAGTTGAGACAAACGATATAGATTAATAGAATTTGGCCTCCGAGAGAATGAAACAAAACACATCGCTATGTAATTTCTTTATACTCCGTCTTCTCTTTGTGCGGTGGTTCGTAGCGTCCCCACTCCTGCCTTTCGTGCATGGGGCTCTGTGCATACGGGTTACTTTCTATACTATAGGTATAGGGCATAGGCACAGAGTATACGACGCAAGCAGAGAGAAAGAGAGAGAGAGCCAAGATACATTTAGAGGTATAAGACACGTTTTTCTGTCTTGTATATGCGCCCTATTCTCTGTGCATATATTGTATATTAGAGTGAGGGGCAGAGAGAGTGTGACAGAGAGAAACATCGAACACAGTATAGCGTCGCATTATTGTGTCCAGTGCGTTCTTTTATAAATTATTGCCTTTTGTCTATTTAAAATAGTGTATTTATATTAAATAATGCCGAAAACAACTGCCGATCGTGTTGGAGAGTATCGTGCAAAAAAAGCTGCTGAAAATAAAACGAAAAAAACGGCAAATTTTATGAACAAAATGGTTTTACTTGCGATGAAGACTAATTTCATATACTTGAAGCAGGAATTACTCAACCTAAAGTGTTTTTAAAACGAATACTATCAGAAAAGTGGCATAACTCGTTCAACCCTTTCGTGTTCAATATTTTTAAATCAAATACAGATTTCCTACTTAATGTCGAAGAGTACTCTTGTGCCGCGTATGTCGTAGAGTACGTGAATAAAACAAACAGAGGCATCAGCAACTTGCAACGTCAAATTCATGAAATCATTGATGAAAATCCGGAATTCGATATAGTTGAGATCACAAGAAAAATGAGTGTAAATTTGCTCAATACAGCTCAGTTCACAAGTCAAGAAGCTACATGGTACTTACTTCGGGGTGCCAATGTCAAAGAGTTCAGTTGTGGTAGTTTATATTTCTACAGTGTAGCGTGTTGAGGGCATCGAATTAGAAAAACACAGAAACAATTAGAAGAAATGCACGCTGATGAAAATTCAACAGATATATGGAAAGGAAATTGGTTCGACAAATATGAGCAGCGACTAGAAATATGGAATTAGTATCACTAGCACAATTTGTTGCCAATTATTCTAAGAATTCACAACGGACATACACTCGAAGAAAGGAACAGCGCATCATTCGTTATGGAAATTACGATATGGCATCAGATTATAATGAACATAAAAGGGAAATGGTCACTATACATATTCCCTTCCGAAATTCAGAAGCTGAAGTTTTAACAGAAATGATATTCATTAAAATTTACGACGAAAACGAAGATATCATATTGCAGCGTCGAAAGGAATTTGAGTCTGATTTGGACATTAACAAAACCATTGAAATTTATCGGAGATTGTGCCGTGAAGATGGACTACAAGACGACAATGATGATGATGAAGCTCGTAATGCCGTTACCAGATTTCCGGAGGCAAATCCATTTTAAGCACTGTATAACAATCCGAATGCAGATGTTAATAATGATTTACGTTTAGCGACGCTGAACGAACTTGGGGCAATCGCTAAGAAAAAAGAAAACCCGATGCCCATTTCTTTGAACTTATGCGAATGGCAAATGAAGAACAAAAAGATCTTCTCATGCATGTTATTTCATATCTTCAGTCCGAAAGACCCTCGCCATTGCAAATATTCTTCACGGGCTCTGCAGGATGTGGAAAACATTGGTAATAAAACTGTTAATGGAAATTTATAATAGGTACACACAGAATGATGGATATTGTAACGCTTACATAACTTGTGCTTCAACTGGGAAAGCTGCAGTAGCAATTAGTGGAACAACGGTCCACACAGCTTTAAAAATAAGTTTGTCCAAATTACTTCCTTTATCAATGGACGTCGCCCAACAATATCGTTCACTATTTACATACGTTCGTGTTCTAATCATAGATGAAATCAGTATGATTGGTGCTGAACTGTTTGAGCAAATCGACGCAAGATGAAAACAGATCACTGGTAATTTCAACGACAATTTTGGAGGACTGGATTTAATTCTAACTGGAGATCTACATCAACTACCGCCGGTTCGAGCAACCCCAATTTATAAACAGCTGAGACGACAACTAGAAGGTCCTACGCTGTGGCGAGGCTTGCAATTCTACGAGCTCCCAGAAGTCATGCGGCAAGCTAATCAAGTATTTTCAACAATATTGACAAAAATTGGCGATGGAAGGTTATTAGATGAAGATGAGCTGCAGTTGATGAAATCAAGATTCTTTACAAAAGAAGGGGCTGACAGACTGTGTCCAGATGGTGTGCGGTTATTCTTCAACAATCGATCTGTTAGTGAGTATAATAATCACATTTTTAATTGTGCAGACGTCAAAGTCAATTCTATAGCAACAGATGTTTATATTGGTTGCCAAGGAGCTCAGGAAGAAGCCGTTATGAATCAAAAACTTCACAAGATGTCGAGTATTGATACCGGAAGATTACCATATGAAGTCACATTGGTATTGAACAAATCATATATATTAACCACCAATATCGACTTGTCAGATGGGTTAGCGAATGTTGCTACAGGAAAATTGGCCCACATAGAATATAATGATGATGGTAAAATAGGTCGTCCATGGCTAGAATTTCCGGAGTCAACCAAAACTGGTGAGAAGATAAGTAAGGAAGCTTCTGCGTCAATACAAAGACACAACCTCAGTCGACTGGCTGTTCCGATAGATCGAAGAACTTCTACAATTCCAGTTGTTGCGAATAAAACAATTGTCGCAAATCGCAATCATTTTCCGTTAGTGTCAGCATGTGCTATAACATTACACTAATCTCAGGGAGGTACATTTAGTGAGATTGTGTATGAGTATGAAAAACCACCCTCAACTCACCCTCAACAGCTCGTATACCAGGTGTATGCATAAGTTTCTTCCGGTTTTTTGGTAAAAAAAAACACGTAATTTTCAAGGGAAATTAATTTTTGTTTTATTCAAAATATTGGCCATCGGCTTCTACACATTTCGCCCATCGTTAAGGTAACTTATGAATACCATGCCAGAAAAACTGCTTGTCTTTTGCGGCAAACCATTCGTCGAGCCATTTTCCAACTTCCTCGTCCTCGAAATTGCTGAAGTGCTGCTCTGGGAGCACGTGCCCCATTGATGCGAAGAGGTGATAGTCAGATGGCGCCAGGTCTGGGGAATACGGCGGGTGCGGAAGGATGTCCCATCCAAGCGATTTCAAGGTGTCTTTCACTGCTTTTGCTGTGTGAGACGGCGAGTGACTTTGCGATTTTCTATTTGACGTTCATTCAAATCGTGTGGGACCCATTTACCGAGTTTATTGATCTTCCCCATTACTCGTAAACGTCTGCTGATTGTTTCTTGTGACACATGTAATGCTTCTGCTAATTGCCGTTGAGTTTGAGTTGGGTCATCATCCAATAACTCCTGCAATTGCTCGTCTTCGCATTTTTGTGGTCTACCAGAGCGCTCACTGTCTTTCACATTGAAATCACCACTTTTAAATTGTCGAAACCATGTCTCACATGTTCTAATCGATGGAGCGTGTTCACCATATGTTTCTACCAGCAAACGTTGACTTTCAGCAGCCTTTTTCTTTTGATTAAATAAGAAAAGCAATGCGTGCCGCAAATGTTCTTTTTCAGGCACAAAACTCGACATGATCACTAAACGATAAAACAAAGACGCTAGTTTTTGGCGGACTCAACTTGTGTGTGTTTGTAGGTTAATGTCAGACGAACAAAATGACGTATGTGTCAAATTAATACGCTGCGTACTTTTCGCTGGCGCCATCTCTTAGTTAAACCGGAAAAAACTTATGCATACACCTGGTACGTAGCATTATCACGTGTTACCCGTATTGAAGGTTTATATATTACTAGCAGGGGTACCCGGCGTTGCCCGGGTTAAATTTCTGGGAGCAGTAATGAATGAAATGGAAAAGTGAAATAAGTGGGTATCCAGTCCCCCACCACAACAAAAGTGCTGTTGTGGTGTATTACTGATCTGATGTTCGATCAAGGGTATCATGAGGCCACCCTCACTCATGTCGCTGGACTTTTTGCTTTTTGTTTTGGGTCTGCTCAATTATCAATCCATCCCCTGAAATTTTAGTCAAGGTCAATGAGTGACCTTTGACCTTGGATTATTGATTTTCTCAAACCCTATGCCCTGATTATTTTTTCCTAATTACACTTTTTGACATTCTGCCTCCTTCATGTAGTTTATGTAGTGCCCAAACCTCATTGGGGTGCCTGGCTTCGCTCAGCCTGGCATTTGCTCATGGTCATGGCTACCTCTTAAGTCATGCACTCCCTTGGTGCTGCGCACCTGACTCACCTCTGGTGTTACAGGCTAGTCACCTTGGGCGACTCCAACAGCTCGGTGCCTTGAGCACCTCATATATACTGTACATTTTTTACCTTGATCCTGGATCTGAGGTCATTTATTTTCTTAAACCATATACCCTGATCACTTTTTTCTGATTACACTTTTTGAAATTATGCCTCCTTCGGGTACTTTGTGTAGTGCCAGAAACACCTTTTTGCCCCCCGAGCCGCCCCCGGGACGCCGACCGGGGTCATGACCCCCCTATGTTGTGGCCAGGGTCAATACACACCCAACCAACCACTTTGGGCAGGGCTCGCTTCAAAACTCTGCGAGCTATGGCTGGACATACATACAGACATACAGACAGACCTACAGAAATATATATTAGATTACTAATAATGCAGATCAACGATTTTATTATGGGCGACATATTCGTAATTCGAAAGGCTTTCATTGAACAGACTGCAAACCCTCGGAGGATTATTGACAGAATTCATTACATATAGATCAGAGTTGTCAATCTTCTTATTTAATTGTCAAATTCTACGTGCTCATGTAGGAGATATAAATTCGGATAAAATTGCAACAGAATCAAATTTCTTGATATTAGGTGCGCAACTGAGTTCCCGCTGTTTTTCAAGAGATGGTTCCAGTAGTAAGTGCTGGTCGATTGGGACATAACCAAAACCTCATGAACCAAGCTTAGATATATGGTAAACAAACCGCTTTGACACATTAGTGATTTTGTTTTTGCGTCATAAGCTTTTGGTTGTGTGAAAATGTCTGATTTTGTGCCAAATAATCGTTGTTTGCGGGAAGTGTTGCTTTTCTTTTTTCATTCGAAGAAAACGGCGGCTGAAGCGCATCGAGAACTCCAAAAAGTTTACGGAGATGCTGCTCTAAGTGAAACAACATGCCGTCATTGGTTCCGTCACTTCAAAGACGGTAATTTTGATGTTGACGACCGTTCGCGTGAAGGAAGGCCAAAAACCTTCGAAGACGCTGAATTGGAGGCATTGCTCGATGAGGATCCGTGCCAAACGCAAAAAGAGCTTGCTTGAGCATTAGCAGTTACCCGCCAAGCCATTTTCAAACGATTGCATGCATTGGGAATGGTTAAAAAACAAGGAACTTGGGTTCCTTATGATTTGAAGCCAAGAGACGTTGAGCGTCGTTTTTTCGCCTGTGAACAATTGCTCCAGCGGCAAAAAAAGAAGGGTTTTCTTCATCGCATCGTTACGGGTGATGAAAAATGGATTCATTACAGCAACTCAAAGAGAACAAAATCATGGGGACTGCCCGGTCATGCTTCTACGTCGTCGGCTCGGCCGAATATTCACGCTGCGAAGATTTTGCTGTGTATTTGGTGGGACCAGGGCGGTGTTATTTATTATGAGCTGTTGAAACCGAACGAAACCATCACTGGGGAACGGTATCGAACTCAATTGATGCGATGGAGCCGAGCACTGCGCGAAAAGCGGCCACACTAGGAGCAGAGGCACGAAAAAGTGATTCTACAGCATGACAATGCTCGGCCTCACGTTGCCAAACCCGTTAAAACCTACCTAGAAATGCTCAAATGAGAAGTCATACCCCACCCGCCATATTCCCCAGTTATTGCGCCGTCCGATTATTATTTGTTCCATTCAATGGCACATGGTCTGGCTAATCAGCAGTTCAGCTCATATGAAGACATCTCAAAGTGGCTTGATTCGTGGATAGCCTCAAAAGACGAACACTTCTACCGTGACGGCATTCGAGCTCTGCCAGAAAGATGGGAAAAAGTTGTCGTTAGCGATGGGCAATATTTTGATTGATTCATTTGTAAACATTTTTTCACAATAAAGTTGCATTTTCATCAGAAAAACAGCGGGAATTTATCAGGGGTACAAATTGAAAATGCGGGTTTGATAACAGATGGCGTTACTAACGCTATACGCATCAGGCAGTACTGTGACTATGTTCATGTCAAAGCTACGTCTTATAGCTTTAATTTTCAGTATGTGTCAATTTGTCGCAGTGTCAAATTCATAGTTTTTTTGAGCTCTCAATATGTCGAGTTTCGTGCCAACAAAACAGCATTTGCGGGAAGTTTTAATTTACTTCTTTAATTTGAAGAAAAGTGCTGCTGAAGCACATCGATTGGTCTCCGAGGCTTATCCGAGTCATGTTCCATCGGTTTCAACGTGCGAGAGATGGTTTGTGCGGTTTAGAAGTGGTGATTTTGACGTTGAGGACAAAGAGCGGCCGGGCCAAGTGAAAAAGTTTGAGAATGCTGAATTGGAGGCAATACTCAATGAAGACTCGTGTCAAACTCAACAAGAGCTCGCAGATTCATTGGGAGTGACACAACAAGCCATTTCCCATCGTATAAAAGCCCTCGGAATGATCCAAAAGCAAGGACATTGGGTGCCGTATGAGCTGAAGCCGAGAGACGTCGAGCGCCGTTTTTTTGCATGCGAACTGCTGCTCGAACGGCAAAAACGGAAGGGTTTTTTGCATCGCATTGTCACTGGTGATGAAAAGTGGATCCATTACGATAACCCGAAGCGCAAAAAATCATATGGTTACCCCGGCCATGCATCATCATCGACGGCCAAACCAAATATTCACGGCGCCAAGCTCATGCTCTGTATTTGGTGGGACCAGCTGGGTGTGGTGTATTATGAGCTATTGAAATCGAACGAAACCATCACAGGAGCACTATACCGAACTCAATTGATGCGTTTGAGCCGCGCACTCAAAGAAAAACGGCCACAATACGAGCAAAGACACGACAAAGTAATTTTGCAACATGACAACGCTCGGCCACATGTTGCAGCGCCGGTCAAAACATACCTACAAACGCTGAAATGGGAAGTCTTACCCCACCCGCCGTATAGCCCAGATATTGCTCCTTCCGATTACCACCTTTTCCGATCGATGACACATGGCCTAGCTGACCAGCGCTTCCATTCTTACGAAGAAGCCCAAAAATGGGTCGATGACTGGATAGCAGCCAAGCCGGCCGAATTTTTTCGCGACGGTATCCGTAAATTGCCAGAAAGATGGGAAAAAGTTGTGGCTAGCGATGGACAATACTTTGAATAATTCATTTGTTACCATTTTTTCAGAATAAACGTTCAAAAATAGAAAAAAATCCCGCATTTTCAATTTGTACTCCTGATAGTTGCGCACCTAATACTTTCTGAGACATGGTTGGATAATGACGATCATATTGATATTCCGAATTTCGATATTGTGGTAAAATTTTAACACGATATTAGAGCAGGTGGAGTAGCGATATATCACAATACGAATGATAGTGCTCGTATTGTTACTCCACAAATGGATGTAAGTACGCATCAAACAGAATCATTGTCCGTGCATCTTTCTAATATTGGAGAAATGTGTGCTTGTCATAGCACTTTAGAAGAAGGGCAAACGGTTATAATTGTTGTTAAATACATTTCTCCAAATAAAGCAATGGAATCTATCATCGAATTAATTCACGAAAATTTAATTAAATATTCGCCAGAAGTGTCCATGATACTTTTAAAAAAATACCACGAATTACCAATGATTTTAAGTGGAGATTTTAACATAAATTTTGCCGAACCAACTTCATTACCTTTAATATAATTTTTGAATAATACCTTTAGTTTACAAATGTCAAATAACAAAAATGAGCCAACAACAAGATCTGGAACTACCATAGATGCAGTATTTCAAGGATTTTTAAATAAAATTCAAACCAAATATTTGTATCATATTTTAGTTACCATAAGCCGTTAGTAACATGTTTGGAAGTTGACAATGATGAAAATAATGATAATATATGAGCTAATTTTACCTATGTAAAAAACTGTATAAAAAAAATAATGTTTATATTAAATATAGCGATTTCTATATTTCATAAAATATTACCTCTAGTTACATTGTTTATCTCTCTCACTCTCCCTCTCCCTCTTTGGGCAATAAATAAGAGATTAATCAATCTCTCCCTGTCTCTTTACTTACCTTTTCATAGTCTACATGTCTCATTCTGTCGCAAATTACCCAGAATACAAAGTTTCACTTCTACCGCGTGTGAACTGCACGTTTTCTGTTTTTTCTAAAAAAAACATGTGAAATTCGGAAGATTGATAAGAAGTGCATTATTCAAAGTATGCTCCATCGCTTGTGATACATTTTTCCCATCTTTCGGAAAATTTTTGAATACCACGTCAGTAAAAATCTTTCCCTTTTGCTGCGAACCATTCATCGAGCCATTTTTTCACATCTTCGTCCGAACCAAAGCGCTGCTCAGCAAGTGCGTGACTCATCGATGCAAGCAAGTGGTAATCGGAAAGAGTCAAGTCTGGTGAGTAAGCCGCATGGGGTAGAACTTCCCATCTGAGTGCTCCAACGTGTGGCAAACCGGTTTTGCCGTATGTGGTGGAGCATTGTCATTAAGAAAAATGACTTTATGTTGCCTCTTTCGGTATTCTGGCCTTTTTCAAGCAGCAAACGGTTCAAAACAGTCAACTGTTGTTGGTAATGTATAGTATTAACCGTTTCTCCAGGTTTTAATAGCTCATAGTGGACCACGCCCCTCTGGTCCCACCAAACACAGAGCATCGTCTTTCTGCCAAAGCGATTCGGTCTTGCAGTCAATGTGGATGATGCGCCGGGTTCGACCCACGATTTTTTACGCTTGGGATTCTCAAAATAAATCCACATTTCATCCCCTATAACTATACGATGCAAAAACGACTTCCTTTGTACCGGGCGAGCAAAATGCCACATGTGTTTTGCGCTTTCCCATTTGCTTGTCGTTCAACTCATGTGGTACCCATCTACCGGTCTTCTGAATCTTTCCCATCTCTCGTAGCCGATTGGAAACAGCTTGTTGACTAACGCCCAATTGCTCGGCAAGTTGTTTTTGTGTTTGCGAATCATCTTCTTCCAACACGCTTGCAATTCCACATCTTCGTATTTTTTGTATTTTTTGTTGGCTTTCCACGTTTCTTGTCTGCAACATCGAAGTCACCACTTTTGATACGCCGAAACCATCGTTCACACGTATCTGGCGATGGAGCATATTCACCATAAGCTGCTCGAAGTAATCGGTATGATTCAGCAGCAGTTTTCTTCAAAAGAAAACCAAAAATTATTGCTGTCTGCGAATGCTCTTTGTTCGTTATAAATTTCGACATATTAAACACAACAACACAACACCATGCACACACTTTTCCAATTTATCACTCGTGGGCGTCTGACACTTGATGATGACATAACAAAATGGCGCAGTGTCAAGTCTTTATAGCACAAACTGCATTCGTGCACCATCTGTTGTCTGAAATCCGCATTTCACACTTGTACATTATATGCGACTAAGAGCGTCTGCATTCGTATTTCTTTTTACGGCTTAATATTCGACGTCGAACTCATGTGCGGACAATTTAATTTTCCAGCGCATAACTCTCGATCCGGGATCCTTCACGCCAAACAATTCGCACTTGCCTTTTTTTTGGCAGAAATTGCAAAATATGGCCACCTCGTTTATGTCCTCTGGCTTAGCATCGGGAGACTCGGTCGACCTGACTTCCGAGTGCAGTCCCGTGTCATGTACCCTGCCTTCCCGTAGACGAAACAAATTTCCCCCTATCGGGTCGGCTGGCCCTGGGACCTCCTGGTATAGCTTGATACTCCACCTACACCTCCCTTTGGCTGCGTTATATTGGTGATTTCGATGGCCCACGCCACTGAATCGTGCAGTGTCTGGTAGTTACTCGCACGTACCAGTACCTGCACCTGGTCATGCAGCCCGTTCTCGAGAATCGCCTGCGCGCTCCGTCGGATGATCTTTTAGTCAACCGTCACCAATGGCACAAAAAGTATCTCGGTTATGTCCACCGTGATACGCTCTATTCTTGTCGCGTAGGCGGCGATGTTTCCAGCCTGTCCCTGCCGGCGGGAGCTGAATACTATCTGGAGTGCGGCCGGAGATTTCCGTTGTTCGTACAACGCTTTCAACTCACTCATCAGTTGTGCCATTGAACTGATGGTTTTGTGCAGCAACTGCCTTGTTGCTGCACCGTCCAACTTACTCATCACGATTAGTTCTAAGAGGGTTTCGTGCTTTTCCTCAGCGACCCTGCGGAATATCGTTTCGCAGGACTTAAAAAATTACGGCAGGGCCTTGGCTTCCTTGCCGTTGAATGTCTCTACCATTTTTATACCCAGATTCACGCTGAGCATGTTGGAAGGAGTCCGCGACTCTTCAAACCGCGTACGCCTCTGTTATGGGAGGGGTGGCGGGTCATCACTTATACCTGTTATCTCTAGTCGCTGCTCCAACTCCGCTCCCGTACTCATCCGCTCCCACCTCATTTAGCGTATCGACCAGATTCCATCTTGCCGTCGGTACGTCGTTGCCCCGGAACCTTTTCTCTCGAGCTCGTGCTGAGCCCTCTCTACTTTACGGTGACTCCTGTTAACCGCCTCGTACTACTTCCGTACCCGATATGGTAGTGGCCACGTTGTCGTACCAGTGGCTGTCGGGTACCCTACGCGGTCTATTGTTTGCAGGTGCTTGAGTGCTGCTCGATCATTGCCTCGGTTATGTTGACCGCGGTTTACTCTCCGGTGGCCATCTCGCTCAGGTCGTCACTAATGGTACGGTCGTGGGCTCGGAACGACGCTCCCCTAAGCGGATTTACCCCGAATTGTGCGGTCAGTCGGCCGGCGATGGCTTCTTGTCTGTCGGCGGAAACGCTCTACGCGTCCTAACTACGATGTACCCAACTGCTGCTGCTAAGCCAGCCGCGAAGTCTACACCCTCGCCAGGTAACGTGAAATCTAACCAGTTTCCCCTGCGCTTCGGTTGCGCGTTACTATTTCCCGACATGTGGCGACTTACGTGGTTGACTCTACTTTGAAAATATTCCCTCTATTCCTTAGTCGATTATTTTTTTATCTTTAAATTGAATATTTTCCCCAATCGAGCGTGACCTAACTGGCTTTGGTTTTCTCTGCTAGGCTGTATGGATTAGTAATGTATGTAACCGTCACTTACAGAAAGATGGTTTTGCAGATGATCCTTTCCATGGTGATGTACCTTGAATGTTGTTGGCCTGTCGATGTGTAGTCCCCCTCCGTGGTAGGTCGTTGACGTCTTTCCTGTCACCGTTGATTCGGTGGTTCCTGGGGACGTCCTGTGGTGCGTCGCCAACTGTTGCACGACGGCTTCCTCACAAGTTCACTTCCGCAAGCACTTGATTGCATACTTGTGCGTTATTGTCCGCGTCTTGACGTATCACCGTTGACCCGGCCATTCAACAGTTTGACAGCTATGTCTGACTGCACTGACCACTCACTGCACGACTTCGCGTCAGATTAGCCGAGTTTTCACGTACTACACTGATGTCCTTAGCATGGATGGTAGTCGTCACTACAATATCACTGTTGTTATGTTGGTAACTGGCATATATTGAAGGTGGGATGAGTATTGACTCGTGGCAGGTGAAAAAGAAACCAGACATACGATGTTGATAGAAAAAATGGTCTATATTCACTCGAATATTCTACAAAAAATATTAAAATTATACTGAGCACTGAATCTACAGAGTGAGCTGCATGTATATTTATATTAATTGCGTGCCGTATTAAAAAAAGAGCGAGAGAGCGTACCAGGTCTATAAATATGAAACCGGAATTTTTGTATAGAAAATACACGTTTATTGTATGAAAATGATAAAAAATATTTTATTCGAAGTATTGCCCATCGCTAGCTATACATTTCTCCCACCTGTCTGACAATTTGTCGATGCCACGCCAAAAAAACTGTTGCTCTTTTGAGGCAAACCAATCATCGAGCCATTTTCGTTCATTTTCGTAAGAAGTAAAGCGCTGCTCAGCAAGTGCGTGTCCCATCAATGCAAATAAGTAGTAATCGGATGGAGCAAGGTCTGGTGAGTAAGCCGCATGCGAAAGTATTTCCCAACTAAACGCCAATCGTTTCCTTGACCAGTTATGCTGTGTGTGATGGTGCATTATCATGAAAATCACTTTGTGTTGCCTTTTTTGATATTCTGGTCGTTTTTCACGCAAAGCTTGATTCAAATCGATCATTTGTTGTCGGTAGCGTTCAGTATTAACGGTTTCGCCAGGTCTTAGCAGCTCATAATATATCACACCCTTCTGATCCCACCAAACACAGAGCATTGTCTTCCGTCCATAGCGATTTGGCCTTGCAGTCGATGTCGATGGTTCGTCTAGAGTTACCCATGATCTTTTACGCTTAGGATTCTCAAAATATATCCACTTTTCATCGCCAGTCACAATTCGATGGAGAAATGACTTTCTTTTGTACCTGGCGAGCAGCATTTCGCAAGTGGTTTTTCGGTTTTCCTGCTGTCTTTCATTCAGTTCGTGTGGAACCCATTTTCCCATCTTCTAGATCTTTCCCATGGCTTTCAAACGTATGGAGACGGCTTCTAGTGTCTCATTTAATTGATCCGCGAGTTGTTGTTGCGTTTGAGCGTCATCCTCATCCAACAATGCTTGCAATTCGCTGTCTTCAAACTTTTTCGGTGGTCTTCCACGTTCTTCGTTTCTCACGTCAAAATCGCTACTTTTTAATTTTTTATACCACTCAAAGCACTGTGATTTACCAAAAGCATGCTCACCGTAAGCTTCGACAAGCATTCGATGCGATTCTGCAGCAGTCTTCTTCAATTGGTAACAGAAAATCAATGCTGTCCGCAAATCGTAGTTTCCAGGCACAAAATTCGACATGTTCAACGCTATAACAAACTATGCTGTTGTATGAAACTTGTATTGTTGTGAGTTGAAAATTTTTGTCAGAGATGTCAACAAGGAAATGGCGCCAATGACGCGGTTTGACGGTAACTACATTGACAGCTAGGGCCATCTATGGGCAAATTCCGGTTTCATATTTATAGACCTAGTAAAAGCAGCCCGAGCTACAAAGAACGCTACGCAGTGAGACGAATGAGGATGCACGTATGAGTAATTTTATCGTCACACTGAGGGAATTTGTTATAATTATCAATGTGTCACCCTGCCAGACGAAGTTGAGTCCAGTTGAGAACGTTTTAAGTTGAGAAGATCCAAGTAAGAGTGAAGAAAATATCCGAGATCAGAAGCACTTGTTATCCACTTGGCATTGAGGATAGAAGTATTTCCAGTTGGACCCGGTTTCAAAAACGACGTTGGCGATGTTAACGCTACATGAGAGCGCGATCGTCGTATCTACGCGGGAGAGATGTGCCCGCAAGGTGCTGCCACCCAGCTAACCGCACGGCCGTTGAGTGCAGTAGCGCAACGACACAGGTCGTAATTTCTCAACATTTCTGCCCGCCATCAGCAACGGGGTTGCTGATTATCCTCATCAAGTTGGTCGATGGATGAGACGGGCAGAATAGCCAGTTTTGAGATTGGCCTGGTGAACGTCGTAGCAGCAATTCTTAATGTCACCACCCTTTTGAGACCATCATTGTCTGGAAGCAAGCTGTAACCCGTGCAAGTAGCCACTTCGACGATGGAAAACGTTCGTTTGTGAGTACAACAAGAGCGCCGATTCGTATGTTGTTGGTAGGGTGATGTCATTTTGAAATTGACTGCTGCCGCTGCAGATTATGAGCTGTCCATTGTTTCCAAAGCTGTTGCACCGTCTGCTGCAGCAGCTGCCATCTTGATAATCTTGAGATCGCCAGGTCTTCTAAAGAACGTTCAGGGATCGTTGTGAATGCTTCTCCAATGAGAAAGAGTCCAGGCGTCAGCGCTGATATATCAACAGGGCCATCACTGAGTGGTTCCAGAGGTTGAGAGTTGATTGCTGCCTCGATTTGAGCTAACAATATTGTGAGCTCGTCAAAGGTGAGTGCAGTGTCGCCCACTATTCGTCGATGGCAAAACTTGACCGATTTCACTACTGCTTCTCACTTACCACCCATGTGTGGAGCAGCTGTAGGGTTGAACCTCTATTCAATCTGATGATTGGTAAGTGATGATGCGATGACTTCATGTTCTTGTTAGTTTTTCATGAACATCTGACGTAGCGTCTTGTGAGCGCCAACGAAGTTGGTGCCACAATCAGAGTACATGGTGTTAGGGATACCACGCCGAGCTGAGAAGCGCCTAAATACTGAGAGAAAACCATGTGTTGAGTAGTCGCTGACTACTTCAAGATCGAGTACTGAGGGGGTGAGACACACAAAGACGCATATCCAGCCTTTGTGTGTTTTCCTTCCTCGACCCCTCCACGTCTTGAGTGTGAGCGTACTAGCGTAGTCAACTCCTGTACGAGTGAATGGACGCGTGGGTGTAACTCGGGACAGAGGTCCCGGGTCTGGCCCATCAATTGATGAGCTCGAATTCCTCTCTGCCGAGCACATACCACGCAACGCAAAAAGAAAGTTGAGCATTGGAGGTGAGATCTTGAATTTAAACTACTCGATTCCGGACGTAATCCTTCCATCGTGCTGGATGAGCTTTAATCCATGTGAGTGTTACCAGAGTATCCGTCCGATGTGATAATTTGAAAAACTCGTAATAAAAATCTCCCAACTGCAAACAACTATAATAAACAGGTCTTTAATTTTATAAATAGAATGAAATAACTCCCAATATAATTTTTGTTAACTTCATATTTTACCTATAATAATTCATTTACTGCTGGCACTACAATCGGGAGACGTCTTCTTCTCTATTAGAAAACGATCACGTTGTATATAATTTTTCTTTTAAATTAGAGTTCAGACACCTGCATATTTCTTGATACGTAAAAGACGGTTACAATATTCAGGAGAAGTCTCCCGAAAACTAAAATAACATAGTGAAGACACATAGTAACAGTATTTCTAAGGGTATCGAAACATTTAGAAATTAGCGTCTGGAACATGGACACCACGAAAGCCTTGGCAGAATAGCGATGAAAAGCCAGGAATGATATTTTGTCACCCAATATGTGAACTTATGGCAGCGTCACCAGGACATCTTGAACTTGTCATCGGGGACATAGGCATTCAATAGATACCTCGCAATGCCCGTTCGGCGCCTTTTACGAATACAACGGTATAGAACGAACTCTCAATGCCACCTGTAGTTCTCGTGAGGCATAATACATGCACCAGCAATTGTTTCGAGGAGACGGATTTTGGCGGAAACGAGTTTGACGGAAATGTTACGCGACCGGCATGAAAGTTAAAATTACGATAAGTAACAACAACAAAAAAATCGATTTTTAGCGAAAGATAAATGGATTCATAATGCGTTGAGCGACTTCTACATATTTTTCGATCAGTTGAAGTTTTTGTAATGTCCATTTTATGACAACAAAGAATTGTTGGGTGACAATAAGAATAGAAAATAGATGTCACAATATAACCACCCTAGAGAGGTTACACAAATATGATATTCTTCCTCATTTTTCTTTTCACTATAGTAAGCTTTCCAAATATTAATTGCATGTTGACAAGGGATATTAACCTTGATTTTGAAAAAAGGAAGAGTTGGGGATTAGAGCGCGGCCTTTCGTTCTCAAGGCAGATGCGTTGCCAAATACTTCAACAGTACAAATATATCGGTTATTTATCCGCTTGTCGATTAAAATGCATAATTCTTACCTGATTGAATTTCGATTCGCTTAGTCATATAAATAGCATGGGCATTTACTCGACTCAGTATTATTTTCAATTGTCACTGCAATCGAACTGTTACTGCAACCGATACTGCACGATGAAAAAAGCATTTTTGGGAATCGAAATCGCGACCATGGTCTTACATACAGGTCTGGCAACGACGGTGTTGGGTGTAGGTCCTCTTAGTGCATCTGTTAGGTGATTTCGGCTTCCAACAGTAATGCTGCTCATTTTCGTATAGAATGCTCTATATAAAAGCCGCGACAAGTATTAAGCTTATTACAACGAAGACGATTATCCAATTAGTAATTATAATTGAGGCTACCTATAAATCTTGGCTTGTGACATCCAAGCAACCACGATAAGTTGTTTTTGTTCGCAAAAACATAATAAATAAACCTTCTTGTACAGGTAGCAATGCACAATGACGGAAAAAGTACTAAAAAAAAAACGAGAAAACGTGCAGTTCACACGCGGTAGAAGTGAAACTTTGTATTCTGGGTAATTTGCGAGAGAATAAGACATATACACTATCAAGAGGTAAGCAAAGAGACAGGGAGAGACTAATTAATTCCTTATTTATTGCCCAAAGAGGGAGAGGGAGAGTGAGAGAGATAAACAATGTGACTGGAGGTAATATTTTATGAAATATAGAAATCGCTATATTTAATATAAAAATTATTTTTTTTTATATAGTTTTTTACACCGGTAAAATTAGCTCATATATTATCATTATTTTGATCATTGTCAATTTCCAAACATGTTACTAGCGACTTATGGTAACTAAAATATGATACAAATGTTTTGGTTTAAATTTTATTTAAAAATCTTTGAAATACTGCATCTATGGTAGTTCCTGATCTTGTTGTTGGCTCATTTCTGTTATTTAACATTTGTAAACTAAAGGTATTATTTAGAAATTATATTAAAAGTAATGAAGTTGGTTCGGCAAAATTTATGTTAAAATCTCCACTTAAAATCATTGGTAATTCGTGGTATTTTTTTTAAGTATCATGGACACCTCTGGCATATATTTAATTAAATTTTCGTGAATGAATTCGATGATAGATTCTATTCCTTTATTTGGAGAAATGTATATAACAACAATTAGAACCGTTTGCCCATCTTCTAAGGTGCTATGACAAGCACACATTTCTCCTATATTAGAAAGATGCACGGACAATGATTCTGTTTGATGCGTACTTATATCCATTTGTGGAGTAACAATACGAGCACTATCAATCGTATTGTGATATATCGCTACCACTTGCTCTAATATCGCATTTAAATTTCACCACAATATCGAAATTCGGAATATCATTATGATCGTCATTATCCAACCATGTCTCAGAAAGTATCAAGAAATTTGATTGTGTTGCAATTTTATCCGAATTTACATCTGCTACATGAGCACGTAGACTTTGACAATTAAATGAGATGACTGACATTTCTGATCTATTTATAATGAATTCTGTCAATAATCCTCCGATTGTTTGCAGTCTGTTCAATGGAAGCCTTTCAAATTCCGCTTGCAAGCCCATCAGAGATGCCGCTCTACGTTGCCCATGATAAAATCGTTGATCTCCATTATTAGTAATAATGTATAAACCTTCAATACTGGTAAGACGTGATAACGCTCACTATACGATTTGTTGAGGGTGAGTTTTCTCATACTTATACACAATCTCACTAAATGTACCTCCCTGAGATTTGTGTATTGTTATAGCACATGCTGACACTAACAGAAAATGATTGCGTTTTGCCACAATCGTTTTATTCGCAACAAGTGGAATTGAAGAAGTTCTTCGATCTATCGAAACAGCCAATCGGGTGAGATTGTGTCTTTGTATTGTCGCAGCCACTTTCTTAAGTATCTTCTCACCAGTTTTGGTTGACTCCGGAAATTCTAGCCATGGACGACCTATTTCACCGTATCATTATATTCTATGTGGACCAATTTTCCTGTAGGTCCATTCGCTAACGCATCTCACAGGTCAACATTGGTGGTTGATATATATGATTTGTTCAATACCAATGTGACTGCATATGGTAATCCTCCGGTATTAATAGTCGACATCTTGTGAAGTTTTTGATGTATAGCGGCTTCTTGCTGAGCTCCTTGGCAACCAATATAAACATCTGTTGCTATGGAATTGACTTTGACGTCTGCACAATTAAAAATGTGATGATTATACTCACTAACAGATCGATTATTGAAGAATAACCGCACACCATCCGGACACAGTCTGTCAGCCCCTTCTTTTGTAAAGAATCTTGATTCTATCAACTGCAGCTCATCTTCATCTAATAATCTTCCATCGCTAATTTTTGTCAATATTGTTGAAAATACTTGATTAGCTTGCCGCATGACTACTGTGAGCTCGTAGAATTGCAAGTGTCGCCACAGTGTAGGACCATCTAGTTGTTGTCTCAGCTGTTTATAAATTGGGGTTGCTCGAACCACCGGTAGTTGACGTAGATCTCCAATTAAAATTAAATCCAGTCCTCCAAAGATGTCGTTGAAATTACCAGTGATCTGTTTTAATCTTGCGTCGATTTGCTCTATCAGTTTAGCACCGATCATACTTATTTAATCTATGATTAGAGCACGAACGTATTCAAATAGTGAACGATATTGTTGGGCGACTTCCATTGATAAAGGAAGTAATTTAGACAAACTTATTGAGGTGCTACTCAAGCACTTCACAAGGACAGCACTCAATTAATATAATTGAGTTACTCAAATTGCCTTAAATTCAAAATTCTAATTCTTTTATATTTTATTTTGTATTTGGTATATTTTCTAAATTAAACCTATTTTGTAAATGACATGCGGAAGGTGTAATAAACCACTTTCTCTAATTAAACATCAATGTGCCTGGTTTCTTTTTTCCCTGTCGTGAGTGAAGACTCATAGTGTTCAATGTATTTACAGTTCGATCCAACAACATCCAAGGATTTCTCAAACATTTGGTCCTTCGAGGCGCATCTTGGACTCGCACAGGGTAGAACTAGGGTTTAACTACCTTTCGCTCGCATCTCTCGGCTCATCTTGACGTGGGATTCTGCGGATATTCTTCACAGTCTCACCTCATCGGCTCATCCTGGTACTCGTCAGCCAAGCAGATTTGGTAAAGTAGAGCTCTGCGGAGCAGCTTCGTTGGTTTTTATTTGTTCAAGGAGGTTGTCAGGACAATAATGTCTAAACGCAACTCATCAGACACCGGGGTGGCACCCGGTGATCCTGATGAGAAAAAGGCATTGTTGGTCCCCGATGGCACCACCACTGCGGTAAGGACCCGATCACCAGCTCGCCTTGCAACCGAGCTGGTGCTGAAGGTCCATTCTTAGCACAACCGGATTGAAGCACTCCGCCACATCTGCACTACGCTAGCTGACGAGGCTCAACCAACCACGCTGGCGTTGCTCGAAATGCTGATCACGCAGATAGACGAGGTCCATGGGGACTTTCGCAAGGAGCACGAGCTCTTAGAAAGTTCATGGACCGCATTATACCTCGACCATGAAGGAGCAACTTTAAAACTACATTTTGGATCAAGAAGTCCATTGAACGGAAAATAAAAGCATTGGAAATGGTGGAGACCACTCCAACGCAATCAACCAGCTCTACATAGTCGTCGTCAGTGAATCTTGCTCCTGCGAAGGTCGGCACTCACCAATCGACTGTGCACCATGCGACGGGAGGCACAGACCACACGCTGCTGCATCAAACGGCACGATCTGCAGCCTCCGACGCCGTTCAACCACACAATACACAGTCGTTAACCCACTAGGGTGTTGACGCAGTCGTTCTCTCATCGGTTCAACTTACAAACACAAGCTCAACATTATTAGCAACTGCACTCACACACATTCACACATCGGTATTAACTCACCAGGCAAGATTTCTCATCGATCCTGGATCGGAATTGACATTTATTACGGAAAAACTCTTCCATAAACTCAACACCACACGCAAGCACTCATCAATTTCGATCACAGGGATCGGGGAAGGCACTTAACGCAGACACATGGTTCGGTTCAACTCACTATGTGCTCTACATACACCAAGGAGAAAGTCACGGTACTGGCTCACATTCTTAACACCATTACAACGCATTTGCCATCATTCGAGTCGCCAGCACGAACATGGCCTCACATAGTGAAGCTGAAGCTGGCGGATCCGGACTTTCTCACACCACGATCGATCGACATCATAATTGGAGCAGATATCTATGGACAGGTTATTAAACCTAATATTCTCAAGGGCACACCATCATCGCCTATCGCACAATTATCGATATTTGGATGGCTTATCATTGGACCAATTTACTCATGCCAACCTGAAGCACTCACTGTTCTTCATGCTGCCATGCAGCACGATGATCAGGAATTACAGAACGTGCTCACAAAATTTTGGGTTCAAGAAGAGCCACCAAAGAACACAGTCAACTCACACCAGAGGAGCAGGCATGCGAGGATCAGTTTCGCAACACGCATCAGTGTGTTACTACAGGCCGATACATCCCTCGGCTTTCTCTCACATTTTTGCCTGCAAACCTGGAAACTCATACTTAAAAGCACATCGGTGTCTGCAGCACATTATACGTAAAATCTCGAAGAATGCTGAATACTGTCAGCTCTACTCACAATTCATGGACAAATACGAACAACGTGGTCATATGGTGAAGGCTTCAAGGTCATCTTCAAGTAAAATACAATTATCGGCCTCACCACGGTGTTCTCAGGCCAGACAGCATCACCGCCAAATTACGGGTGGTATTTCATGGCTCTAGCTCAACATCTTCAAGTCTCTTAATGACATCATGTACACTGGACCTAATTTGTTGCTCAATATTTCGGACGTGCTCATTTGGATCCGTCAACATAGACACATCTTGGCCTCTGACATTACAAAAATGTATCGTCAGATCCGTGTTCATCTTGAGGATTGGAATCTTCGACGGATTTTATGGGAAGATGATCAACTCAATCCTGTGCAGTATCAATTAACAACCGTGACACAAGGTACAACAGCTGAGGGCGGATTCAACTCATCAACTCATTGAAATAGCTCAACAACTCAAGGACTTGTGCATGGCGGGCGGTTTCCACTCGCCAAGTGACACTCGTCGGACCTCAAGGTACTTGCTAATATCTCATCATCACCATCAAGCTCAGCTATCTCAACGGACGACTGCAAGACAAAATTCCTGGCTTGACTTGGCTTCCTCATGAAGACAAGTTCACATTCTCATCACGGTTCAACACAACTCAGGAAATTTTCACAAAACGCCTGGTTCTTTCCGAGGTGGCTCAACTCTTTGATCCATTTGGTTTCGTCTCACCAGTTGTGATAAGAGCCAAAATACTCTTGTAAGAGCTTTGGCTTCACAAGCTCAACTGGGATAGTCCACTGCCATCCCCGGTCTCAACACGAAGGACTGCAATCAAAGAAGATCTCACTTATCCGGCCGGAATCTCAATTCCTCGGTGGTTCAACACATGGAGCAACTCAACAGTGGAATTGCATCGTTTCCCTGATGCATCTCAACTGGCCATGGCCGCAGTGATCTACATGACTGTCGACTCAATGTCCACAGGAAAGGTGGCTTCACTTATCTGCTCAAAAAGCGCGTGGCACCACTCAAGAAGCTTACCATACCACGCCTTGAACTGACAGCTGCACTGTTACTCGCAAAATTAGTTGCATACGTTCAAGCCACGCTCAAGATCAAAGTCTCATCTACTCACCTGTGGACGGACTCGTCGGTAACTCTCACCTGGATCAAAGCTCATCCTGCTCGGTGGAAAGACTATGTCCGAAACCGAGTATCTCAGATACAAGGACTCACACCCAATGCTCAGTGGCGTCACGTGTCAGGCACAAGCAATCCTGCAGATTGTGCCTCTCGGGGTATCTCAACATCTCAATTGGCCTCTCATCAGTTGTGGTGATCGGGTCCACCGTGGATGGTGAAACCTATTGAATTTTGGCCAGAAACCTCAACTGATGCTGAGGATTTGCACAATACGGAAGCCCGACCAGGGTTAGCTCTTCTCACTGCAACTCTTATGGCAGAGTACCATTGGGAGCTCATTTATCGCTGTTCCTCACTCACAAAATTGTGTCATCTTACCTCATTTTGTGTCAGAGTAGTGGCCAGAATGAGGAAGAGGTTAGAATCGGCAGGAACCGCTCCTCTCATAGCAGAAGAGATGGCTGCAGCAAATGTTTTTTGGACACGAGCAACGCAAGCCGTATTTTTTTAACACGAGTTACACGTACTGCAGTCAGGCTCTTTTCTTTCTTCCTCACAGCCCTTCAGTCGACTATCAGCTTTCATCGACCAGGAGGGTGTACTCAGAGTAGGAGGTCGCCTTGCTTAATCAGCACTCACATATGAAGGAAGATATCCTGCCATTCTACCTCGTCACTCTCGATTCTCAACTCTCATTATTGATCAAGCTCACGTGCGGACTCTTCACGGAGGCACTCATCTCACATTAGCCCATAAGGCTAACTCATTGGATCGTCGGCGGAAAAGCTTCTGTAAAATCACACATTTTACATTGCGTTGTGTGTGCTCGGCAGAGAGGAGTTCGGGCTCAACAATTGATGGGTCAGCTTCCTCTGGCACGAGTCACACCAACGCGCGCATTCGCTCACACATAAGTTGACTACGCCGGCCCTCTCACACTCAAAACTTAGAAGGGGCGACAAAGTAAAACACACAAAGGCTGGATCTGTGTTTTTGTGTGTCTCGCCACTTCAGCTCTACATCTCGAGGTCGTCAGCGACTACTCAACTGATGGCTTCCTCTCGGTGTTCAGGCGTTTCTCATCTCGGCGCGGCATTCCTCACACCCTATATTCTGACTGTGGCACGAACTTCGTTGGTGTTCACAAATCCATACATCAGCTGTTCAGGAAGGCCTCTCAAGAACATCATATCATCACTTCTTTTCTCGCAAATCAACAAATTGCGTGGAGGTTCAATCCACCTGCGGCTCTACACATGGGTGGCAAATGGGAAGCAGCTGTAAAATCTGTTAAATTTCATCTGCAGCGAACGGTGGGTGATACAGCATTCACGTTCGAAGAACTCGCAACACTGCTGGTTCAAATCAAGGCTATACTCAACTCAAGACCTCTAGAACCACTCAGCGATGATCCTGATGACTCATCAGCTCTTACGCCTGGACACTTTCTCATTCGTGAAGCGCTTACAACTGTCCCAGAGCCAAGTCTTGAAGATTTGGCAACCTCACGGCTCTCAAGGTGCCAATTGTTGCAACAAAAAGTACAACAATTTTGGCGGCAATGGTCTGCTCATTATCTACAACGGCAGCAGTCCATTTCAAAGTGGCTTCACCCGAATAACATCATTAAAATTGGCTCTTTGGTGCTGCTCACGGATGAGCGCTTTCCACCGTGCAAGTGGCCACTTGGAAGAGTCACGGCGTTGCATCCAGGCAAAAATGGGCTCACGAGGGTGGTGACACTTCGAATTGCTACCATTACGCTCACCAGGCCGATCTCAAAACTAGCTGTCCTGCCTGTCTCATCCAACTCAGAGCAGTAATTAATCATCAACCCCGTTGCTGATGGCGGGCGGAAATGTTGGATAATCAGCTGGCGCACGACGATCGATATTCGTCGTGCGTCGACCTGTTGCTGTGTACTCTAGCACGCTGCGTTCGGTTGGGCCGGAGATAGCCGAGGCAGGGCTTCACGGAGCCGAGGCTGTGCCCGGCAGGCATGCCACGTTGAGCGAGAGGATGTCTCTCTCGCTTGACTTCGGCTTCGCTCACCGGCTATCTCTCTCAATTGACTTCAGCGCCCAACGACGCTTTCGTATCCCGCAGTCTTATTGGATATTTCGGCTCTTCCGTGAAAACCCGCTCGAACAGCGCACACATTTTGGCAACGCTCGGACAATTTTCGCTTCTCTACACCGGATCATCTCAACTATTTCTTGCTCACCAAGACTCAAATTAAGGTAAGAGTACACCGTCATAATTTAACATAATTCACTGACGGTGAGGAGATTTATATACATCGGTACATCAGCATAAAGGGCTCACCCCTTGACGTGCGCTGCAGCACGGACTGTACTACGTTTTCACTCAACCTGTAGCACACTCGATTAATATAATTGCGTGTGTTTTACCAATTCACTATATTTTCCCCCAATCAAATTTGCTGGGAGAGTATTGTGAATTCAGTCTAATCATTTTGTGCATCCTGAAGCTCACTTTTCAGTGCTCTGTAGCATAGTGCTCTGCATCACAGCCTGTCACACTAGAGTTCCACTCAATTGTCAGAGTTGCATGTGCTAGTACTCACTCTCTTTAAATTCTATTTTTCCATCATATGAAGTATTTGCTGACAGGCATTAAATTCGTCTACGCACTCATCTATCTCATTGAGTGGCATGCTTTGCAGCGCTGGCTGCACTGCGTACACGCCACTCATTAGACACAGCACACGTTTAACACAATTAGGTGCTACTCAAGCACTTCACAAGGACAGCACTCAATTAATATAATTGAGTGTTACTCAAATTGCCTTAAATTCAAAATTCTAATTCTTTTATATTTTATTTTGTATTTGGTATATTTTCTAAATTAAACCTATTTTGTAAATTACATGCGGAAGGTGTAATAAACCACTTTCCCTAATTAAACATCAATGTGTCTGGTTTCTTTTTTCCCTGTCGTGAGTGAAGACTCATAGTTTTCAATATGTTCACAGGTCGATCCAACAACATCCAAGGATTTCTCAAACACACCCGTTTTCGCTCTTACGTCAGCAATTATACTTTTTTCTCTCATATATGTTTTATGACACTTCACATGAATGATCACTCAATTCAGCGCTCAAAGGTGACCCACTTTATTGTCACTTCTGGGCAATACTTATTATCAATAATTTATCACAATTACTTATACATAGTCGTACAAAATAATAGAACAAATTGACCGACCAGTAGATGCATGGTAGGTGCGTAGCTCTGGCGATCACCGATATTCAGCAGCTTGGTTGCGGTCACTATTTGGATGGATGACCGCTTAGGTGGGCAATGACTTGCGCGCCGATTGTTAAGCGGAAGGTAGTTTTTCTGAGTTTCTCATGTAATGCCATGTAATACAACTAAAACTCAGTAAAAACAAATGTTGTCTGTATCGGCACAGGTTTCCGCAGTTTCTATGTGCCCACGACGAAATAGATGCAGTATAGCTATAACAGTAATCACTCACGTTCTGCTTGATAAAACTTGTAAATCTGAGCCTAAATCTGAATATTCTGCTCTACAAGGTCTTAACCTAAGGAGGGAGTCGCACTCATGATTGGCACACTAATTGGAACCTTTGGTTGTCATTTAATTAGCGCACGAGATATTGAAAAATCATACGTGTGCAGTATTACTAGCATCACAATCTGGGATTGGCCGAAAAATCGACACAGAAGTAGTGACTTACGTTCTGCTTGATAAAAACGAATTCATTTTGGGAGAAAAGGAATAAGCCAGCCAAGCTGCTGCTTGGCGGCAGCACCTTACGGAAGAGTGAAACCATATCGAGTAAGCATGCCATGGATCATGTAAGCTCACCGCGCACACACGCTCTACAACGGCGTTGGTGGCTACGGCTGGTTTAAAACCGTAGCCATCTTGCTTGCGAAAATCGGTCGGTTCACTACGTCTCACCTCGTATAGCGTATGTACTCAGCTGTACTCAGCGAAATTATTATTTAATCATTACAGTGAACATCGGGCTATAAAATCGGCTGTGAATTGTGTGCAACACAACAGTGCATCCTCAAAACCGGTGTTGCCTTGTGTGTCGTGCTCGCGTCATTGGCGTTACCTCGTGGAGTTATCATACCCGACTTGCTCAACTTAATCTCGCCGATTAATATAATCTAGTCAAGTGTCGGTTCTACTCACTTTATACTACGTTGTTTTCTGATTATGAACATTGTCTTTTTCTGTTATATTCTTTCTTGTTTTATTTGTAATACGTCCACCGTATCGATTATGCGGTGAACTTAATAAATGCTATAATTTTCTAACATCTGTGTACTGCTTCTAATCTTTATTTTGAATCAATTACAGTCCACTACCTCTACCAACTGCATTCTCGAGCAAAACATGATATCATTTTTAGCTATGACATGCTAGTCAATAATATATTACATTTTTTATGAATGTTTGTGGAATGGTTCTTATTATAAGCAATAAAAATAATCGGACAATTACATTTAATACGGACTTGAAAGACGTAATTCTTAATTATTTAATTTTTGAATAATATTACTTATTTACGAATTTTTAAAAGTAAATTGTACAAGTGGATTCCTCTAAAGGCAACAGGGTCCAGTGTATTAAAAGCGTGACATAGCGTGCCAACGACTATAGCTAATCAGGCACAACTTTTTATCGTGCATTGTATAACTCGCGTGTATTTATAACTTTGCAACTGTAATTATTCGATTACTAATAGTGGAGTATCCGTTAAAGTTCTGTGAAGTATATAAATGTTAAAGGCTGCAATCCTGTGTGAGTCCTGAGTGCATCCTAAGTGAGCGTCGCGGTCTTAAGCGTCAACAGCGAGCAAGCCGCCTAGTGCATCATGCGGGCTTGTGCGTGGGTAACGAATAAAAGAGTGTCCTGACGCAACGTTGATGCGAGTCGAACGTCTGTATTGCGAATAGAGCAAGAGAAAAAGGACGCCCCTGCTTCGACAGTCAAACGTGGCACGAACACTTAGACTTGGTCGAGGAAGACCACGGAGCGTAAATTCGTTAGTCAGCAGCGGCGTTTTAGGGCAACCAACTATGCTTGGTTTCAGGGATACGGACCAGGAGATGATGGCAGCATCGACGGAACTGAAAGGATTCGGTCTACTTGAACGTGTCATTATCAGTCTGGGTATCGTGCAAGCTGCAGAACGTCGAATTACTTCCGCGATCCATTAACATCGTGAGTATTATACATCGTATATACAACGACAAAGTATCTGTAATGAATATAGGTTGTTTACGAACGAGCTCCGATAGAAGGACAGGCGCTGCTATGAGGCAAGGTATCACCCTTTCCCATGATCGAACAGACGGCGAATCAACGTCGGAGATAAATAATCCTGCAGAGTCGGGCAGAATTTATGTAAGATAATTAATGAATTTCTTGATTGTAGTTCGACGGGTGTACATGACTTAGGGTGTGCGAGCGACGTTAGTATAAACATTAAGGTGAATGAGGCCGCGGCGCTCATGCATAGTGAGCCGTATAGAGCCACCGAGAAGGAACAAGTAGAAATCGAGCACATACTGAGCGACTAGAGACGAGCGGAAATGATCACGGACACCTCCGGCCTCGCGCCCGTTAAGTGAGCGCCCGAGAGGTACTACCATGTGCTGAGTGCTTTGAGCACCTAGCCTCTGTGTACATGTCGACGCATTCTCAAACATTCCTCGCGCCATCGGCACGAAGTTGGTGATGATTGAGTTTGAGTTAGTCCATCGGTTGCGCTGGCAGAGTTGCTAGTTTGGTCGTGTGAATGCGATTGTTGCTGTCCTCACAGTCACCACCCTCGTGAGTCCGTCCTTCCCTGGGTGTAGAGCAGTGACCCTGGCCAGGCTCTGTGTACATAACGACGCATTCTCAAACATACCTCGCGCCATCAGCACGAAGTTGGTGATGATTGAGTTTGAGTTAGTCTATCGGTTCCGCTGGCAGAGTTGCTAGTTTGGTGATTGGTCGTGTGAATGCGATTTTTGCTGTCCTCACAGTCACTACACTCGTGAGTCCGTCCTTCCCTGGGTGTAGAGCACTGACCCTTGCCAGCTGCCACTTACTTTAAGAGAATCGCTCATCTGTGATGAGTACGAGTGAACCTTTCTTGATTGTGTTGGCTGGGTGGGTCCACTTGGATATCGATTGCTGCCGTTGAGGTAGTGTGCTGACCATCGAGTCCAAAAACGCCGCAGCCTTTGCTGGATGAGTTGCCATCTCAAGAGATGACCTGTCTTCAGGTCGATCAGCGATGATTCTGGTACTGCGGAAAGCGCACTTTCAGTCAGGCAATAACCTGGTGTGAGTGCTGACACAGCGTCAGGGTCGTCGCTGAGTGGCTCAAGTGGTCTTAAGTTCAGCCTTGAGTTTGAGTATTGCCTCGATTTGGGAAAACAGGGTTGAGAGCCCATCGTAGGTGAGCACGGACTCTCCTACTGTGCGACGAAGATGGTATTTTATTGATTTTACCACTGCTTCCCATTTATCGCCCATGTGCGGAGCTGCGGGGGTTTGAAATTCCATTGAGTGCTGTCTTTCAAAAGTAGTGATGCTATGTGGTGATGTTCATGAGTGTTTGAGTGAACATCCTTCGCAGGATGACGTCAGCGCCAATGAAGTTTGTTACACGGTCGGAGCACCTCTCCAGATTTTGCTGATGAGGGGCCCAGCGTAATCTACTCACGTGTGAGTGAAGGGGCGTGATGACGTGATACGAGCGATGGGAAGTTAACCCATTAACTGTTATGCGCGCATCCCCCTTTGGCATTCACAGGAGATGCAGCGAAGAATATACGAGTGTCAATCAATAAATAGTCGGTCTTGCGTCATCTGTTGGTCGAGGAAAGAAATCAATAGCGACGTTTAGTAGTGCCATCCTTCAGATGACTGTTGTCAAAGTTTCAGCTCGCTGCGATGTTTAGTTTGCGTTTGACAGCCATCGAAAGACAAACAACTTTTGTGTTTTTACAAAAATGGAAAAAATTGAGTATCGTGCAGTGATTTGATTTTTGTTTTTGAGAAAGAAAACGAACAATGAAATCAAAGCGGAGCTAGACGAAGTTTATATGGACCTTGCACCTTCGTTATCAACCATTAAAAATTAGACAGCTGAATTTAAACATGGTCGTACGGGCATTGTTGACGATGAACGTCCAGGTCGTCCAAATGAGGTCGTCATACCAGAAACAATTGAAAAAGTCCACGATATGGTGTTAAATGATCGGTGACTAAAAGTACGTGAGATTGCTGAGGCCACATGCATATCATATGGCTCAGTGATTTTAATCCTGAGTGATCAGTTAGGTATGAAAAAGTTATCCGCAAGATGGGTGCCGCGTTTGCTCACTGTCAATCATAAAAGAGAACGAGTAGCTGATTCAAAGGCGTGTTTGGCGATCTATAAGCGTGATCCTGTTGAGTTTTTGCGTCGTTACGTAACCGTGGACGAAACATGGATCCATCACTATACACCAGAGACAAAGGAACAATCGAAACAATGGACTTCACCGACCGAACGTGCTCCGAAGAAGGCGAAGACGGTGCCATCGGCCGGTAAGGTGATGGCCACAGTTTTTTTGGGAAGCACGTGGCATAATCTACATCGATTACTTTCCGCCGAAAAAAACGATTAATAGCGAATACTATGCAGCCGTACTGACTCGATTCAACGACGAATTGAAGAGAAAACGTCCACATTTGGCGAGGCAAAAAGTGCTCTTACATTAAGACAATGCACGGGTTCACACGTGCCCAGTTGCCGTGGCCAAAATTCATGAATTCAAATACGAATTGCTTTCGCACCCACTGTATTCTCCAAATTTGGCCCCCTCCGACTACTTTCTGTTTCCAAACCTAAAAAAATGGCTTGGCGAAAAGAGATTTGGTTCCAGAGATGACCTCATCGCCGAAACAGAGACCTATTTTGAGGACCTTCCGAAATCGTATTATTCGCAGGGCATCAAAAAATTGGAAAATCGTTGGAATAAGTGTATCGAGCTAAAAGGAGATTACGTTGAGAAATAAAAAGATTTTTATCCAAAAAACGCGATTTTCTTTACCAAGCCGAATATTTATTGATCGACCCTCGTAAGTTTTCACTAGATGATTGATGTGTATGGTCGAGGATGAGTTGTGTGCCTCCGTTTAGGGTGCGTTGATGTGCATTGTCGTTGATGAGTGCCGAGAAACGTGATTGACGTGGTAGGATGGCAGGATGGTTGCTTTCTTGAGTGAGTGCCGACTGGCTGAGACGTCCTCCGATTCGAATGACCCCCTCGTGATCAAGGAAGGCGGTCAGATGAGAGAAAGCGTGTGTTTTTCACAAGGTTGACTCCGACTGGAGTGAGTGAAGCTCATGCGAAATAAGTGTCGCTTGTGTAGCCTTCACCCAGAAGATTTTGGCTGATTCCATGTCGGCTGATGAGATGATTGTCATACGTGATGAGTCAGGCAACCGTCTCATCCTTGCAACAAATTTGAAGCAGATTGCTGTGATTCTTAAGAGTTTATTGAGGGCCGAGTACTTGTGGATAAGATCCCAGTGATAGTCGATCCTGGGTGCAGCAGTGAATAGTGCGATTCCTGGACAGACTTCATGCGCCTCGGAGGCATCAGGTAGCGTAAGTTGACGAGGTTATGATTCCATTGATTGAGTAATCCATGGTGGTCCGTCCACCATAGTTAATGGTCCTATAGTTGTTGAGTGGTTATGCCCCGGGAAGGGCCATCGGCTGGATTAGACGTGCCAGGAACATGTCTGCAATGGGCGTATGACGTGAGTTCTTGAATTCGAGTCACTCTGTTCCTGACGTAGTCTTCCCACCGTGAGGCGGATGCTTTGATACACATGAGTGCCACTTGTGAGTCCATCCACAAATGAGTGGATGCGACTATTAGCTTGATTAGTTTTGATAGTAGCAGCACTGCTGCTGCTGCTGCTGCTGTGAGTTCCAACCTCGGGATTGTGAATTGTTTGAGTGGAGCTACTTTCGTCCTTACGCAAACGAGAGTTAATTTAGCACCTGTGGACGGTGAGCGAACCACAATGTAGACAAAAGCTGACACTGCAAGTTAAGAGGCATGAGAAAATCCATGGAGTTCTTCTGATGAGTGACTCCAGGGGTTAAACCATCTAGAGATTGAGAGCTTGGCTAAGCTGATGAGGTCCTTTCTGATGGTTAGCTATAGTATATGAACGTGATGTGCGATGGCAGTGAGTCGTCCCAGTTGCTTTTGTATAGCCAGAGCTCTTGCAGGAGCATCTTGGCTCTGATTACTACATGTGATATGATGCCAACTGGATCGAATATCTGTGACATTTCAGATAGGATAAGTCGCTTCGTGATTTTTTCTGGTTGGTCTGAGAATTTTTATGATAACGTGAAGATATCGGCTTGAGGAAGACACTTGATTCCGAGAATCTTGGTTAAACAATCGTCGAATGAAACAGCTGATTGAGACTAGTGCTCTGGAGAAATTGCCTTGAGTAAGGCTATATGCGTTGATTGCAACTTTGCAAGCGAAAAACCTCCCAGGTTGCACAAGCTCTTGTGTTCTTGAGCGATTTCGATGAAGGGTTCGACAGAGACGGTACCACCAAATATGTGATCGACATATCTGCAGTGCGTGAGTGATGGCATAGCCAGTGGAAAGCGATGACTTTCGTCTTCCACAAGCTGCCACAGTGCTCGCACAGCTAGAAATGGCGCTGCATTTGTGCCATATGTTACTGTGGTGAGTTGATATGGTATCTCATTGAGTTTGTCATCGTCCCACAGGATTCGCTGGAGATCCCAGTCAAAGACGGCTGCACCTTGTGACGCATCCTCAAACAACTGTAGTACATAAATAGTACATGAATGACAAACTAAGAATTTAATCGAAACCTCGAACCCGTAGATCGATTCCGGAAACCGCCAACGCATTTCGTAAGCTAGTTCGATAGTCAGCGGTCTCGGTGAAGCGAATCGCGCAAAGCGAAAAACGGTCGGGACTAACTTGTCCCCTATTTTTGTTGTTGTGATTTTACTGTTACGGTGCCCGTAATTATTTATGTTTTTCATAACTGTTCTTTATTTGTTCTGCTTCGTCTAATCCTTCAGAGGCATCGTTGTTAGTGTCAACATCTGAACTGTGCTGTCGTAATACAACTGCGATGGCCTCGTCGGGTTGTGCTGTAGGTCCAACCATAAAAAAATAACTTGTTCGATTAATTAATAATTCTTCGATTGTTAAACAATCCTACTCTAGTTGCGTCGCTCAACGAAGTTTTCAAATGCTCTGCTATCTTGCAATTCCTAGAGTTTCTCTGTAAACGCCAACAGGTTCTTCTACTCATCTCGGATATTTTCTCAACTCAACTCGAATCTTTTCAGCCTTAAATCGTGCTCAACGAGACTCAGTTTCATCCGGTAAGGGGACGCATTAATAATTTTAGCGAATTTCCTCAGTATATGTATGGTAATTACTCAAATGTGTGCATCCTCATTCGTCTCACCTCGTGGCGTGCTTTGCAGCTCGGGCTGCTTTCACGCTCTCTCACACTTTATTAAACACAGCATGCAATGAATATAATTGTACATCCAGCTCACCCAGTAAATACAGTACTCAGTTTTTATCTATATATATATCATTTATGTAGTTTGTTATTTGAGTGAATATAGACCTTTTTCTCTCAACATCATCTGTCTGGTTATTTTCCACCTGCCACGAGTCAGTACTCATCACATTTTCAATACATTACAGTCCACAACATCAGAACATCAGGATTCTCAAACCAGTGCAATCTTTTTATTTTTCGATATTTATACCCAACAAGAGTAGCTGCATGTTGGCAGTAGGAGAGGGGTTGAGCAAACAGGTATACATACATTCTACTAGAGTAGTAACGAGTCAGCAATTATGTTCACAAGATAAAAAAATTATATGGCTGTTTGGCAAATGAGAGAAATATCGGTACATCTTTATCAGCTTTGCGAACATATATAGTTCCAGCACCAGCCCAAACATATTTATAACCTTTCTAAGATTTAGTAGCGCGTAATAAATTATAGAGCCCTGATGGCATAAACTTGGTGACAAAAATGGTACCATGTTGGTCAAGACTAAATACTTCTTTGAGTGTTAAGTTTTTGTTTGGCCTGCTTCTTCTTTAGAACGTATATAAGCCTCGAAATCAGGGGCTTAATAGAGTTGTGGGAAAGGTGAGATAAATAACTCGACTCTAATATATAACTAATATATAAAGAATAACTATCTCATTCTAAATGTATTTATTACAGCTTTGTAGCGAACGACTATGCCGGATGACGATTAACCGGCGAATGGCTCGCTGCCTGCGCGCTGTATTTATAATAGGTATCTCTAGGTGACTAAGTTTGATAAGGCGTCAAACTTACACGTATTCTCTGACTTGATGTGACTTAAAGGTGACGACAAAAGCAGATGCTACGACACTATTGTTACCACTATCAATTTTCTTGGTAAGGCTACGAATTTCAAGAACGTCATTCATTAGATGAGAAACACCAAGAGCAGTGAATACCTTTTCTACAATTAGCTGCGGTTGATCATTAATTATAAGCGGGATACCGGATATTCAGCAGAATAATGTGACGAATGCGTCGATTGCACGTAATTGGTTATATCGGAAGAACTGATTGTTGACAAACGCTTCACGATTTCACCGACTTGTTCCCTGAGCTGCAAATAATTTGATTTAATACCGTCGGAGTCCACTCGCGTATTTTCAGAAGAAGCTTCGAGAGCTGAGACTCGGGTCGATAATACATCGTCGATAATACATCGAGAGAGAGAGAGAGAGAGAGAGAGAGAGAGAAAATCTCTTACTTACAACTCAAATTTTGCTGATCTCTAGGCATTTGAAACAAGCAGAAACGTATTGCGCGGCCGCTAAAGTCACTATTGCTGGCTCACCAGCTACTTTGGTTGGAAAGGTCATTGCAGTTCTCGGTATCCCTCCGTTGATTACTGAACCCCGGAACGTCTCTCGCTGCTCCTAATGCCCCTAAATCGCCGATTATAACTCTTAAACCTCCGATGGTGCGTGATCACATTATCGGTCAACCAGGTTTTCGCTATTGATCAACGTAAAAGCGTAAGCATTAGCGATCTTACCGCCTCAAATTTACAACTTGTTTTGTCTCACGAAGGCAAGGGCCGCCGCGTCAGGCTTTAAATACGTCTAGATGAGATCTGGTACTATATGTGTCCGCAAATCTGATCAGACACCTATTATTGAGATTCACACGGAGGCGGGTATTGAAAAGTTGGTTTGACTTCAACCGGAAATCGTCGATGTCGGTTGTGCGGTCAACGCGTTCACCAATTCCGATGAGCGAGGGGCTAGCTCATCTCAAAATTGCGCAAATTGCTGCTACTTCATCACTGCATCGTATCGACTTAATAAGAGCCCATATTTCTTCTCATGCGTACCACTTAATTTGAATATCAGAAACATGGCTTCATTCTGTAGTACCTTACACACCAGTTTATATGGGTAGATATTTAATCATTCGAAATGATAGAAAGGGGGAAACGAGGAGGGGGACTAGCATGTTACGTACACGAATGACTCAAGGTTAAGCTACTAGCTGCTTCTCCTAGTCAAATCTCCAACTCTCCAGAATGTATTATGCTTGAAATACGGTGTCCAAATCATGAGTCGTTATTATTGTCGTCAGTGTACAGAAGACCGAAAGGGTTATTATTTGGTGATTACATTGCTTCGTATACTCGTCTATCATTCTCCTATAAGAACATAATAACAAGTGGCAATTTTAACTGTAATTTACTTAGTTCTAACTATGAAGCGACGTTCCTTCGCGAATTCTTCCTAACTTAATCGTTGCACATAGTTGAATCGGAAGCTAGATATCACATTGCTAGGGTGGACTCATTGCTCGATGTTTTTGTAATATAGTAGATTGCCCGACGAAGCAACTTACGTATAGAAAATCTGATATTCCGTTCATTGCTTTACACGACTTCATTGAGTTGGGCTATCGGTTCAATGTAACACCCGTCGTTGATTGCATTATCTCTCGCCAGAAGTTGAAGCGGTTCAACGACCAGGACTTTCTGGCCATGCTCTCTACAAAAGTCGAGTCAAACGACATACCTTACGATCAAAAAGTACCCGGAATTTGTCAATAAAACGAAAACGGTTCAATTATTCATCGATAATTAATTTATTCCCTTCAAAGTAATCTCCATCGTAAGCCATACATATATTCCAACGATTCTTCCAATCCTTAAAACACTTTTCTTTGGCCGATTTTGGAATCGCCTTCGGCTCCGTCTGCGAATTCTTCTTTACCGCTCTTCCTCCATTGGTGTATTTGTTTCTTTCTGCGTCTATTCGATTTTACAGGGGGTGGGGCCTGCATAATTCCTACTGCCAGTGCTTGTCCTCAAATGGGGCGTTCCGTGGTACCGTCGTAAGACGTACCGGTCGGCCTTTGTTTTGAATCATTGGACGTTTAGCCGGTGGTTTACTATTTGATATTTTGATTGATAGGAGTAACCGTGTGGCTTGCCTTTTGAGGCTCCGCCTTACTGATGTTTACGCAGTGAGCTTGTAGTGGGATCGCGAGTGTGGTACTGTGAGGTAGTGTGTGTGAATTGACCTACCTATCTTACTCGTCTTTGTTATTGTTTGGGTCCCTAGCTATAGCTCGCTGTTCGCACAAGACACCGGGTTCGCAGCTATGACCAGCTAACTCTTCCTGGACCCCGAATACTGAGGCCTTTATTCGCGATCAATTAAGCCACCTTATCGTGCCATTAAGAGGCTTACGATTCGGTTTCTTAATGACTGCGAGCAGCCGAGGTGTCCGTAAGTGGCAGGTGGTAGCTGGTGCTGGCCCTGACGTGGTCCCACCCACGCAGGTACACCCTACGAATCTAGTGCGCGGTGCACTTAGTCGGGATGCCACTCCCTTGACCTTGTGTCACTCGTGCTTCTTCACACTCCAAGAAACGGATAGCCACGATGCTGTGCGTGGGGACCCGTTAGTGGAGTGTGCCCTGACGCTGTGAGTAGGGGCGGCCAAGCGCAGTGCAGGGGAGCCTTACTTCTCACAGAGTATCCTGGTGAGTTCGTTCGCTCAACTGACGGCCAAGCGCAGTGCAGGGGATTCAGTTGAGAGGAAAAACACTGGTTTTATCATGGTGTGTCCCAAACGGTTAGTTATTGTTGTTTTATCGGTTCGTTCGGTCAAACTACGGCCAAGCGCAATGCAGGGGAATGGATTTGATCGAAAGAACACGTATCTTTTACATGTGGATTTTACGAGTTATTTTATCTACTCGGTAGGCTTCCGAGCAGCACTTCGTCTTGACGTTTGAATTTTGACAAGAGCCTAGAGGTCCGTCCTGTTGCGGTTTATATAGGTTAGTGGATGGACCTCGGGGGGGGGGTGTTTTGTGGTAGGTCACGTGATGTTTGTCGCACTTCAATCACTAGGTGAGGGAGGTGCGGGGTGTCGTGTAGGTATTCCGTTCATGTCTTAAATTTCTATATTTAGCCGTGCTCTGTCTTTTCAGGGTTTGAACCGAAGTTCCAGTGAGGTTGAGTTTCGTCGGATAACGTTATATTTCTACCTGTTGTATGTTCAAACTCTTTACCGGTATTTTTTGTGGTTTGGTCATGGTTTTGCTATGATTTGGGCCCATATGTGTCCTTTCCTGCCTCGTGTGCAGTTGCCTGTTTGTTTTATTGATAACTGTTTGCCGAGGATAATTAATTATTGTTAATTATGTCTTTCTTTGTGAGTTTTTTACAGATTTCTGACTGATTTTTATGTTATTCTCGTTTCCATGCATTCTCCTGTGTAGGGACTATCTTGTTCTATATTTGTTTATTAGATTTTGTAAGAGTTAGGTTTGTTTTATGTGTTTTTCTTAATGTTAATGTTTTATCTATGAGTAGGGGTACGTGGCGAAGCTTCATGTGAAGGTACCCTGTTGATTTGTCTCGATGCTTCGTGGAATCTCGAGAGTTCCACAAATTCTTTTCTCTTTTCTCCGTACTGTGGCGTTCTTGGTGTTTTTGCCTTTCGAGTAATATGGCCTATTGGGGGTGGGGCCACCTGTGTTTGGCTTTGCCCGGTCTTTGTATAGGGCGAGGGCTATTGCGCTGGTCTAGTAGATCCGGCGTGTGCTTGCCGTCCCGCCTCCTGTCTAGTTGGCCTCGTTCGGGAGGGGTTCCCCTCGCGTGCTCTGTATTGTTTACGGGGTGGTCTTCAGGCTAGGCGGGCCTTCTATTTACGCCATTGTTTTTAGGGTGTATACGTTACGACTCTATGTGTGTACCTACTTATTTCTTCTGTTCTCCTCATCCGGTGGGTGCTTCTTTGAGATGTTATAGATTGTTTTTTCTACGGATAACTACTTGTCTCCTTTGTCTGGTTTTGGTATGTTCTGTGTCTTTGTTTTAGTTGGCTTGGTTAGTCTTTTTTAGTTAACTTGAGGTTTTTTGGTTCTAGTAGCGGATCGCCGTAATTCCGTTCCGTTACACTATGTTACTCCCTTCTCACATTTATTATCTATTACGTCGCACCAACACAAAAGTCTCATAAATAAGGTTCGATCAGCTCCGGTCTTATTTCTGTTCGTTGCCACAATGGACATCAAATAGTACTAATCTCCTCCAATGTGGATTTTGAAAAGCTTATTTGACTACCTACACTGTCTATTACTTCGTCTATATCTATTCCGACAGAGCATCCTACTCCAAGCATAACTTATTCGTTTCACAATGTAATTCCCTACTTGGGCGCATTGATTACATTCGAGCTTATTTTTCTTCTAATTTAGCGCATACAATCTCCTTATCCGAAACGTGGCTTCACGATATTCCTGACGGCCTTGTTGCCATCCCAGGCTATTTTGTAATGCGCAATGATTACGTTGGTACAATAGGTAGCGGTTTTACCTCGATCATTCATGATTTGCTCAAGGCTAATCTCGTAGCTTCGTCCCCACGTCAATTTGACAATAGCCCTGAATTTCTTCTACTTAATATTCGTGCTACTGGTGGTGATCTGATTCTATTCGCCTCCGTTTATAGAAGACCTTGTACCGGTCGGTCAACGAGGGGTTCGCTTGATCGTACCAGCCCTTCGATTCATAGCTTGTGTGATAGAGCGTTTGACCCGTAAATGGTAACCGTAACCACGATATTACTTTTAACAATACGTGGAATATATCGATCATTTACACAGTCATCGCATGCCGAGCAAGGGCAGTCTATCTAGTAAAAATAAACCGCGATGGAGAGTGATCGAGCGAATTCAGCGAAATCAGGGGTTTCAGTGGCCGAGCGTTATTTTACCGCCAAGCTTCATCATTTCCCGTAGAGGAATTTCAAAAAAGCTACATATCGGGGAAAACCACTGGGAGAGGGAAGAAATACTTAGCACGAGTCTAATATTGCGGAGGCCATTAGCAAACAATCCCCCTCTTAAAAATAATATCTCTATAATTAGATATAGATATACCGAATACTTCAATAAGGAATTATAATTCGAGTTATTATATTATCACAAATTATAATTAAAGAAATTGTTACAACCTAAATGTCGGAATCTAGACAATCTTCTCTCCTGTTTAAATTCACATTTACATGCTTACAACACTTTTATTTTATCTGGCGACCTTAACTCTAACCTACTAAGCTGTAACTACGAAGCTAGCTATCTCCGCAGATTTGCGCTGTCTTTCTCTTTGCATTATTCCCTCTGATCCCACATTTCATACTTCCCACTATTCTTCGCTTTTAGACGTAATTATCGTCGATAGTCTAGATAGAGTGCGTGCGTTTACCAAATGTTCTGCTCTATTCATTTCTGGGAAAACATATTCTACTTTGAGTATGCTTCCGATGTTGAGGTGATAGACAAACGTATTATCTACCGCCGAAACTACAAAAAATTTAAACAAACAGATTTTTGTGCTGATATTCACACACGTGCTTTCGAATACGATGGTGCTACATTTAGCGATTGCTCAAAAGAGCTAGAACTCAATCAGTTTTCCTCTAGTTATTCTAATAAAATACACTCTTCCCTCGATATTCATACACCGCTTAGTAAAATGAAAGTCCATAAGCCCCCTGCGTCATAGCTCGCCAAGAATATTGTTTTACTTAGAAAAAAACTAGATGCGAAAATAACCTCATCGGCATCGCCATCTACAGAGACTTTAGGAATAAACTCACGTCTGACATTAAAAATGCAATAGAGGCCCATTGGTCCGACAGATTAGTGACCCTGCAAAAATGTAGAAGGCTCGTCTTGGGCTGATCATCTTGGACTGATCGTCTTGGGCTGAATTATCCTCCCCAGTCCATTTCTTCACTCCAAATCAACTCAACTCGTATTATGCTTCCATAGCTTCTGCTTCACCTCCCTGCTCCGATTTCAATTTTATGGTGCTCTACTCAGACTTTTTCTTCTGGTAGACCCTCTTTCACCTTCTAATTTATTATACTTGACGATATTTTTTACATCAATACCTCTTCGCCTCTTAACTCGTACTCTTCCGGGGCTGGTCGTATCCCTCTCTTTGGTATTCGTATATGGTAGCCTTTCTCTTGCAGTCCAGACCACATAACAGTCTTCTTCAATTGTTTGGTGCGTCTGTGCCTCTTTCCGAGCACTTGAAAATTTGCTCTTGTACGTAGTATTTCTACGATCCAATCGCCTCTGTCTCCAGCTGATACTCGTAATTGTTTTACTCCCCAAATTGCCTAGGCTTTTCGAAAAAGTTATATGCAGGCAAATACCTAAGTACGTAGAAGATAATAATATTCTTGATCCTTATCAATCCGGCTTTCGCTCTGGTTTTAGCTCTCAATCAACATGACTGGGGCTTTCAGATGATGTGAGTCCTTCTTATGTCAATGAAATTTATTTTGCTGATCTGCCCCCCATAATTATCAATGTGATTATTTTGTCATACTTTCGGAAGCTAAAAACCTGGGCATAACTCTCAGTTATAATTTGTTATGGTCGAAACTGTCACAAAAACTGTTTTTCTTAGCAGCTGCGCTATAAGCTTGTAACTCTCATATTTATGCTTGTGGATTAATGTTGCATTGTCTACCATGACCTTTCCGACGAACTTCACTCAAAATGACAGATCCGCATCAATCATTGCATTTGTTTAATTTTTAACTGGAGGCGAGATAAGCATGTTACTCCCTACAGGCAGCATTTGAAGTAGCTGTCGGTAAAAAGGAGGAAACTCTATTTTCTCGCCTGCTTGACCTATCGCAATCAATAAGGTTGTCAATACAATCAATACAATCAATCAGTACAGTTATCTCCACTTGCATATTTTTCATCCCTCCTGATTGCACTGAAAACCTATGAAAATCTTATGTCCTATCGTCACTTTACCTCTCGAACTCTCTTTTACTTTTACAGCCCGTTCTGCCGGCTCCTTTCCTGCTTTAAAAAATCCAGTTTTTTCTCACCACCTTGCCCTGGAGCCTGGTCTTTGATAGTATTACAATCCGACCTTGTATTAACAACAATAATTTAAGTTCTTTGTTTATTTTTATCACTATTGTCACCGCGCCTCCTGTGGCGCGTTGAATTATCTAATTTAATTGGTTATTATTTAGTTTTGGTTGTAATCGCGTCTATAACTGCATGGCAATGTCGTGATTTACTCGTCACCTGACTATGCATTACTGTAACCATAGTACTTGAGATTATATTTATAAAGGATTATATTTCAATATAAGAATAGTATGCGAATTTATTCTCTTCGACTACCTTTTATTATATCTTTTAATTTTAGCTTTTTATTAATTTACCACTCTTCCCATAAACATCACAATAGTTTCATTATACATATGGTATATACATGTATGTAGTATTAACTCTCTATTCTATAATTTGACCCATAGCTCGGGCATAATAAATTATTCCAGTACACACACTCTCTCTTAATGTGTGCGCTGCTGTGGAACGTTGAGACCGCGTCTCAATGGCAGTTTTTGGTCGTACTTGTTTTCTGTCGCGCTGCAGTATAGTGATGCAGCCTTTTTCGGTTAAATGACGGAAACGATAGAGTCTGTTGTCGAGCGACAACAAAAACTTTTTTATCACATCGGGCGAAGCTTGATAAACATTGCAAAATTCGAAGTAGAAAAGCAGAGCATACGGAATGTGGAAACTCGAATAGATGCACTCGATGTAAATTAGAATAAGTTCGTAAGTCATCATGACAATCTTAGTTGTCTCGATGCCAGTCAGAAGGCAGAATTGTCATATCTTCGGGTGATATGTAAGGTGAGTGCGAAAAGACGTATCTCGTCGTTAAAGCCAAGATGCTCCAATACCTTCATAAAATGAATGAATCAGTCTCCCGCACTTCTCAGGGTCATACAACGCTTGGACACATTTCAGAAATTTGTTTATATCTATTGTTCGGTTAAACTCTGAGCTGAGAAACTTTGAAAAACTTCAATATCTCCACACGAGTTTAACAGGTAAGGCAGCTCAAATGGTGAACAACATTTCTATCATGGGCAAGAATCTCGATCGCGTGTGGAAGATTTTAGTGACTCGATACGAAAAGAAAAATGTGTTCCTCGAAACACATTTTACAGCATTGGTCTCATCTCGGCACGTGCCTTCATAATCTGCGGCCGAGCTAAAACGGCTTCTCGGTGAGGTAGAGAAGGCGGTCGGCACTCTTGAAGCAATCAACACAAAAAGAAGCTCTGGTATAATATCTTAATGTTTATGGCAACTCGCAAGCTCGATCTGGAATCGCTTAAAGATTCGGAAAGAAATCTCGGCAATCAGATGGAGCAAGCGTCATTGGACGCTCGCGAAAGCTTTCTTCTCGGCCGAACTCGTGCACTTGAAGCGGTCGAGCGAGTTTCAGCTGACACAAAAATCTCGATCTATTACTCCTGCTTCTTCAAAGTTGCAGATACCGGCGAAATCTCACCAAACAAGGGTGAGCTCGTCAACGGAAAATAGATAGTCGGCTCCTCCCATCACTCGATTACCGAAAAAAAACTCTAGAGCAGCGTCGAGAATTCATGGTACAATGAAGTTTGTGCTTCAACTCCATGTCTCGATCTCACGAAAGGTCGCTCGTCAGCATTTTACGTCGCGGCTATGAGTGCATGCAAGTTTACGACAATGTTTCGCGCGGCCGCACTCGTAAACGTTGTGTCGTGTTATGGTGACACCATCGAAGTGCGTGCGCTACTGGATCAAGGTTCAGAAGTGTCGTTCGTTGTCGAATCTCTCGTGCAATGTCTCAATCTCGCGTGTCGCCACATTTTTCTACCGATCAACGGGGTCGGAGTTCAACGCTCTCGGATGGATTATCTGCGGCCCCGGGAACGTTAAGTTTGGGCTCACATTCAATATCATTTAGTGTCAGAGTTTCAGTACTCACAAGGAAAGGTACTTTGGTGTCCCCCTCCGATTTTAATGCAACTCACGTATGTTGTAGAGCATCGAAAACTAAAAGACACGTATTTTTTTTTATCGGCGGAAAAACATTTTCAAGGGGTGAAATCGCCCTTCAAAAATAGCATGTCGAGGGGTGATTTTGCAGTTTCACCCAGAAGGCGTCAACCGATTTTAATAAAACAAAAACCAAAATACTCCTCATTGAAGACAATCAAAATTCCACGCTAAGTTGAAGAAAAAAATTCATTTGCAGGGGTGAACAACCCCCTGATTTTTCAAATTTCCACCCTACACAAAAAACTAATCAACCAAATTAAACAGAACATGTACCATTTGGAAGGGCAAGTTAAAATAAAGTTGACGTATTTTTGGACATTCACAGGAAAATGAGTTTACGGGGGTAAACTACCCCTTATCCATTAGTACGTATATTTGTGCATACATTTTTGTTTCTCGTTATTTAAATGTCCGAATTGATTCAAAACATTCCTGTTAGCCGAAGTCAAGGGGGGGGAACTTCGCATGATGCTTTATTTATTATTAAGGGAGTGACCGGCTGGTACTTACAAGAAGGTCAGTTTGGTGTCCCCCTCCGATTTTGATGAAACTCACGTATGTTGTAGAGCATCGAAAACTAAAAGACACGTATTTTTTTTTATCGGCGGAAAACATTTTTAAGGGGTGAAATCGCCCTTCAAAAATAACATGTCGAGGGGTGATTTTGCAGTTTCACCCAGAAGGCGTCAACCGATTTTAATAAAACAAAAACCAAAATACTCCTCATTGAAGACAATCAAAATTCCACGCTAAGTTGAAGAAAAAAAATTCATTTGCAGGGGTGAACAACCCCCTGATTTTTCAAATTTCCACCCTACACAAAAAACTAATCAACCAAATTAAACAGAACATGTACCATTTGGAAGGGCAAGTTAAAATAAAGTTGACGTATTTTTGCACATTCACAGGAAAATGAGTTTACGGGGGTAAACTACCCCTTATCCATTAGTACGTATATTTGTGCGTACATTCTTGTTTCTCGTTATTTACATGTTAAAGAGCTGCTTGCATTCACTCTTTGTGCTGATTTTGTGCTTATCAATAATTTATCGTCATATGTCATCGACCTTTCGATTAGATAGTATTTCGATTCGGCGCAAATTTCGGAATAAGTCGATGATGCAACAGTCGTTCCATCTATAGAACTTTGTCAGTTATTCCAACGAAATGAATATGATCTTATTTTTTTGAGTAATCTAATCATACGCCAATATGATAAAAATACTTTCGACGCAGTAAGAGGTGTTTTCTACATAGGCGGCTATCTGGGACTGCGTATTATCTGCTGATATCGCATGTGGTTCAACAACAAGTCTTTCAAATATAAAAGCCGCGATACATACAGCGATCTTCAGTTGCTCATTTGAACGGAGTGCCAGTGCGTCAGTTATAATTTCTGACAAAAAAAAATCAATAGACCATGAAAGTGAATCCAATCAACGTCATTAAACTTCTTTTGGCTACATTTCAAGCCATGAATATTCCCGAAACTCCGATTAACAATGCAGAAATCGAGGTAAAGCAGAATTTCGAAAAAGTTCTGGTCGACTGCATGGACGATTATAACGGAGTTGAAATTATCGAGGAACAATCGCTAGATTTTGAAGAGCCATTCAAGCAATATGATGTTAACCCTGTCGAGGACACTCTTTGGCAACATGATGAAGGTCCAGTGGATTCTGATACTTGTTCTAAAGACGAAGAAGACATAAGCTACGATTACAAACGCAAAGCAATCGAATACTGGAGATCCGGTAAGAAGAAAAATTACAGTGTCGATACCGTGAGTCAGAAATTCAAAAAAGTCAAATCTGTACGACAATTAAAACGCTGGGCAAATCAAATGAACAAAGGTAGGACCTACAAGGAGAAATTAGCTCAAATCTCTGAATATACTTTGAAAAACATACAAGCCGCAATAGATGCTGGTTTCATTGTTCATGATATCGACCTTCAAAAGTGGGCTCTACAAACTCAAAAAGAGATAGGTCACGAAGACATTCGTTTTAAAGCTTCTCATAATTGGCTTCGGAAGTTCAAGAAATCACATCGTATTGTGTCCAGGAAAATTAATAAATTCGTAACACGAAAGACTATAGAAGACGAACCAGTTTTAAGGATGAATGCAGAAAACTTCGTAAATGAAATTAAACCATATATTCAAACATATGGACCGGAAAACATATATAATTCAGATCAGAGCGGTTTTTAACTGGAAATCCACTCTGGCAGGACTCTGACGACTGAAGGAACTAAACAAGTGCAATGTGTAGTACAATCCGTATCATCTACAACTCACAGCTACACTATCCAGCCAACCATAAATGCAGATGGAAAATTATTGTCACCCCTTTTTATCGTTCTAAAAGAGGGAAAGGGTGAGTTCGGCCCAATCGTGGAAAAAAATTTATTCAGGCCAGAAAACGTATTTTTAACAGCAACGAAATCCGGAAAAATGACTTCAGGTATGGACAAAAATGATTGCCAGAAAATATTGAACATATGATGAATTATACTATATCGATAACCAATACCATCCTATGTATAGAGCACTTCAAAATTTGGTTGGAAAAAGTATTCTTCCCCAACACCGGCCGTGACAGCGTATTGTTGATAGACTCGTGGAGTGGACACTGCCCAGAAGTTGTTCTAAATGCAACATCTCGGGGCAAAAAAATAATCACAAAGATAATACCTAAAGGCACCACAGGGAAAATCCAACCACTCGACGTTTTTGGTTTCCGAATATGGAAAAATTTTGTACGACATTTTTCCGACAGTGTATTATTACTTAATTCTGATATTAATTTGCACTTGAGAAACAACATAATCAAACTACAATCTCTCGCACACAATCAACTTTCATCACCCAGATATATAAATCTTTTCAAATATGCATGGTTTTGCAAAAGTAATTATATAACCGATAAGCCAAACGAATTCGACAATCCAGTGAGTTTTGGTTTCGGTCAATCGTCTCAAGCACACTGTGAAGTACTAGGTTGTAATAATGTGGCCATCATCAGATGCTCATGGTGCAAGAAGTCTTTATGCTTGCAACATTTTTTTGAAGAGTATCATTTCTGCACGACTTACGAACCATGATTGCTGCAAATTATGACGTGCACATTGCACGTTGATGAATTGTAAAAGGAATGATACATTATAATATATACTGTGGTGTATGTAGATGCGCAAGGCGGTAAGAATAAATGTGAGAGAATGGAGAGTGGGGAGAGCGTTAACATGGGACGTGAAAAGGACGACAGTCGAATTTGTTATTTCTCGCCTATGTCCTCAGCTGATTGCCGCTGTTTCGAAATACAACCATACATATATGCCATACAACTACTCAACCCCAGCAACATTCCCCAGTATTCTGTATTTGAACAAGCTATTTTTTTCAGTAAATAACGCGAAACTCGTGAATGGACCATTCTACTTGTAAGTACCAGCCGGTCACCCCCTTAATAATAAATAAAGCATCATGCGAAGTTCCCCCCCTTGACTTCGGCTAACAGGAATGTTTTGAATCAATTCGGACATTTAAATAACGAGAAACAAAAATGTATGCACAAATATACGTATTAATGGATAAGGGGTAGTTTACCCCCGTAAACTCATTTTTCTGTGAATGTGCAAAAATATGTCAACTTTATTTTAACCTGCCCTTCCAAATGGTACATGTTCTGTTTAATTTGGTTGATTAGTTTTTTGTGTAGGGTGGAAATTTGAAAAATCAGGGGGTTGTTCACCCCTGCAAATGAATTTTTTTCTTCAACTTAGCGTCGAATTTTGATTGTCTTCAATGAGGAGTATTTTGGTTTTTGTTTTATTAAAATCGGTTGACGCCTTCTGGGTGAAACTGCAAAATCACCCCTCGACATGCTATTTTTGAAGGGCGATTTCACCCCTTAAAAATGTTTTTCCGCCGATAAAAAAAAATACGTGTCTTTTAGTTTTCGATGCTCTACAACATACGTGAGTTTCATCAAAATCGGAGGGGGGCACCAAACTGACCTTCTTGTAAGTACCAGCCGGTCACTCCCTTAATAATAAATAAAGCATCATGCGAAGTTCCCCCCCTTGACTTCGGCTAACAGGAATGTTTTGAATCAATTCAGACATTTAAATAACGAGAAACAAAAATGTATGCACAAATATACGTACTAATGGATAAGGGGTAGTTTACCCCCGTAAACTCATTATCCTGTGAATGTGCAAAAATACGTCAACTTTATTTTAACTTGCCCTTCCAAATGGTACATGTTCTGTTTAATTTAGTTGATTACTTTTTTGTGTAGGGTGGAAAATTGAAAAATCAGGGGGTTGTTCACCCCTGCAAATGAATGTTTATCTTCAACTTAGCGTGGAATTTTGATTGTCTTCAATGAGGAGTATTTTGGTTTTTGTTTTATTAAAATCGGTTGACGCCTTCTGGGTGAAACTGCAAAATCACCCCTCGACATGCTATTTTTGAAGGGCGATTTCACCCCTTAAAAATGTTTTCCGCCGATAAAAAAAAATACGTGTCTTTTAGTTTTCGATGCTCTACAACATACGTGAGTTGCATTAAAATCGGAGGGGGACACCAAAGTACCTTTCCTTGTCAGTCGATCATGAGCTACTTAACCTTATGCAGCGATTAGGATTTAGGAAGAAACCCCTACCACCAGAAACATTTTACACTCGGGAGAAGAAGCTCAATGTGAAAAGCATTTCGCTTCAATTCACTCAAGGACAGAGGAAGAACATTGCATCGTTAAGGTCCTTCTCAAATATCTGCCAACCGACATTGGCAAGAGAAGTGATTCACTAGCGAAAGTGCCCTCAAAAAATCGAACTCAGATTTTTTCGGCGAATACGAAGCTATCGGTCATATGTCTCTTGCTGCCGAGAACAAGCCTCCAACTAGACGATCATTTGTTCTCCCGCATCACGCGGTAGTATGGAAAAGCAGCACGACCACGAAACTTCGAGTTATCAACGAATCTTAACGATCAAACTTCGGTATCGCGATGAATGACCTCCGTATCGGGCCAAAATTCCTGACAGCTCCCGCGGACGTAATCACGCCCTGGCACCGATACGGTATTGTATTCTCAGCAGACATTGAAAAAATGTGTCGCCAGATTCTAGTACACAAGGACGACTAGAATTTACAAGGAATTCTATCATGAGGGAAATTCGAAGGTCATCGATTTCCGCACGCGGTAAACATCGTTCAACGTGAAACCTATGTCGACAATGTGCCCTCGAGAGTGGACAGCCCTGTCGATATAAAATGAAAGGCCGGTGAGCTTAAAGAGATCTTCAAGGCAGGCGGATTGACTCTATAAGAGTGGACATCGAGCTATGACGATGTTTGAAAATCATCGGTCATTTTACATGCTTAGAGTGCTCCCAGTAAGCTAACGTTGGCAAGCTCTCGTCGCTGCTGCGGAGCGGCAACACCTCACGAAAGTGCACAAAGCATGGAATTGGTAATGCGGGCATGCATACTGATACAGCGTCGGTGGCAATGGCCCATTCAATTCACTAAGTTTCAATTCATTCGGTCTCACTAAGCGGCTAACTATATTTAAAGCTGTAAAAAGACTTTGTGTTAACCATCGGTACATCAACACATCTTGACTCGTCCCGTGTCGTGTTATCTCTCTCTCTCTCTCTCTCTCACTCATGAATTCACTCACTCACTCACTCACTCACTCACTCACTCTCTCTCCCTCTCATGACGTGACGTGACCAGTGTCACATCGCTCTGTAAAGTTATAATTTCTATGGTCAATATACAGAACTAGTGAGTGCAAGAATTTGTCATAGAGGTTCCGGTATAGACAATGTACATCAGTGGGAGTTATCTAGCTGGAAAATGAGAAATAGTGGATATGATGCATGAATTAGTTTGTATGCTACTCAGCGATAAAAGCTGATCAGGTAGCCATTAAAGTGCCAACGTGTAAGAGTCAACGAGTGCGGGTGCGAAAGTAATTAATTGGAAGCCACACCGTTATCTGCCTATAACGGTGATATTAATCGGTGGTAGCGGTCGGTAACGCCGACACGATTGAAACCGAATATGCTGAATACAGATGCTCTGCATGTAAGAAAGAAATAAAAAACGAAGTTCTGCAATGCAGGAAGTGCATAAAGAGTTTCTTCCACCCAGGATGTGCAAGTAAACATAAGACTTATAAAGACAATGAAATAGTGAAATGCGAAGGTTCATTGCAGGAAATTCCTCTCGGAGGAGAAAAACAGAGAGGAGGAGGACACCTGTGACAGGAAGTAGTAGAGAAAGACTGGGATCAACAGGATCCATAGGAACAGCAGCAACTACATCGGGAAGCAGCAACAGCAACAGAAGCAGCAAGCAATCGAACATGGATGTAAAGATAGACTGATTGGTGAATGCAGTCAAAGAAATAAAGGACGAGGTTGCATGTAAGAATTAAATCAAAATGATGATAAAGCAAATAATCCGGGAGAAGTTGGTGACCTTCAAACTGGAACTGAAATAAATTAAGTAAAAATTTCAAGAGGGTAACATGGAAGTAGTGGGGAGTGGACAAAAAAGTTATAGTGAGATGGTAAAAGGAAAGAAAGAAAGTATACTGATTGCTAAGCCGAAGAAAGCGCAGGAGAGTGAAACAACCAAGAAAATAGTAAAAGAAAAAGTAAATATCAGGGGTACAAATTGAAAATGCGGGTTTGATAACAGATGGCGTTACTAACGCTATACGCATCAGGCAGTACTGTGACTATGTTCATGTCAAAGCTACGTCTTATAGCTTTAATTTTCAGTATGTGTCAATTTGTCGCAGTGTCAAATTCATAGTTTTTTTGAGCTCTCAATATGTCGAGTTTCGTGCCAACAAAACAGCATTTGCGGGAAGTTTTAATTTACTTCTTTAATTTGAAGAAAAGTGCTGCTAAAGCACATCGATTGGTCTCCGAGGCTTATCCGAGTCATGTTCCATCGGTTTCAACGTGCGAGAGATGGTTTGTGCGGTTTAGAAGTGGTGATTTTGACGTTGAGGACAAAGAGCGGCCGGGCCAAGTGAAAAAGTTTGAGAATGCTGAATTGGAGGCAATACTCAATGAAGACTCGTGTCAAACTCAACAAGAGCTCGCAGATTCATTGGAAGTGACACAACAAGCCATTTCCCATCGTATAAAAGCCCTCGGAATGATCCAAAAGCAAGGACATTGGGTGCCGTATGAGCTGAAGCCGAGAGACGTCGAGCGCCGTTTTTTTGCATGCGAACTGCTGCTCGAACGGCAAAAACGGAAGGGTTTTTTGCATCGCATTGTCACTGGTGATGAAAAGTGGATCCATTACGATAACCCGAAGCGCAAAAAATCATATGGTTACCCCGGCCATGCATCATCATCGACGGCCAAACCAAATATTCACGGCGCCAAGCTCATGCTCTGTATTTGGTGGGACCAGCTGGGTGTGGTGTATTATGAGCTATTGAAATCGAACGAAACCATCACAGGAGCACTATACCGAACTCAATTGATGCGTTTGAGCCGCGCACTCAAAGAAAAACGGCCACAATACGAGCAAAGACACGACAAAGTAATTTTGCAACATGACAACGCTCGGCCACATGTTGCAGCGCCGGTCAAAACATACCTACAAACGCTGAAATGGGAAGTCTTACCCCACCCGCCGTATAGCCCAGATATTGCTCCTTCCGATTACCACCTTTTCCGATCGATGACACATGGCCTAGCTGACCAGCGCTTCCATTCTTACGAAGAAGCCCAAAAATGGGTCGATGACTGGATAGCAGCCAAGCCGGCCGAATTTTTTCGCGACGGTATCCGTAAATTGCCAGAAAGATGGGAAAAAGTTGTGGCTAGCGATGGACAATACTTTGAATAATTCATTTGTTACCATTTTTTCAGAATAAACGTTCAAAAATAGAAAAAAATCCCGCATTTTCAATTTGTACTCCTGATATAAAAAATTTAGCTGCAGGGATAACAAAACTCAGGAAAGGAGGTAAAGGAACAGTAACACTTGGGTGCGAAAGTGTGGGCGAGATAAAACAGCTGAGAGACACAGTAAGTGAAAAGCTAGGGAAAAACTTCGAGATCGTGGAACCAAAGAAGATAAAACCAAAACTTAAAGTCATAAGAATCGATGAAGATGAAATGGAACAAGAAGATGAGAACTTAATAGACACGATCAAGAAGCAGAACAATATTGATAGGAAAGAAGAATTTTACATAATGTGGTGAAGGGATTACAGAACCTAAAACTAGAAGAGGTGACAAAGAAAAAGGCTTGGTAATACTCGAGGTAGATGAAGAAATACATGAATTAATGCTAAGAAGAGGAAAAATAAATATTGGATGGAAAAAATGCATAGTATTTAACCATTACAGTGTGAGAAGATGCTTTAAATGCTGGGGTTATTAACATATTGCCCAAAACTTGTCATAAGTGTAAAGGAAGTCACATATCTAATAAATGCACGATAACAAAAAAGAAATGTATAAATTGTGTGTACAAAAATTAGACGTACAATCTGTCCAACGTACATCAGAGCATTAGCGGAGAAAAAAAAGGCTGAAATTCCAACAAATAGCAGCTATGGAAAGAGACAATTATATACACAAACGCTAAGAGTGTGATGGCACATGAGGATGAAATCCATGAACAGATTATGAAGAGGATAAACCCGACGCTACCAGCGCTATCGGAGACTAGGCTGACATCGGATATTGAATACAATGAGGTCAACATGCCAAGTTATATGTCGCTAGATGTGATTCGGAAAATAGAAACACAGGGGGGGTTATGTTGTATATACGAAACGATATTAAATATGAAGTGATATTAAGGGAAAAGATAATATCTAACTATTGGTGTATAGCGATAGAAGTGAGGGATAAGGTGTTCAGAGGTGTGGTCGCTACCGTATACCACTTACCGAGTGCATCAAACGGGAACTCCATACGATTCTTAAAGGATATAATGGACCTATTGGCTGTGAAAGAACAATGTATAATGGTAGACTTTAATATAGATTTAATGAAGGATTACTTTTATGCGAAAAAGAACAGAAATGTCATACTTAGGTATGAAATAATATATTGACAAACATACGAGAGTTACGAAAGATAGTAAAACTTTGATAGATTTAGTATTTGCAAACGATAAGGTGAACTGTACAGTATATGACACACCGAAGATAACAGATCATTCGTGGATAAATGTTGAACTAGTTATGAACAACGAGGATAAAAAATATAGAAAATTTATTAGTAGAGATTATAGGACATTGCATATAGGTGAATTGTTCAAGGCAATAGAGGAAAGAACAGAATATAGAGATGATTTAGATGTGAACGTAAGAGCAGAAAAATTTGTTCAGAGTATAAGTGCATTAGATAAAGTAGCACTAAAGAAGAAGTTTAAAATTCCAAAAATATGGGAAGGCAAAAAATGGTACCGGATGATATAAGAATAGCTACAAAGAGAAGGGACGAAGCATATATCAGAGCGATGCATACATGCATTGAACAAGATTGGATATAATTAAAAATAGAAAGAAATATGGTAGTTAAATTAATTAGAAGTGAAAAGAAAAGGGATTATGAAAGCATGATAGATGATAATAAAAATGACCCTGCGATGATGTGGAAAACTTTAAAAGAAGTTATAAGAAGAGAACAAGCGGGCGCGAAAGAAACAAATGATATAGATTTTTAAATATCACAGAACATGGGGGAATGTAAATTGGCAGATAAGTTCAATTCGTATTATAGACGGAGTATTGATGAGATGGTTAAATCTATAAAGGAGGAGTATAGGAACAGTCGGAGAACTATTTATGTTACAGAAAACAAGGGAATTTTAGAAATGTTTGCGGACGACAAAATAGTACGAGGGTCGATCAATGAATAGTCGGCTTGGTAAAGAAAATCGCGTTTTTGGACAAAAATCTTTTTATTTCTCAATATAATCTCCTTTTAGCTCGATACACTTATTCCAACGATTTTTCAATTTTTTGATGCCCTCCGAATAATACGATTTCGGAAGGTCCTCAAAATAGGTCTCTGTTTTGGCGATGAGGTCATCTCTAGAACCAAATCTCTTTCCGCCAAGCCATTTTTCCAGGTTTGAAAACAGAAAGTAGTCGGAGGGGGCCAAATCTGGAGAATACGGTGGATGCGAAAGCAATTCGTAATTCGAATTCATGAATTTTGGCCATGGCAACTGGGCATGTGTGAACGCGTGCATTGTTTTGATGGAAGAGCACTTTTTTCCTCGCCAAATGTGGACGTTTTTTCTTCAATTAGACGTTGAATCGGGTCAGTACGGCTGCATAGTATTCGCCATTAATCGTTTTTTTCGGCGGAAGGTAATCGTTGTAAATTATGCCGCGTGCATTGTTTCGATTGTTCCTTGATCTCTGGTGTATAATGATGGATCCATGTTTTGTCCACGGTTACGTAACGACGCAAAAACTCAACAGGATCGCGCTTATAGATCGCCAAACACGCCTTTGAATCAGCTACATGTTCTCTTTTATGGTCGACAGTGAGCAAACGCGGCACCCATCTTGCGGATAACTTTTTTATACCCAACTCATCACTCAGGGCTGAAATCACTGAGGCATATGATATGCCTGTGGCCTCAGCAATCTCACGCACTTTTAGTCTCCGATCATTTAACACCATATCGTGGACTTTTTCAATTGTTTCTGGTATGACGACCTCATTTGGACGACCTGGACGTTCATCGTCAACAATGCTCGTACGACCGCGTTTAAATTCAGCTGTCCAATATTTAATGGTTGATAACGAAGGTGCAAGGTCCATATAAACTTCGTCTAGCTCCGCTTTGATTTCATTGTTCGTTTTCTTTCTCAAAAACAAAAATCGAATCACTGCACGATACTCAATGTTTTCCATTTTTGTAAAAACACAAAAGTTATTTGTTTTTCGATGGCTGTCAAACGCAAACTAAACATCGCAGCGAGTTGAAACTTTGACAACAGTCATGTGAAGGATGGCACAACTAAACGTCGCTATTGATTTCTTTGCTCGACCAACAGATGGCGCAAGGCCGACTATTTATTAATCGACCCTCGTATATGCGAAAGGAGGAGTTAGCAAGGAAATATATATAAAACTAAACAGGGTACCTATAATAGAAAATTGGATGGTTGTAAATAAATTAAATATGAATGCCTCCAAAACAAAATTCATGATAATAAGAAGTATAAGGAAAAAATTGAGAGGATCCACTACATTAAAATGTTTAGATGGCACGATGATAGAACGGGTTGAAAATACTAAACATCTTGGTGTAATTATTGACAGCAAACTCAGATTTGAAGATCAATGCGATTACACGTTAAAGAAAATAGGGAAAAAAATACTACTATCAGGAGTACAAATTGAAAATGCGGGATTTTTTTCTATTTTTGAACGTTTATTCTGAAAAAATGGTAACAAATGAATTATTCAAAGTATTGTCCATCGCTAGCCACAACTTTTTCCCATCTTTCTGGCAATTTACGGATACCGTCGCGAAAAAATTCGGCCGGCTTGGCTGCTATCCAGTCATCGACCCATTTTTGGGCTTCTTCGTAAGAATGGAAGCGCTGGTCAGCTAGGCCATGTGTCATCGATCGGAAAAGGTGGTAATCGGAAGGAGCAATATCTGGGCTATACGGCGGGTGGGGTAAGACTTCCCATTTCAGCGTTTGTAGGTATGTTTTGACCGGCGCTGCAACATGTGGCCGAGCGTTGTCATGTTGCAAAATTACTTTGTCGTGTCTTTGCTCGTATTGTGGCCGTTTTTCTTTGAGTGCGCGGCTCAAACGCATCAATTGAGTTCGGTATAGTGCTCCTGTGATGGTTTCGTTCGATTTCAATAGCTCATAATACACCACACCCAGCTGGTCCCACCAAATACAGAGCATGAGCTTGGCGCCGTGAATATTTGGTTTGGCCGTCGATGATGATGCATGGCCGGGGTAACCATATGATTTTTTGCGCTTCGGGTTATCGTAATGGATCCACTTTTCATCACCAGTGACAATGCGATGCAAAAAACCCTTCCGTTTTTGCCGTTCGAGCAGCAGTTCGCATGCAAAAAAACGGCGCTCGACGTCTCTCGGCTTCAGCTCATGCGGCACCCAATGTCCTTGCTTTTGGATCATTCCGAGGGCTTTTATACGATGGGAAATGGCTTGTTGTGTCACTCCCAATGAATCTGCGAGCTCTTGTTGAGTTTGACACGAGTCTTCATTGAGTATTGCCTCCAATTCAGCATTCTCAAACTTTTTCACTTGGCCCGGCCGCTCTTTGTCCTCAACGTCAAAATCACCACTTCTAAACCGCACAAACCATCTCTCGCACGTTGAAACCGATGGAACATGACTCGGATAAGCCTCGGAGACCAATCGATGTGCTTCAGCAGCACTTTTCTTCAAATTAAAGAAGTAAATTAAAACTTCCCGCAAATGCTGTTTTGTTGGCACGAAACTCGACATATTGAGAGCTCAAAAAAACTATGAATTTGACACTGCGACAAATTGACACATACTGAAAATTAAAGCTATAAGACGTAGCTTTGACATGAACATAGTCACAGTACTGCCTGATGCGTATAGCGTTAGTAACGCCATCTGTTATCAAACCCGCATTTTCAATTTGTACCCCTGATAAATATCTTGGTGTAATTATCGACAGCAAACTCAGATTTGAAGATCAATGCGATTACATGTTATAGAAAATAGGGAAAAAAATTTTTTTTTAATAGAATTGGCAATGACATATCGGGATAAGCAAGATGTATAGTTTATAAGTCGATTATACCACCACACCACATTCTGAGTATTGTGCTACGATTTTAGCAAATATGGGTGAAACGCAGCTGACTAAATTGCATGTTGTGTAAAACCGGACTATGCGAGTCATACTGCAATGTGTCAGGTATACGAAAGTAGAAAGAATATTGCAGGTGTTCTAGTTCATGTCGGTGAGACACAGACATTATTACAATGTGTGTGCATTTATATTTAAGATGGTTGAAGGTTGGTTGCCGAAGTAATTAGAAAATAAGATAGTTCTGGTAAGAAGTACAAATGAGAGGCAAACAAGGAAGGCAGAAAATATTGTGATAAATTTAGAAAAAGAAGAAGTGGGCAAAAAAGTATATTTTATGCAGGGATACAGATATATAACACCATGCTATCGGAATTGAAACAATGTGATGATCAACAACATTTACCAGCGGACGTTGAAAGAGTATATTATACCGAAAGTTGTATAGTATGTAAGACACTTTACCACGTGTACAAGTATAAAATGCGGATGTTTTTCTATAAAAACATATTATATTCAAAAGAATGATAAAAAGTGCTTTATCCAAAGTATGCTCCATCGCTTGTTATACGTTTTTCCCATCTTTCGGGCAATTTGTGAATACCACGCCAGTAAAAATCTTCCCCTTTTGCTGCGAACCATTCATCGAGCCATTTTTTCATATCTTCGTACGAACCGAAGCGCTGCTCAGCAATTGCGCGACCCATCAATGCAAACAAGTGGTAATCGGAAGGAGCCAAGTCTGGTGAGTAAGCCGCATGGGGTAGAACTTGCCAGCTGAGCCTTCTGGCCTTTTTTCAAGCAGCGAACGGTTCGAATCTGTCAATTGTTGATGGTAGCGTTTAGTGTTAACTGGTTCCTCTGGTTTTAACAGCTTATAATAGACCACGCCCATCTGGTCCCACCAAACACAGAGCATCGTCTTTCTACCAAAGCGATTCGGTCTTGCGGTCGATGTGGATGGTGCGCCTGGGTCTACCCATGATTTTTTACGCTTGGGATTCTCAAAATAAATCCACTTTTCATCCCCTGTAACTATACGATGCAAAAACGACTTCCTTTTGTACCGAGCGAGCCAAATGTCACATGTATTTTTGCGCTTTTCCATTTGCCTGTCGTTCAACTCATGTGGTACCCATCTACCGGTCTTCTGAATCTTTTCCATCTCTCGTAGCCGATTGGAAACAGCTTGTTGACTAACGCCTAATTGCTCGGCGCGTTGTTTTTATGTTTGCGAATCATCTTCGTCCAAGAATGCTGGCAATTCCACATTTTTGTATTTTTTGGCGGCTTTCTACGTTCCTTATCTGCAACATCGAAGCCACCACTTTTGAAATGCCAAAACCATTGTTCACACGTATCTTGCGATGGAGCATATTCACCATAATCTTCTCGAAGTAATCAGTATGATTCAGCAGCAGTTTTCTTCAAATGAAAACAAAAAGTTAATGCTGTCCGCGAATGCTCTTTGTTTGGTATAAATGTCGACATATTGAACACAACAACACAATACTATGCACACACTTTTCAAATTTATCACTCGTGCACGTCTGACACTTAATGATGACACAACAAAATGGAGCAGTGTCAAGTCTTTATAGCACAAACTGCATTCGTGCGCCATCTGTTGTCTGAAATCCGCATTAAATACTTGTACACCTGGTATACATGTATAACAAAATAGCTGAAAAAGCTAAATAAATATCAATCAATCAATCAAGAAAAACCATCTTGTTCGCGCTCTCGACATTTCGCGGTAACCAAACTCAGATTCATTTGTGTTTATCTTGTAATCTCCGTTCCGGGAAAGGAAAATCCTGCGGACTGTGCATCTCGTGGCTGATCATCGCACCAGCAAGAACAACGCTTTCTGGTGGGCGGAGCGGAGTGGCTCCGAAAATAATCAGCCTTCTGGCCCTGATCAACTCCTCCGCTCTCCACAAATGCAATTTTCGAGACTCAAGCAAAATCAACGGCAACTGTGATTCTCGCTTCTCAAATCTGACAATGTTGCTTCGCCTAACATCACTATCTGTTCGAGCCGTGCATAATTTCAAGAGGCTGCAAGAAACTCCCGGAAGCTTCTTACTGTTATACCGACGGTATAAGATTTTCGGTGACCGTGTTGTGGTGCTCGGATCCGTCTATCGTTGCGTCATATGCGTTCAAGCGGTTCACAGTTCGACGAAGAATCTGCGCTCGCACACGAGTGACTGCGGGACCAACCTCGTGGGAGCTGATGAAGCTCGGTCAGTAAGCGTCGGTGCTCTCGAGAAGGCATTAGCTGGTACTCGTGTCAAATACATTAATATTTCGATCTACCACGAGTTATTAATTTATCTCGTCCGCATCCTAATCCCTATCCTGCTAGACATAGTCTTGAAAAGTCAACATCCTTGTATGGCAAAAAGAATCTGATAAATCCGAAAATTTTTAAAACATTGAAATATTTTCATGATTTTTTAGGATTCTTTTTACAGTTTGACGCGTCTTTTTTTCATTTAACTAGGCAGTATAATCCACAAATCAGTATAGAATAAACAGCTCATCGCCATTCCCGTGATGGTCCATAGGATATCGAGGTTTTTGTTACGTCTAATTGGCTTCATATATGTAGTTCCACCTTTTCCACGGAGTCGCCTTGGCCAGTTAGTGGTGTATTGTCCTCGTTCTTCGCATTTTTACCAAAGTCTACATCGGTGAAGCTATTCCCACATTGTACCGAGACAATCACCGTAGATTTTTGAACACTTCAGATCTACTTTCCTGCACGTGCATGTCGTACTATAGTTTTTTATGTAGTTGCAGGAGATATGTTTTAGCAGTTATTAAGGGGCAGGTGGATGAAGAGTTAGACGAGGTGACATCTTATTTTGATAAAGTTTCCACGCCCACTTCGCGACAGAAAGAAAGCGCCCGTGTCACTTCTGAATTTGATAGTACACCCTGACAAAAAGCTGCTTCGATGCTACTTGTGTGAGGAAAGCTTCACGCTAGGTTTACCTCGAGTAATTAAACGAGTGAACAATTTAAAATAGCACTCGCTAGCGATTTAATTTGTTTCTCTTGAACCGTACATAGCAAGAAGAAACATTTCTGCAGCATTTGCAAGGACATCTAGCTTCACAGTTATGTCAAAAAAATATATAGATGCGTATGAAGATCAACACGTTTTTGCAATGTTTTTATTGCTTTCACCTTGCCTATACCATAAAGCGCCAAAGTTGTATTGCAACCACTTGTCGCGTGTAAGAAAAGAATATAGCATTGTGCTACAAAAAGATTGCAGATCACGAACTGAATTCGATGCTTCGTTTTAATTTTTCTACGACTTGATTCATATAACCGAATGTAACACTTTACGAGGACCAATGCAAACAGCAGCATGAGCAAATCAATGTCCTCTCTAATGAGAAAAACTTAGCAATGATCGTGGATAGTTTTATCGCTGTCTGTGTTCAGTCTTCGCACCTACCAAGCACACACTCAACTCATGCACACGCTACACTCACAATCATCTGACGCCTCGCGTCATATGGTATAGCTCGCAGGTATGCTATATCGATTTATCGACCGCGAACTCGAGCACATTGTCCATCAGCTCACTCAAGCGGCCAACGCTGCTAGCGTGGCCCCAGCGGCAAGACCACTCACAAGGCTCACTTTCCATCGCTGGCGGCGAATGACGACTCAACCAAGCTGTGACGCACGTCCGCCCTCTTGATACTCTGTCTCGTGGTCGACGGATGTGGCCATCGTTCTCACTAGAGTCGCTCGCGATACACGTTCCCGCGTAAACTCACAGAGATATTCAGTCGTTCCACTCACTTTAGTGTGCATTCAGTATTATAGTGTATTACATTCTTGGTCAAATCACCCGTGTGTCAAATCAGTGTCAGTACAAATCACAGCAAACCAACAGGACTAGTGCAGCACTCACATAAACGTCAACGGCGTGGTTCGTTCGTTGGCAGCAGAGACGCCATTCTGCCTCGCACCGTTCATTGGCGTCAGAACACTCACCAGCCTGCCGTGTGGCTTTACTAGAGCTCTACAATCAGACCTTATCACCAGGATCAACCACACGGAATCAACAAGTCAACTCAGAGGCCTGAGAACCTACTCACCGCCAGTACATCAACACACAGGCCAGAACAAATCAAATTACATTTCTTGTGTATCCACCAGGTATTTTATGCAATCAGTGTTAATTAATTAAATAAACATTGAATCTATTATTGTTACATACTGAGTGCATTTAATTATTTATACTTGACCAGGATCCTTAACCTTTCTATTCGCATCTGTCACTTGACATGCTACGTGCGAATGCATCAACCTGCTATCGGTCGACAGATTAAACATACTCAAACGATACACGTTCACTGCACAGAGCACTACATTCATTGCCATTTATTATGTGTTACTCAGGCTGGCTAGGTGCTCACTCTGCGCACTTATCAATTTCTCTTATAGTGCTCTGTCGCATCAGATAGTTTTCAGTTGTTAGAGTCCTGAATAATTTTATGTGAACCATTATCAATACATCAAACTCACTCACACTCATTATCATACATTTTTTGGTCCTTCGAGCCGGATCCTGGTCAAGTATATAAATTTATGCCTCGATACTCACATAAATCACCAATCAAGACATGTAATACACTACAGATTGCGCAACTCAGCATGCATCGATACAAGACAATGCTCAACAATAATAAAATACTCACCCAAGTGTGCTAATCATTTATTGTAAACCATTCAACAGGCTCAACCAGTTTAAATCATGGCTGACGATAAGAAAGCGCTGTCAGACCGAAGCAAATCCTCGCAGGAAGGCGACTCACATGATGGTAATGTGGAAGTAACCGATGGTGCAACAGACGTTATTGACACACTCATTGTACCAACCGTGGTACAAAGACCACGTTCAAGAACGCCATCACCAAGCACCAATCAAGCTAACCTCATGGATTATAAGGTCGCATCACAGCATGCGAGGATAGCAATGATCAATCAGCTACACGATCACCTCCAAAACTCACCAGGCTGCGTTTTCGAAGAACTGAACGGCCATTTAGAGATTTTAAATCGCACTTGGGAGTGTTTTTGTAATGAACATAATCAAATGGGAGAAACATGTAAACGTGCTTTTTTCACTCACCCTTATGTTACAGATAAGGTGTACGAATCAGGCTTTGACAGTTATTTCCAGGCACTCACAATCATCCTGCGAGAGAAGGCAATCGCAAAAACTCAAGAGACCACATCAAACAGAGCTGATCAACAGAGTCAACCAAGTCAGCACAGATCAACATTGCCGAAAGTAACGTTGCCGGAATTTGACGGCGACTTTACAAAGTGGCCGGCATTTAGAGACTTGTTTGCCTCAATGGTGGTCGACAATGAACGAATCAGTGATGTAGAGAAACTTCACTATTTGAAGATCAGCCTCAAAGGATCTGCCGCTCAACTGATCTCCAATGTGCCGATCAACAATGATTCATTCAACTCGTCGTGGCAAATAATCAAAGACAGATTTAATAACAAGGAAAGACTCATCCTGTCTTATATTGAGAAACTCCTTAGCAACACGCGACCAGTGGCGAAAACGGCAGCAGCACTCAACACGTTGATCAGTTCAACCAAAGAAATAATCAACGCGCTAAATGTTCTCGGAGTTGACACCGAATCATGGAACTACGTACTAATATTCGTAGTAGCTCAGCGCCTCGATATGTCCATGCGTGAAGCATGGGAGTACAAGAGAAGCGCTCACAGACAACCAACATCATTCCAAGACTTGATAGGATTCATCGAATCTAGAGCGAGAGCCCTAGAAGTCATTCCGATCAACCCAGATCAAACAGCTGACAGGGCCAGCACCACATCATCGAGACAACCGCCACGTTCAACATCTCTGCCAGCAAGATCGGCTCACCATGCGTCCACTCAACTGAGGCCACACCAATATCCATGCCACCACTGTCGTGGTTCGCATTATATTGTGAGCTGCGCCAAGTTCAGAGATCTTCAACCTGCAGATCGCCACAAAGTTGTGACTGAACACCGACTGTGCTTCAATTGCTTTCGTCATCACAACCTCCACTCGTGCCAATCAAGCATCAACTGCAAAACGTGCGGTGCAAAACACCATACAATGATTCATTTGCCATCCACAGCACGAACTACACCAAAGTCAAATCAACCAGGCACATCAGCTATACCTGCCACAGCTCATCCAAGCACCAGCTCACGTCAATAAGAAATTGACGTGCCATTTTGCCAACTCATGAACTCACACGGTAGAACAGCAGTTCTACTAGCAACGTGTCAAGCATTACTCATCACATCTTTCGGCACTCACCAAGTCAGATTACTCATTGATCCAGGATCAGAGCTCACCTTCATCTCAGAATACCTTGTATCAGATTATGGGCTTACTCGTCAACACTCATCAATTCCAGTCATTGGCATTGGAAACACGAGATCAACGCAAACAAGAGGTACCACTACATTAACATTACGATCAATTCATTCATCACAAGGTGTTACCATCGCAGCTCACATACTCACTAAGTTGACGAGTACATTGCCTTCAGTACACACACAACCACAGGAGTAGCCACACATCACATCACTGCAATTGGCAGACCCTGACTTCTTAACACCACGACAAGTAGATATTATCATCGGGGCTGATTCTTATGGACTAATCGTCCAGCCTGGCATCAAGAAACACTCAGACGTCTTAACGATTGCACAATCAATAATCTCTGCATGGATTATTCTTGGTCCAGTCCCAGAGAATTATTCAACACCAAGCAACTCATACCACATGGCAGTAGAATCATCAAACAAGGAAATTCAAGATCTTCTCACGCATTTCTGGGTTCAAGAAGAAACACCATCGATTACAGATCACAAGCTCACCCCAGACGAAGAACCGTGTGAAAAGCATTTTCAAACGACCACACTCGAGACGAAGAAAGACGATACATCGTGCGAATCTAGCTCAAATCATCACTATCGAGTCTAGGAGACTCAAAACTCACTGCTCAACGATGTCTACAACGACTCATGAAGAAACTCTCAACAAATAACTCATACACCAATTTATACAACTCATTCATGAAAGAGTATGAAGAGTGTGGTCAAATGATACGTGTACCATCCTACCATCAGTCAACTCAAATGAGCGAATCTGTTCATGACTATTGTGAAACCAAGACGACCTTGGCACATGATGCTGTAGTATCAGGAGGGTTGAGGGTCTCGGAAGATCGATTGTCAGAACAAACTCATGCTCATTCTCCATATTATCTTCCTCATCATGGTGTACTGAAAGAAGATCGAATCACAACAAAGTTGAGAGTTGTCTTCAACGGATCCAGACCAACGACGTCGCAAGTATCACTCAACGACATCCAGCATGTTGGAGCAAAATGTCAACGTGACATCTTAGACGTGCTCATATGGATCCGACAGCACAAACTCATCTTTTCAACAGACACCACAAAGATGTACAGACAAATCAAAGTCCATCCGGACGATTGGGATTTGCAACGAATCATATGGCGAGATGACCAACTCAATATGGTGCCATATCACCTAACAACAGTGACGTATGGAACTCGCTCAGCACCATTCTTAGCAATCAGATCATTGCTTCAACTAGTTGAAGACGCAGGTCATCGCTTCCCGCTCGCAATCGAACCACTCATGAAAGGCAGATATGTTGACGACATATTTGGAGGAGTTGATCAGCTTGACACACTCATCGAAATGTCAAATCAAGTCACCCAGCTCTGCATGGTGGGCGGATTGCCTCTTGCGAAATGGCACAGCAACACCGAGAAATTGATCGAGCATATCGACCACCACTCACTATCAAACTCACACTCGTTCGAAGATAGCAGCACCAAGTTATTCGGCCTGTCATGGATACCTCGTAAAGACGTATTCAAGTTCCACGCAAAGCCTCCATGCTCAAGTTCCAAGCTCACAAAGAGAATCATCTTGTCTGATACAGCACAACTCTACGATCCACTCGGGTTCCTCTCACTATTCATCATCAAGGCCAACTTATTATTACAATAATTATGGCTGGAGAAACTCAGCTGGGACGATCAAGTTTCAGATCAGATACACACCAAGTGGACGTTGCTCAGACAAGAGCTCACTCAAGTCGATCAAATCTCAATGCCACGATGGATTCAACTCACAAGCTCAACACTTGTGGAGTTGCACGGATTCTCCGACGCATCTCAAATAGCAATGGCAGCTGCTATCTATATCAAAACAACAACTCCAGGGGAAGAAACCAAGGTTACACTCATCTGCGCGAAATCGAAAGTAACATCACTCAAGCGACTCTCCATCCCTCGACTCGAGCTCACAGCAGCACTGATCTTAGCAAAGCTCATGAAGTATGTGCAAACAACCTTGGAACTCACTAACACTCAAACGTTCCTGTGGACTGATTCCTCAGTAACGCTCACCTGGATTAACTCACACCCATCACGGTGGAAGGACTTTATCACGAACCCAGTGTCAGCAATTCAAGAACTAACTCCAAGCAGCGTATGGAGATTCGTTTCTGGCAAAGACAATCCAGCCGATTGTGGTTCAAGGAGCATCAGCATCTCCCAGCTCCAGAAGCACCTCCTATGGTGGACAGGACCACAGTGGCTCACAGGCGGTCAATATTCATGGCCAACTCAACACTATCAACAAGACTCACAGACTCATCAGGAAGAGCGACCGGGGCTCGCACTCACAGTGGCAACAACTCAAGGCGTATATCATTGGGAGATGGTATACAGACACTCTTCTCTCACTAGACTACTCAGAGTAACCGCAATATGCTTGCGAGTAAGTCAACTCATCAAGAAATTGCCAAACTCAACACTCTTTAACCCTCACTCGCCATAAGATATTGAGAGAGCAAGAGTATTTAGGATCAAAGCAACTCAAGCAGCATATTTCTCAACAGAGCTCAAATTGATCACCATAGCTCAACTACCAACAGCTCATCCCTTCAATCGCCTGACTGCCTATATCGACAGTCAAGGCATCATTCGGGTTGGAGGAAGATTGACCAACTCACAACTGGAACTTGAGACAATTCACCCAGCAATACTCCCACGACATTCTCACTTCACCACACTCATCATAGCAGATGCACATCACAAAACCATGCATGGAGGCACTGAACACACCCTGAACTACACAAGGCAATCGTACTGGATTATTGGTGATAGAGCTCCAGTACGGTCGCACATACTCAGCTACATGAAATGTGCTCGACAACGTGGCGTTAGAGCACAACAACTCATGGGTCAATTACCAACCAAGAGCACATGCCACACTCACCAAACTCTTCACTCAAGGTACAACAGAATCACTCTCACTGCATTGCTCACTCACCAGCGACGGAACTACGTGGAAGTTCAACCCACCAGCAGCTCCACATATGGGAGGAAAATGGGAAGCAGCAGTCAAATCAGTGAAATATCACCTGAACCGAACAGTAGGAGAAATCGCACTCACGTTCGAGGAATTAACCACGTTGCACATCCAGATCGAAGCAACGCTCAACTCACGACCATTAGAACCACTCACAGAAGACCCTGAATATACTTCAACACTCACACCAGCTCACTTTCTCATAGGAGAGCCGCTCGGGGCCATAACAGAGCCATCACTCACAGATCTGAACGTTAATAGACTATCACGATGGCAACTAATACAACAAAGGCTTCAATATTTTTGGTCCAAATGGTCAACTCAATATCTCCAGCGCCAACTTTCTACATCAAAATGGCATCATCCATCAAACACCATCAAGGTCGGTTCATTAATACTGATCACTGATGAGAGGTCTCCACCATCAAAATGGCCTCTCGCCAGAGTCACACAACTCCATCCAGGAAAGGATGGACTGACCAGGGTAGTGTCAATCAAAACTGCAACAACAACACTCGTCCGACCAATCGCCAAGCTCGCCATCTTACCAGGTCAAACTGAATGAAGAGCAGCTCACACTCAATCATCAACACCGTTGCTGATGGCGGGCGGAATGTTCAGTTTTCGCACCTACCAAGCTCAACTCATGCACACGCTATACTCACAATCATCTGACGCCTCGCGTCATATAGTATAGCTCGCAGGTATGCTATATCGATTTATCGACCGCGCACTCAAGCACATTGTCCATCAGCTCACATCCTCGATCGAAGCTCACTCAAGCGGCCAACGCTGCTAGGGTGGCCCCAGCGGCAAGACCACTCACAAGGCTCCACTTTCCATCGCTGGCGGCGAATCACAACTCAACCAAGCTGTGACGCACGTCCGCCCTCTTGATATTCTGTCTCGTGGTCGACGGATGTGGCCATTGTTCTCACTAGAGTCGCTCGCGATACACGTTCCCGCGTAAACTCACAGCGATCTTCAGTCGTCCCACTCACTTTAGTGTGCATTCAGTATTATAGTGTATTACATTCTTGGTCAAATCACCCGTGTGTCAAATCAGTGTCAGTACAAATCACAGCAAACCAACAGAACTAGTGCAGCACTCACATAAACGTCAACGGCGTGGTTCGTTCGTTGGCAGCAGAGACGCCATTCTGCCTCGCACCGTTCATTGGCGTCAGAACACTCACCAGCCTGCCGTGTGGCTTTACTAGAGCTCTACAATCAGACCTTATCACCAGGATCAACCACACGGAATCAACAAGTCAACTCAGAGGCCTGAGAACCTACTCACCGCCAGTACATCAACACACAGGCCAGAACAAATCAAATTACATTTCTTGTGTATCCACCAGGTATTTTATGCAATCAGTGTTAATTAATTAAATAAACATTGAATCTATTATTGTTACATACTGAGTGCATTTAATTATTTATACTTGTCACCAGGATCCTTAACCTTACTATTCGCATCTGTCACTTGACATGCTACGTGCGAATGCATCGACCTGCTATCGGTCGACAGATTAAACATACTCAAACGATACACGTTCACTGCACAGAGCACTACATTCATTGCCATTTATTATGTGTTACTCAGGCTGGCTAGGTGCTCACTCTGCGCACTTATGAATTTCTCTTATAGTGCTCTGTCGCATCAGATAGTTTTCAGTTGTTAGAGTTCTGAATAATTTTATGTGAACCAGTATCAATACATCAAACTCACTCACACTCATTATCATACAGTCTGAATGATTAACATATCGACGTATTCGACATCTTATTTTGTTTCAACACCAGCTTTATTTAGATGCACGGACAGTTATGTAATAAAACGCTCTTTTGTTTTCTTCATCCGATCGCAACCTGTTCTGTTTTACAATTATCAGTATCGTTGTATCGAAACAATGTTGGAGCTGTATTGTCAAGTGCATTGTCGTAATGTTTCTGCACATTTTTTAGATTGTTCCCTGTCAGCATACTGATCGAAAGCAACAACAGTGCTCGATCCGTAGTATCGTTTAATGTAATCGATGTATAGTTGGTTGAGGTCATTATACTGTCCTTACGAAGGACCCAAAATGCCCTGAAGTGAAAAACCACGATCAATTATAAAAGCTCGTTCGTCCACGGTGCAATTTTTGGTATGTTCGAAGAAGTCGTACAACGCTGCTTAATCCGTTCCCTTTACCTTGACGCCTCCAAAGTTATTTCCCGTTATTTCAACTACACGTTTTGTACCGATTTTGATGTTATCATGGCGGTTAATTTCATATATTCATTATTAAAATCGACATCATTTCGAGCACTCACCAATAGCCGTCAGAATTACTCATATGAAATAGACACGTATAAATTGGAGTCATACAACACCGATCGACAATAACACTCTCATTTACTTTAATATGTCACATGATGATATGTAACTTAACGTACACTACATCGCACCTCCTATGACTATTCTTTTATCCATAATAACACAAAACTAAGATATTATAATGCTAATTTACAAATAAAAACAGATTTTACAATACTTTACGTATTAATTACAAATATTTAAGTTTAGATCGTGAATTCTTCTGTAAAAAAAGATTTTTTGCCATTTCAATTTTATTTATTAATAACAAGTTCTCATAATTTCTATGTTATTAAGATAAAATATATTTTGAAAATATAAAAGGAAAAATCATTATGGTTCGCGAGTTTTATTAAGGGGTTATACGCAGTTATGAGGCAAAAAAAAGACGGTTTTTCAAGGATTTATCCTGAAGAGACTTTTGAATTTATTAATTTGAAAATTTTTCTGGTTATAAAAGCATCCTTCAAGAACGTAAACAAATTTTTTATTTATAAAAAAGTTGATTATAGAGGGCGCTGCAGACGATTTCCGGAACCTCCTCTAAAAAAAGACGATTTACGGTGTACATCGTAACTCAAGATTGGATTATCTGAAATAAAAAAACCAAACAAATTTCGTTAATATATTAGATTATCTAGTAATTAATCGGTCGGCTAATCAAAATATTGAATTTTCACAAAATGGCGGTTTCTCAAAAAAATGGTTTCGATTTTTTATGTAAAATTTGGTCGTAAATTGTTTATAAAGGGTGATTTTTTAAGAGCTTGAGAACTTTTTTTTAAAAAAAAACGCATAAAATTTGCAAAATCTCATCGGTTCTTTATTTGAAACGTTAGATTGGTCCATGACATTTACTTTTTGAAGATAATTTCATTTAAATGTTGACCGCGGCTGCGTCTTAGGTGGTCCATTCGGAAAGTCCAATTTTGGGCAACTTTTTCGAGCATTTCGGCCGGAATAGCCCGAATTTCTTCGGAAATGTTGTCTTCCAAAACTGGAATAGTTGCTGGCTTATTTCTGTAGACTTTAGACTTGACGTAGCCCCACAAAAAATAGTCTAAAGGCGTCAAATCGCATGATCTTGGTGGCCAACTTACCGGGCCATTTCTTGAGATGAATTGTTCTCCGAAGTTTTCGCTCAAAATGGCCATAGAATCGCGAGCTGTGTGGCATGTAGCGCCATCTTGTTGAAACCACATGTCAACTAAGTTCAGTTCTTCCATTTTTGGCAACAAAAAGTTTGTTAGCATCGAACGATAGCGATCGCCATTCACCGTAACGTTGCGTCCAACAGCATCTTTGAAAAAATACGGTCCAATGATTCCACCAGCGTACAAACCACACCAAACAGTGCATTTTTCGGGATGCATGGGCAGTTCTTGAACGGCTTCTGGTTGATCTTCACTCCAAATGCGGCAATTTTGCCTATTTACGTAGCCATTCAACCAGAAATGAGCCTCATCGCTGAACAAAATTTGTCGATAAAAAAGCGGATTTTCTGCCAACTTTTCTAGGGCCCATTCACTGAAAATTCGACGTTGTGGCAGATCGTTCGGCTTCAGTTGTTGCAGGAGCTGTATTTTATACGGTTTTACACCAAGATCTTTGCGTAAAATCTTCCATGTCGTCGAATAACACAAACCCAATTGCTGCGAACGGCGACGAATCGACATTTCACGGTCTTCAGCAACACTCTCAGAAACAGACGCAATATTCTCTTCTGTACGCACTGTACGCATTCGTGTGGTTGGTTTAATGTCCAATAAAGTAAACTGAGTGCGAAACTTGGTCACAATCGCATTAATTGTTTGCTCACTTGGTCGATTATGTAGACCATAAATCGGACGTAAATCGCGAAACACTTTTCGAACCGAACACTGATTTTTGTAATAAAATTCAATTATTTGCAAGCGTTGCTCGTTAGTAAGTCTATTCATTATGAAATGTCAAAGCATACTGAGCATCTTTCTCTTTGACACCTTGTCTGAAATCCCGCGTGATCTGTCAAATACTAATGCATGAAAATCCTAACCTCAAAAAAATCACCCTTTAAAATGGAAAATAAGTATTGGATTGACAAAAGGAACGATTAATTACTACACAATGTATCTAAAAAGATTGTGTTAAGATTTTAGACCGATCGAACAAGCCGTTTTTGAGATATCGTGTACACCGACTTGAAAAATGCTGTTTTGAAAAAAACGCGTTTAAAGTTTCAAAACCGGTTCACACATAGAAAAAAAAATTTTCATTCAACTTACATGGTGTCGTCTATTCCAGGGCCATATAATAAACTCTCCATTCCTTCAGCAGCCTCCAGCAATTCAATTTGGTGCTGTCTTCGAGCCATCCTTCCCTCTCGTGTCGCTTCGTGCGCTCTGCGCTCGGATAGCGTAACGCGCTCTTTGTCCTCCTTTTGTACATATGCATGCGCATTGGGCCCCAAAGGCAGTCCCATTGCATTCATATGGTACAAAAGTGAAATTGAACCTTCATTAAACATACCGGCGGCGATATTTGCGGCCATTTCAACAATTTTTGAGCCACTCGGAATGATTTTCGGCGTAATTTTCCAGATGATTTGGTTGTAACTCTCAGGTACAAGGAAAACACTACTACACTCTCACACAATGTATAAGAATACAATACACAGGTATATAAAAGGAGCAACGGTCCAGGTAAGCAGCTGCCGCTTGAGCCTCTGCCCCACCTACTTTCAAACGCGCCGAGACGTCTCTACATATATAGGTATAACTCCGAAAGTATTGCTCGGATCGACTTGAAATTTTGTGTGTATACTTTTGAATATATGTACATTACAAAAATGCAATAAAAAAATCGATTTTTCGAAAATCATAACTGCGTATAACCCCTTAAGGTGCGATATCTATGTTTTTTTATTTCATCCAAAATCGTAATTTAAGTAATTTAATTTTTAGAAATAATTGAATTTGTTGAAAAATCATAAAACCGTCGTGAAAAAATTGAAACACATTTAGATGAGGGACTGAATACTACTTATTTTTTGGGACAACTAATTAACAACAATTAAAAATGTTGATATTAAAACTTTTTTTAGAGTGTACTTGATGGCATTTAAAATACATCAAATTATGAACTAACTTTTTAACGCTGTGAGCCCTAAAATAACAATAATTGTTTGTAACAATTTCTTTTTCTGCACCCCTATAGATAATAAAGTTTATAAGCTCTATGTACATTAAGATTCACAAATCCCTTTACTTTTTCCATAAGAGAACAGACTGTGAGACGCTGTGAGAGTTTCGAAGTTATTGACAATTTTTTTTAATTAAAAAATCACGATTTCGACAATAATTGAAGAAAGATTTCGAAAATCTCATATTACTTATAAATAGTTTCTCCTTGAAACTCTAATAAGGCGAAATCGAGCTACAATTTATTCGCATCGTTAAATAGCTCTGACTGAGCGCGATTTTTTTCTTGTTTCTTTAAATGCTATATATAAAACTAGTACAGGATCTTTATTGTTCATTGTTTTGTTGTCTTTCATGCAGATCTGTGCATTTTCTTCGTAGGGCTCACCGGTGTAGATATAAAGATCAAACCAACGCAAGGTACACGAATATTGCTTTTAGTTAAATTACAAATGACACACATCCGCTAGCACGAGGAAGACTTCTTACTTTGCTGCGTACGCCCAAAATAGAAGTGAAAAAAATTTAATGAAATTGAATCCAGCAATTAGTTTCCGAAATAGGCCCTATTAGGCCTAATTTGAGTGGACTAGGTAGTCAGGAGCCTACCGACAATATTCGCGAGGGGGACATCTCCAAAGCCGAACATCAACCGCAAGCTTATCGCTTAGAGGGCATGAAATAACGAAAGCTGGAGTACGTACCACCAGTATTACAGGAAAACAATGAAAAGAATTCCTATTGTTGTTAGTTTGGAACCGAGCCGGGGTCGGCTGTGAGCAAACGTAAGCCCTATCCACTGTGCCACAGCTCTCGCGAAATCACGAAAAAAAGTTACAAAAAAAGCGCACGGTATTCAGTTCTTGAACAAACTTTAGTTATATCGAATACAATATACTAATTGTGGGATTTTGTGGAATATAATTTTTTTTAATCAAAGAAAATGGCTTTTTTCCAAAATCATATAATTAGAATGCATAGCAAACGAATTTTTTTAGGTGGGGCGATATGCATGAGCTCCTCACCGGACAAACGTGCGCGCGCGCACATACATACTCTCTCGCACACACACATACACAACCATGTATTTACCTTTCATTAGTTTTCTTTAGTGTGAAAAGGCCAGTGAGAAAGTTGCCAAAGAAGAGCGGGAAAAGAATGTTGAAAATGGACGAATCGAAACTCATTTGAAAGTGTCCGGCGACGGATCCTGGAAAAACGTGGCCACGTGCAAAATTCAAACGAGTCATTTAATTTAACAGTCTGGCGCATGAATCCGAAGCACCTGCATTCCGGCCAAATAATCGTTCAAATTGCCGCCCACTTGGCTGCAGGCATGTTCAACGAAGGGTATTCAGCGATTTAAAAAACGATGCAGTTGCTGCACTTGAATATTGGCCAGCAATGCAAAATGTTTGCTGATACCGCTGACACGCAACGGATCGGAACATAGAACAGGCGCCAGTCACTTAGTACCAAGGAGGCTCGTACGGCTCGTAGACTCGAACAAATGCATCAGAACGAGCTGTTTGAGGAAGCAGAAGGACTACTACATATATGGACCAGGAATAGCTGATCAACTGATCATTAGTGTAGGAAACCAAAAATTGATTTGGCCGGCGTGACAGCAAAAAAACTAAACGACCTATTGACTCGAACCAAAGTTTGTTCTCTTCAGTATTGAATTCTCTTCTAGGTGAACTAATAAAAGTGTTGAAAACTTATTTTTAAATAAGTTTTACAGCACATTATGGTGATTTTTTGTTGAAATTTTTTTTTTTTAAACCTGAAAAAAAAGAATGATTTCATGATTATTTCAACTTTTTTTCTCAGTTCACCCAGAAGAAAAATATATGATAATTAGAAATCATTTTTGTTTTTCTGTTTCAAACAAGAATTACGAACTGGATTTGTCCTGCCAATTGAAAACTACAGTGCCAAGGCGCTCACGGAAAGGACCTATTGCTCTGCAGCTTATTATTGTATCTACTTAAAAAAAAATGTTTACACTTCAAATATATAAGAAAATATACCCCAAAGTTCGCTGGGCTAAGTTGTTTTTTCCCTGTTTGACCGGTAGCAAACCCGTCAATCTCCGGACTCGTTAGTAAATTAATTAATTCCGATCGAGTGAAAACGACAACGATTTTCTTCAGATTTTCAACGATTTAAGTACCAATTTTGCGAGCGATCTTAAACCGGGATTTGACTGCAGAGCTTTTCGCTCGAAATGCATGCCCTCAGACTCTTCGTACAATGCGATGAGAAGCTCTATTACGTCCAGGATGCGCTATAACACAGTTTCACTCGCACTTGAGCTATACGAGCCATGCGACGGCCTTGCGCGACTGCTTATCGTCCCAGCACTACCTTCCTGGTGGTAACATTGCAATGTGATCCTTCTTTAAAAAGTTCTTTCCAAATACTCTCATACATGTTGATGCTATTGTGCAAACTTCTGCAAAGGGGCACACACTACTGCAGTATACTAGTATAAGCAACTCGCGAAAAGCCGTAACGCCTGTACGACAATATTAGACAAACTCCATCGCAAAATCGAATTTATAATCGACGCGATTCCATTCTTCCTCATACCGTTTTAAAAAGCGCTCGTGACCCGCTGCGAACATTTTATCGGATGAGTAAAAATGCAAATCTGGTAGAGGACCTGTGTAATCCCGATATTCTAGTGTGTTGAATAATGCAAAAATGTATCTTTTGCCACCACATCCACGAATCCAAAGGCCTTAAAAAAGCACTAAAAGCCACGGGTAAACAGATTAGGCTATCAAGAAAAATTATATTGTCAAACTTCATCGAGACGTCCTTCGTACCGTTCATAATCACAGGGCAGCCGTATTGTTTTGCACTTTGTTTACATATCGTAGAATAAACTGCGCGTCGAAACCTCGTGCATTTTGAGTAATACAGATAGTCATGTGTTAGCGCCGCCTGGATTCCTGCGATATTGATCTTTTGGTAGAAAGATCTCTAACAATCAAATCATTAATTTTCGTCAGCTCTCATTGCCTCACTCATTCATTAAGAATCAATGAGGCAACCAGACCTATCGATTTTTAATTTCTAAAGAAATCGTGAAAAAATATCGATTCAGCGGGGGATTGAACCGGAAACTCCAGACTTCGCCTGGTACGTTACCAATTACGCCACCGTGGCTCTGACGACATCAATTCACGATCTCTATTTTCAATCTCAATAATGAACTCATTAATAAGCACGATGATCTCACCGGTCCCTTCGAGATCTCGTACTGTACACGTCGTCATCCTGCAGGAACCATAGTTTATTCAAAATTCACGCACGCTCTGAACTATACTATTAATTAATCGCCATGTATCGTCGGGAACGATTACTCGCGTTGGTCGGAGTGATAACCATACAAGTTATCTTGTGCGAAAGACGGTACGCTCAGATCCATACCATAGCCTAATATGCAAATTTCTTCTCCTCCGTCGCGAACTCAACGAAGGTTTACGTTTGAATATAAACTGTATCAATTTTCTTATCAATGAGCATTTAACCATCCTGACCATGATTAGGCTGTTAGAGTAGCGGTAGCAGCAAATCAGACAATTAACTAGAGATTTTTCAAAGCGACACGCTTTTAAATATATATACTCGTTTAATACACTCTTGCTCTCTTTCTATTTGCATATACTGCAGATATGTAATGAATACAACTAACCGAGACGATGCACAGTAGACGCAGAGCCCGAAATCGTGGCAGAAAAGTCAGAAAAAAATTTTTACAATCGGGATATTTGAGCAGGCAGTCAGGTAGAGGACTAATGGCTGCGTTAAATTGTAAAAGGGGAACCTTTTTCACCGTATACCTTCGTCGCTGCGTCAGTTGGAAGTTAGCCTTCGAGACGAGTGTTCGCATCGCGCGCTGAACGAGCGAAAACTACCGTGACTTATAAAATCGATAACTTTAAAGTGAAGTGTTTTAAATCAATCCGGAGACATGGATACGACTTCTGGAGGTATGTAGAAGATATTTTTACATTGGTTGAGTTTAAAATAAATATGTAAATTATTGAAGTGTAGTATAAACTACTGCATAAATAAAGTGAAAGAATTTTGTAAACTTATATTTTCAACTATCCGAAAAGTTATACTTTCTGCCATATTCTGCGACAGCCAATGTCTAGGCCTTTAGTTTATTATATAAGCTTGCGAAATTAACAGGAATTAGCTGCCTAGAGCTGCCTAACTTTGTCTGTTATGGTTTTTGGCAACGTAAAACAGGCGGTTGCCGACCGTGCACGCGCGCGCGGCGCCATACGCCATGCCATGGGGCCATTGAACAGCTGCTACTTGAGCAATAGGACTATATCCATACATATACCATATATAATATATATATATATACATATATATATACAAAATACAAATTCAAGTAAATCATTTATATATCTATTTTTGTAGACATACAACAATACATATATATGTAAGTATATACTAAAGTAATTAATTTGAATCGTCACATTTTATTTATATTTGATACATTTTTATTATATATATAGGTATATATGGGGCATTCCACGCCAAATCGGACAGTTCAATTTTTTTTCCCTTGATTTTGTCATATTTTCATGTACTCATCAAAAATCGGCTTCTGGTACATTTTGAGATGTTTTTGGTCACCCGTTCAAAAAATATTTGTTTATGTTTTTTTGCTCATAACTTCTTTCATAATAGTCTAAATTCAATTTTTTTTTCATAACTGTTGTTTTTTATGTACTTTTCAAAAAAAAATACGAATAATTATTGCGGCTACTTATTTGTTACAATAATTAAAATTCATTAAAATTTTGATCTGATCCTTCAACACAAATTCTATACAATTTTATGTCTTTATTACAGGGTCCCATTACGAAGGAGTACATTTGACGAGGAAAGAATTATATCTTATTATAAAGGATAATTTGAACGATAATTTCGCTACGTTATTGAATTTCGTGGAAACTAAAATTTCCGAGAAAAGTGGACGTAAAGTTGTGGTGCCTGAGGACTCGAGAACCGCCTTTTCAATGCTGTTTAATAAAATAAGAACCAGGTGGCAAGAAGCTAATAGAACATCGGACATTTTCTTCAAGAAAAACAGTAAATGGCTTAGCGGGCAGGTATATTTTGCCGTACCTACAGACACTGTTGAGAAAGACCCAGGTAGTAAAAGAGGCCGCCTCCCTTGAGTTTACATCGGCAAGTGAAAGGTCAAAACGAAAGAAGACCGAAGATATTCGTAAATCCTCAACCCCGGAAGAATTAGCATACGCTACTCAAATGAGCCATCGCGCTTCGGGACAATTAGACGCTTCGAAAGTTGTTAAGGACGTAACAATGACGAGTCCTTTAAGAGCTTCTAAGTATCGAAAAGCTTATGCAGTAACGGGTGAAACCTCTTTATCGGAAGAGGCTGCACTTTCCGCTTTGATCGAATGTAAATTGTCAAAGGGAGCTTACCTAACGATGAGAAAAATATCGTTGGCACATAACTGTCGTCTATATCCGTCTTACGAAAAAGTGGTGGAAGCAAAAAAGCGTTGTTATCCTCGGTCTGACGCAATTACCATTACAGAGACGAGTGCAGAAGTCAAATTGCAGGCATTATTAGATCATACAGTTAAACGTATTTTACTCGTCCAAACAGAAGTCGTTGAAACCTTGACTAACGGTAATGCTCGTAATATGGATTTAATTTGCAAATGGGGTTGCGATGGAAGCTCTGGGCAAAGTGAATATAAGCAGACTTTTACTGATGATAGCAAATCAGATGCGCATGTGTTTTTTACTTCGGTTGTGCCATTACAACTCATCTGCATTGATCAACAAACAAAAGCAGAAATCATGGTTTGGAAGAACCCTAGGCCCTCGTCTCCACGATTTTGTAGGCCGCTTAGACTACAGTTTCTGCACGAAGATACAGAGTCCACACTAAATGAAGTTGGAATTGTCGAAGCACAAATAAAGTCGCTTAGTCCACTCCAAACTGTAGTAAGTGGAAAAGATATCTCCATAACGTACAAGTTGGCGTTCACCATGATAGATGGTAAAGTTTGCAATGCTGTGTCATCGACGAAATCTGCTCAATGGTGCTATTTGTGTGGAGCAACCAGCAAAGATTTTAATGCCATCGACGTTATGTTGCAAAAGGAGGTCGTTGAAACGAATTTGAAGTTCGGGTTGTCGACACTGCATGTGTGGATACGGTGCTTCGAGTATTGCATACATTTGTCGTACAAACTCGGCATTAAAAAATGGCAAGCACGAAGTTCCGAAGAAAAAAAAATTACCGAAGAAACCAAGAAGAGGATTCAACGCGAATTCAAGAGCGAATTGGGTCTAAGCATTGATCGTCCGAAGCCTGGATACGGCAGCAGCAATGATGGCAACACAGCTCGGCGATTTTTTGAGAATTGGAAGGTTTCTGCTTTGATAACCGGGGTCAACGAAAAAGTAATTAACCGTTTCTACGTTATCCTACAAGTTATCTCGTGTGGCCACAAGATAAATTGTGAACTATTTGAGCAGTATACTATTGAAACGGCAAGAACTATCGTTGCATTATACCCTTGGTACCACATGCCTACTTCGGTACACAAGCTATTAATTCACGGTTCACTGATAATAGCTCATGCGCTTTTACCAATCGGCGAATTATCCGAAGACGCTCAGGAAGCTCGAAATAAAGATATTAAACGATACCGAGAAAACTTCTTGCGAAAAACTTCCAGGATAAAAACAATGCAAGATGTTTTCCACCGGCTGCTAATTTCTTCAGACCCGTACATATCTAGCATCCGGCAACTACCGAAGAAACCACTAAAAAGTTTGTCGCCGGAAGCTGTCGCGATGCTGCTCGCTCCAACTATCAATGCTGCAGCACATCAAGGTTTCGTCACAAATAACATCGAATCGGGTCTTGTGGACGATACAAGCTCGGTAGATGGTTCCGACATCGACGACGGCGACGGCGACTCCGAATCCGATGTTCCATTCGACTAAAAATTAAATTCGATTACACGATTTCGAGAATAATGTATTTTGAAAATAAAAATATTAATTCCGTAGAAGGCACGGCTCACGTTTATTTTATTATGATCATTATATTTTATATTATATCTCATCCATTTAACAGGATACGTTTTGTGTACCATAATTTGTCTGTCGGATTCGTGATCAGTGACCCTAAAAACCCGCGTATACCAATTTTTGTCAAGATCTGACACCTTTTTCCATCTATGTCCGCCATATTGGATCGGCCATTTTGTTCAAAATTGTTTGGCTTTCTGATTCGTAATCAGTCACTTTCACAACCCGCGTATATCAATTTTCTTCAAGATCTGACACCTTTTTACCATTTATGTCCGCCATATTGGATCGGCCATTTTGTTCGAAATTGTTTGGCTTTCTGATTCGCAATCAGTCACTTTCACAACCCGCGTATATCAATTTTGTTCAATTCAATTATAATAATTAAAATTCAAATAACTAATGCAAGTTATATATCATTGTATACGAAAACGTCATACTAAATAAGTAAATTATTTCATCCTTTTTTGAGTGGTACGGCAGGAGGGAGTTTTTTTGAAAATTTTTAATTTTTTTTAACATACTTGTCCGCCATATTGGATCAGCCATTTTGTTTACAATAATTTGGCTTTCGGATTCGTAATGAGCGACCCTCAAAACCCACATATAGCAGTTTTTGTCAAGATCGGACACCTTTTTAACATTCATGTCCGCCATATTGGATCGGCCATTTTGTTTACAATAATTTGGCTTTCGGATTCGTAATAAGCGACCCTAAAAACCCGCATATACCAATTTTTGTCAAGATCGAACACCTTTTTAACATCCATGTCCGCCATATTGGATCGGCCATTTTGTTTACAATAATTTAGCTTTCAGATTCGTAATCAGCGACCTTAAAAACCCCTGCATACCAATTTTCATTCCGATCGGAGGTTATTTGTATTTACTGCCACGATTTCGGGCTCTGCGTCTACTGTGCGATGGTCGCGCACGATCACTTTACAAAAGCAAGATCCGTGAAAACATTTATGCATGATGACGTAAACGTAAGACCCCATCACTTAGTAAATTATGGAATTTAGCCGACGTCTATCGTATTGTTTTCGTCTAATCTCAAGGCTCTCGGTCATGAGGAAAATTATTAAATTTCGTTGACGAATGTTATTTAGTTTTCATGCCACATCTTGTCTGTATATCAAGGTGTACCTATGCGCATACGGGAATAAGCGTATGCAAGTGATTTCAGATATATTTGCTGCTGCTGTTACTAGGCTGTGAAGGAGAATGCGACAAATATCAAAGGATGATGAATCATGTTTAGTCGTATGATTATCAGTACCGAAATGAACAGCGTTGCAATTAGATGGTGGGGGTAATCTGTATAAAATGGTTTATGAGCACTGCCGACGATTTATTCGAAAAGTTACAGTTCACTAGAAAGCATTAAAAATGGCAAATAACGGTGATACGCGTTATATGACATCGCTCTATATAGCGAACCCCGTTATGTACTGCTGTATGAGAATGTTTGAAAGTAAATTAGAGATATTTGATAATGTTTCACAAAAAATTTATTAAGAATTGTAAGATAAAAAATAACTGATGCGACAAAGCACTATGAGAGAAATTGACAAGTGCGCAGAGTGGGCGCCTAGTCAGACTGAGTAAAACATAATAAATAGCAATGAATATAATGCTCTGCGCAGTGAATCTGTATCACTTGAGTATTACTACGCTGTCGACGGATAGCGGGTCGATGCATTCGCACTTACAAGGGGACCTCCAGATACATGGAACACCGATTCGGACCAAATTTTTTTTACAGGTAGGTTGCACCTAGGGGTGCAATAGGTGCAAGTAATAGGACGCGCTTCTCAGCCGTTTTCGAGATATAAAATATTTAAAATTTCCGAGCGTCCATATACTCTCTATATACTCTGCGTTAAGTAATTTTCAACAGAACGCGTAGCGTAGTCTGCAACGTCTCCACTTCGTAAGCCCCGGATCGCCGTATCGAATCGCAGCGCGAACTTTTTTATTATTAAAATTATCATTATTATTATTTAATCATTTCTACGGCAACTACTATGCGATAATATTAATATTTCCGTAAAGGAATGAATAAATATTTTTAATTGTGGATCATTTTGGTGTTACAAGGAAAAACGAGCAGCTTTTTTTATTTATTTATTTTTTGGTTGAAAGGTAGGGAAAGAATTGTGACAAATGGATACACGAGTTTAAAAGAATAACCAATCTTTTTATTAACTTTTCATTGGTTATCGCAATTACAAGAACTAGGGTGGTACTGATCATAAAAACATGGAAAACAATAATTATTTCAGCATCGGGCGCACGTAATAAATGCCGAGTTTCCGCACCCGCAAGGATTTTTCAAGTCGTCAATCGCGAAGCAAACCTCGTTAACGTTTAGGAAAGATCTCCTGTCGTCATATAATTTGGCAGCGAACCAAGCGTATCGTAACATGTCGCAAAATATTGGAGAAGACAGTTGATGGTGAACAATAGATTGAATTTTGATACAGTCTTCCCTAGAATTAATTTCCCTATCCTGTTCGATAATATAAGAACAATTCTGAAGTCTCTTGACTTCAGAATTAACTATAATAATAACTAATAATAACTATTGTTTTCCATGTTTTTATGATCAGTACCACCCTAGTTCTTGTAGTTGCGATAACCAATGAAAAGTTAATAAAAAGATTGGTTATTCTTTTAAACTCGTGTATCCATTTGTCACAATTCTTTCCCTACCTTTTAACCAAAAAATAAATAAATAAAAAAAGCTGCTCGTTTTTCCTTATAACACCAAAATGATCCACAATAAAAAATATTTTTCATTCCTTTACGGAAATATTAATATTATCGCATAGTAGTTGCCGTAGAAATGATTAAATAATAATAATAATAATTTTTTTAAAAAAGTCCACGCCGGGATTCGATCCGGCGATCCAGCGCTTACGAAGCGGAGACGTTGCCGACTACGCTACGCGCTCTGTTGAAAATTATTTAACGCAGAGAGTATATAGAGAGTATATGGACGCTCGGAAATTTTTAATATTTTATATCTCGAAAACGGCTGAGAAGCGCGTCCTATTACTTGCACCTATTGCACCCCTGGGTGCAACCTACATGTAAAAAAAATTTGGTCCGAATCGGTGTTCCACGTACCTGGAGGTCCCCTTGTTAGTAAGTCGAGTGACAGCTGCGAATATTAATATTAAGGATCCTGGTGACAAGCATGCTAAAATAAGCATGCTAAATTAAATGCACTCAGTAGTTAACAATAATAAATCAACGTTTATTTAATTAATTAACAATGATTGCATGAATACCGGTTGAATACACAAAAAATGTAATTTGATTTGGTCTGGTCTGTGTGATGATGTACTAATGTTGAGTGGGTTCTCAGGCTGTTGAGTTGACACGTTGATACGTGTGGATGATCCTGGTGAAGTGGTCTGACTGTAGAGCTCTGTATTGAAGCCACATGGCGGGCTGGTGAGTGAGCTATAGCCAACGTGTGATGCGAGGCTGCGTGGCGTCTATGCTGCCAACGACGCACCACGCCGTTGACTTTTATGTGAATGTTTCTGTTGGATATTCAGCTGGCGCACGACGATCGATATTCGTCGTGCGCCTACCTGTTGCTGTGCCTGAGCACACGACTCTCGGTTGAGTCGAGAATGGCCGAAGCAGGGCTTCGCGGAGCCGAGGCTGTGCCTCGTTGGCACGCCGCGTCGAGCGAGAGGATGTCTCTCTCGCTTGACTTCGGTTTCGCTCACCGACTATCTCGCTCAACTGACTTCAGCGCCCAACGACGCTTTCATACTCGCAGCTATGTTGGAAATTTAGACACTTTCGCAACGGCATCGAGGAACGGCACACACAGCACACTTTTGGACCTTTCTCGTTGGCTTCTGTCACTGGATCAACTCATCACTAGTACTCAACAGGACTCAAAATCAGGTACGAGTGCATTGTTATAATTTACCATAAATTCAATGGCAATGAGGAGTTGGATTCTCATCGGTGCATCAACTTTTGTGGTGTCACTTTATGGCGGCATCACAACACATGTCACGCCGCGTTTCCTCTCAGCTTAATTTGCCGGTATAATTAATATAATTATGCAGGTGTACTATATTCGCTGTACTTTTCCCCAGGATATTTGCTGGAAGAGTACAGCGACTATACACTGCTCATTTTGTGCATCCTCATTATGTGTTGTATTGTGCTACGCAGTGCTGCCTGCATAGCTTGTCTCACACATGTCGAGCACTCAAGCAGTTTCAATTGCAAGTGCTCTCATTTGTTCACTGCAACCTCACTTCATTAAGCTGCTGAGAGTTTGCTCTGAATTGTTATGTTTCCTTACGCACTCATTCTCTCCAGCGCGACGTGCTACGCAGCACTGACTGCTGCAAGCATACCGCTCTCAGTACATACTGCACACAATTAATAGAATTGTGTCGTGCTCAAGTCTCACAGACAAAATCCAATTCAATTTCATTTATTTATATACAGGTTTTAATTCTCTCATTTTGGTGCATTTATTTTTATATCAACTTTGTATTTTTTCTAAATTTAACCTATTTTTGCATTTATTCTTAACTTTTGTATTTCTCCAAATTATATTATTTTGTATACTAAGTGGCGGAAGGTATAATAAACCACTTTCTCTGAATACCATCTATGCGTCTGGTTTATTTTCACCCTGTCGTGAGTGAAGACTCATAATTTTCAATATATTTCAGAGCTGTCAAATAACAACGGACGGAAACTCAAACAGTTTCTATAGTTCTAGTGATTTGCTGTGATTTGCACTTACACTGATTTGAAATAAGGGTGATTTGACAAAGAATGTAATACACTACACTACACTACTGAGTAGACAAAATATGAGCGGAACTAATGAATAGATAAGTGAGATGATGCGGAAATGTCTAGCACGAACGACTCTAATGAAAACAATGGCTACATCCGTCGACCAAGAGGCAGAGTATCGAGAGGGCGGACGTGCGTCACAGCTTGCTTGAGTTATGATTCACCGTCAGCGATGGAAAGTGAGTCCTGGGAGTGATCTTGCCCCTGGGGCCACGCTAGGAGGGTTGGCCGCTTGAGTGAGCTTCGATCGAGGATGCGAGCTGATGGACAATGCGCTTAAGTGTGCTGGGTCGATAACTCGATATAGTATGTCTGTGAGCGATATCACACGACGCGAAGCGTCTCATGGTTGCGAGTGTAGTGCGTGCATGAGTTGAGTGTGTGCGTGATAGGTGCGAAAACTGAACAACTGCTCAAATAAATAATTCGGTAAAATAATCTTCGCTGATCTTGGGTTGAACTCTGCGTGTCTTACATCAGTGGTGAAAATATAGTCAAATAGTTTTATCGGGATTACACTCAGTGTGGACGAGTGAAGAGTGTTCAAAAGTGATTTTCCTCTCGTACAACGATATTTCGAAGCTCGTGGAGCTGATACCGGAGAAATGTGTAATACTCGCATAGAGCACAGCGCATTACACGCTTCTTACCTCATGTTACCAGCACAGAGATGTCTTCTTTGGTAAAATAAGCTGTAGTATTAATGAGGAATACGAGAATCAAGAGGAATCTGGAGAACCGAAATGGAAACGCTTCCGAAAATACTCTCCAAAATCGTTTTGCAGCGGTTAACATTTAATATGCTCGTCGAAATAAGTAGATGAATTGATATTCACATGGAAACGCTAGAGCGTGAGAGTAAAACGATTCAGCGGTGTATGAATGAGGTGATATCGTATGTCCACAAAAAAATAGGCACCAGTGATACACCTCATGCAACAGTGTATGAGATCATCGGTTCCAAGGAATTCTTTCAAGAAGCGCTCGAGCACATCTCGACCATGCTAGTGCCGAAAAATATGGATCTTATGAAAATTATTTTGTCCGAGATAATTGTGCTGTACCATGGTCATATCACTGATTATGCAATGAGGGTTGCATCGTAAACGCAATAATTTTCCATAGTTGCAGCTATTTGTAATAAAGGCACCGTTTTATATATTTGTGTATAGTGTACATTCCGTTCGAGATATTATAAAGCATACGCTATGGACAGTCATGGAAAAAAAAGACTTGTGAACTGGCACAGTTCTAAAACCGAAGCATCAGCAAAGGCCTGCGACAGAAAGAAAAAAGAAATCTAGTCTTTGTTTCATTAACGCAGCAAAAGTTATGGAATACGTACCAATCTCGATTAGCAGTGAATCAGTGGAACTTAGTAAGTAAAAAAAAACACGTGTTAGGGTAAGTCTTGACTCTTCCTTGTTCACCATAGTACCCACACCACCTCACTTTACCGTCTCCACGTTACCGACAGTATTGAAGCAGAGTGGTGAGCGTGATTGTGGAAAAGTGCGGAGGTGGAGGTAAGCACATGATGGGGAAAGGAGTGGGGATATAAATGGGATGGAGCAAACGCGTACACATACTACTTATAATATTCCATAGACCGAACCAACATTTGCAAACGATTTTCGTTGAGTATTTGTAGACACAATTCCTATAAAATGGAGAACACACATCAACATCCATTTCAATACGAAGTATTGTACGTTTGACGAGATTAATTCGCCTTTAGTCTTTAGAGTAACGCCAGAAATATTTAAACCAAACTCTGTATAGACAAAGATGTCCTCTAAGGATACAAAACGTAAAAATATATTTCAGTAGAAGAGCAAAAAAAACAATTAGCCTGATCATAGAACAAACACATACTCGCGTATGGTGGTTTTGTGCTATTGTTCAGGGGGACTTAAAATCGAGGCGAGGGTATACGTCGAAGGGTATCGCACTTGTCCAGTCTTTCAGCAGTAATACTACAGTTGACGAGGAGTAGATACAATTTATATTTCAAATTGTGGCACATTGAAGACATACAATGAAAGTCTATTTTGATATTTACGGACTTGTGCCAGCGAGCATCGACTTCCCCTCAGGGACTCGGAGTATTCTAATCAATTAATTCATCTCAAGCGTGATTTTGACACCCTACATTTTTACTCTGGACGCAAGTATGCGTTTCACTGGCATGGCGCGAATATGCCAGTTTCTATACGTGCGATGTTCTCCGAATCGGCTAAAGATGTCTTAACAGAACTGGGTACACAGATTCTGTGCATCGTAACCTCCATTTTTGTCCTAAATTGGATATATTAGGTGAGATTTCAGAAAGATAAAAGCGTTTAAAAATAATGTATGAGAAGCACGGTTGAATATCGAAATGCCACAAGATGGCCGTCATTTTTACTATAATCCTTCATCTGTACCTATCTTCAGAGCACTCACAGTGGAGTGAGAGGAAGAGCACGGACATTCAGTCAATATTTGTATATATGTTTTATTCAACAACATGTAAATTTTAATAAGTTTGTTGCACATCACAGACGTTGTTAACAGCTAGAAATTAATAAAAACGCACCGCAATTTTTTAATTGCGTTTGTTGCTTTAATTCTAAATATAAGAGTATACAAATCATTGAGCGATGAAATAAAATTAAGTAATTTAAAAATATTAAGCTGTTTTAGTTTTAAAAAATATAGTAACTAGAAAAATATATAACAATTATGAAAATTCTGTAGAAAGTCACATTGAAACAGCCTTAACAAGTATGAAATAAAAATGATTAAAAATTTTAAGAACTCCAGTCGACAAAAACTATAATAAACAGGACTTTGGCTTTAAATGTTATCTTATGAAAATAAATATAAAAAGGATGAAATAACTTGCGGTGTCATTGAATTACAATAATTCATTTACCGCTGTCACTACAGTCGGGAGACGTCTCCTGAACATTGCAACCGTCTTTTGCATATCAACAAACATGCCGGCATCTGGACTCTAATTTAAAAGAAAAATTACTCACGATATGGACATTTACTAACGCAAAAGAAGCTATCTTCCGCCTGTAGTGACAGCGGTAACTGAATTATTGTAATTTAAATATTAAATTAACTAAAATGACATCAAAAGTTATTTTATTCTTTTTAGATTTATTTTCATAAAAAAACTTTTTTAAGCTAAAGTCCTGTTTATTATAGTTTTTTGCAGTCGGGAGTTTAAAATTTTTTTTATTTGATTTATCTTAAGTTTCAAACAGATTGGGATTTTCGGAGATTATATTTATTTAGCTAAAAATCATTTTTTGCGGTTTACACAATATTTTTCCCCGTGAAATTGATGAATGAGATGAAAAAATTATGAAGCATGACAAATATTTAGTACTTATCTTCTTTTGTAGGGTAACAGATTTGCAATACTTTATTTAAGTAAAAAGGTCGAAGATGCATGATGAGCAGTGACATCTTTCAACAATCAATGAAACATTGCCAAGCATTATAGTACATGTCTCACGTCTTATAAAACTAACTTCTTTATGTAAAGGCAATGTGCTACCTCAGCTGACCTCCGATGAGTTAACTAGCCAGTCTCATTAGTGATCGAGTTAGAGTGAGAGAGAACAACACAGCAACTTGTAATGCTACGTTTTGAAGGACAAATAACTCTATATGCACTTGAATCCCGAAACAAGAAAATAGCTAAAACTAAAGTAAAACAGTAAAACGTCCTATTGGAACAATTTAGAAGGCACTGACAGGATTGATGAGAAAAATGTACGCGACATGAATAAAAGGCAAATAATAAATAACGAAACGGACAAACAGAAAAAAAAGAAGAGAAAACAATTAATATCAATTACAATATAGGGAAAATTTAAAAAAACCGTGCAAATTTGAACTTTCTACATTGCTTCCTCGTGTTTTCCGCCGACCCACAGATTCTCCTCTATAGGAAATGGTTACCTTAATTCTGTCTTCCTCGTAGAACAAGTGGTATTAAAATTTTCAATAGAATCGAAAATTTAACAAAATCACAAATTTTATACAGTTTAAACCCTTGCATCGATTCTCACGAAAACAAAAACTAAGTATCCTTATATCCTAGCCAATTTGTATACTAAGTTTTGGTTTGATCGCTGAATATTTACGAAAGTTAGAGCGAAAAAATATTTTTTTTCGAACAAGGACAAAAACTCCGAATACTAGAAAATCTGAACGCCTCGATCGATGCATGCCAAACTTAATAGCGAACAACGTTGTTCCCTGGCCTATTCTTGTAGAAAGTTTTAGCTCGATAGCTGAGAGTTTACGAAAGTTAGAGAAATCACACTCTTCCTTTTAAATTCAAATGACCATAAAATAATGATGATCTTCAGGGATGCCTGGTTGAGGGATTTTGTCCCACATCAAGATCGTTGTGTACTCCCTCCACCCGGTCCGACTTAGCGCCCGCTGCGCGCGCACTATGCGCACCGACCAATCAACAGTCAGGCAGCGCGTGACGTCATTAACTACGCCGCGCACTGTTCAAACATTCAAAGTACAAAATAAACGATGAATATAATTATTAATCGTACTATTATTTTAGTGTTTTCTTCATCGATGAATAAAATGTTTGTTTTTATTAATTATTGAGATTGTTGATCTTTTTATGTGTTTTTCATTCGTATTCGTAAGAAATTCATGAGGTTGTATCGGTTTTTCATTAAGAGACGGAAAATTTTTAATCTTGTAACGTCAACGACATGGATACTTAGTAGGTCATGTTACGACATTTTTTGATTTTGTCTTCTTGTCACAACAATTCACTTTTCGAATGAAAATCGTCGCGAGAAAAAAAATTACGAATTAACTAGCTCGAGATCCGAACCTCATATCTTTGGATTGTCTGTTTGGAAAGCTACCACTGCGTTACTCAGCTTCTTTGGTATCCGATGTTGCACTATTAATATCGCTTATCCGTTTTGACGTTAATGTCGTTAATCATGTGCATCTTCCCACATCAGCGCATAACTGCTTTGTGTCAATATAGCCTGTCATTTTATAAATTCTATTTTGCTGGGAAAGAGCTTCCAGTCCTGTAACGGCGACCTCCACCGTGTCGTAGTGAGAAAAGATTTTATTTATTATTAACAAATATAGAGTTGGATATAGCGAAATAAATGTTACATTATTATAACAAAATTAAAGTCGAATCAAATGAGATTTTTTAATTGTTAACAAATGTTTTTTAGCTTTGTTTGACCCAAACCAATATTATTTAGCCCAATTAAAATTTGGTAATAATAACTAAGCATTTATTTTACCATATCCAACTCTAGATTTGTTAACATGAAATAAATTGTTTTCTCAGTGTACTTGCGTTGATGGTGCAATCACAGTTCAAAGATTGTTTCGTATTCGCTAGCAGGAGTCAGATGAATCAAAAAGTGTAGACATTAGTATTTTTGTCACGGCAATGTACTGTCAAAAAGTGAAAATGAAATGATTGTGATGCTCTATTCATTTGCTGACGGCTGCAAAATTAGTGACCGTTTTATATATTTCTTTAATTTCATTATTTATTTATTTAATTATATATATATTCATTAAAAAATCTTTCGTAACTCATTTCATAAAAGCCCGCGCAGTGGCTGTTGTTAAGTGGGTGGGACGAGACAGCGTAAGCGCAATCGAGACGAGATCTGTTACGAGCAGCCCAAGCCTTCCCCTGACGCGCCTAGCGCGGGCAGCGTGGTGAGTGTAGTGAGAGAATACCCCTACCTCACCTGCTGACATCGCTGCACCCGTAGCGATTTAGACGATAAACACACGCGTGCTACGATTCCTTGACGCTTTGTATTTGAACGAAATACAGTAGAATACGAAGGCTGCGATTGGCCGAAACAAAGTCACAGGAACTATGACTCACGTTTTGCCTTATAAAACTTGTTAATCTCAACCGGATGTGGTCTACGAGGTCTTAATCGAAGCTGGATTGTATTCGTGCAGTACATCTACAACAAGAGGTAATGAGTTACGTTCACTGCAAAGGTACCGTTTTTCAACATCGCATGATTTAATTAATGATCGCCAAATATTGCAATTGGTCTACCAATCTTTCGCGAATTCCTGCTTCGGACCTCTCAAAGCACAACCGATTGAGATTTACAAGTTTCATCATGCAGAACGTGAGGACACATTTTATCTGTGTATAATTTTCGACCAATCCCAGCTTTTCTGTTACAATTAATCGTTCTGTTCAACTGCACAATTGTATGACACAGTTCACCGTTCTTCTTTTATATTCGAAAGAATAATTATGACGGAGTAATACGGAGTAAGATTCTCACCTGCATGACGACTTGACAGAGAAATAATAAATTATTCTCGATAGTTTGTTTTTGTTATTTCAATACTTTAGTCAAGATTTTAATTGTATATATTTATTGTGTTGATAATTAATCGCGTCTAGAAAAAAAAATTTTCGTTTTTGTTTTTCTTGCATGGAAGCGCTATTTACATTATTCACAGAATTTAGGCCAGTATAATTAGTATGAGTTTCATGTCTTTACTACTAACGTGGTAATGTTTATGTTTCATTCGATGGTGTCTTTTTACCAGTTAAATATAATATTTTATTTTGTAAATATCCTGTTGTGAAGTGGTGTTTCATCATTTCGTTCTAACTAAACGATTGAACGGAGAATATGTCCTATGAGTGAGTATTAGTATATTTATTAATTTAATTATATTTGTATTATTATCTTGATTTTTTCTTTGCATCTTTTTACTCAATAGTCTTTTATGTAAAATACCACACTTAAAATTGTCTGGCTAGTGATTCACTTTGGGAATAGTTCAGTCACATTGAAACGAAGAAAAAATGTGATTATGAAAAATTTCCATTATGCATTTTCAAGAAATTGTGATAACAAAAAATACCTTATTTTTATGAACTTGTAAATTTCTAGCCATCAGAAATGACTGTGTCAGACTTATCATTTTTATCATGTAAGATAACAGTTTAAAGTACAATTAAATCCAGCGAGGTGTTGCTGAGATCTTACGCTGTACGAACACAAAAGATATTATTTTAGCTAAAAATTGGTTTTTCTTGGTGTTCCAAATTTGGCCTGGGCGAAATTGATGTAGACTCCATGAGCCAAAATATTATATACCAAGAAGAAGGAACCATATTAAGGAAGGAAAAATACTAGGCCCACTTTTAAACGAGTAAGTGCCTAAAAAAGCTTATTATTTAAATTTTAATAACCTTTGAAGTAGCATTAAATATTACCATGCAACCCACAATTTATGTGGGAATTATTCTTTTTCCTCTAAGTTTTCAAGTACGAATGAACAACTAATTAGTTTCACAACGTTTCATCTCAACTGCCTTATCGAACATACAAATACATTACTTGAGGTGTGACAAGGACGATAAAACTATAACTCAAGCAGTTCATGATTAAGAGTCATGAAATAAGTAATGCCTTAAAATGTGATTAATAACAGCATAAAATGTACAGCAGTTGATGAATTTTTACTTAAATTGGTATTAAGTAAACTGATACGTTAAATCAAATGTACAAATGTATGCAAATAAGAACCTATGTAGAAACCGGTGAGTTTTAACAATTCAATAACAATAATGCATCAGGAAATAATTAATCAAACTCACAAATTATAAGCCACATAATGAAATTTTGGAAATTTTAATGCCACGAATACAGATAGCCTAATTACAGGCTAATTTAAAGTTTTTTCTTAATTAAATCACTTCTTGTGTGTAAATTGCACCAAGTAGTGACTAAAAATGCTACAAAATGCAAGCTATTCCGGTAATTGATCCCATATTGAATAATATATTTGTAATTGACCCCATATTGAATGATATATTTGTAATTGACTCTATATTGCCTTATTGTTGGAGAATCAGCTGGCGCACGGCGATCGATAATCGTCGTGCGCCTACCTGTTGCGCTGCCTGGCTACACGGTGTTCGGTTGAGGCGAAGACAGCCGAAGCAAGGGGCTTCGCAAAGCCGAGGATGTGCCTCACTGGCACGCCGCGTCAAGCGAGAGGGTGTCTCTCTCGCTTGACTTCGGTTTCGCTCACCGGCTGTCTCGCTCAATTGACTCCAGCGCCCAACGAACCTTTCGTACTCGCAGCCATCTTGAGATTTTCGGCACTTTTTCGACACGCATCCATCGAGCAGCACACGCATCTTTGGACTCTTCGGATTTTTCATCAATCTTCTTCATCGGCATCGCTCTACTTCACTCAACAGGACTCATTGCTCAAGGTAAGAGTGCTATGGCACAATTTGTCGTAATTCAATACCATGGCGGAGTTAATACGGTGCATCAGCATTTGGTCTCACTCGTGGCGGGCGTTGCGGCACATGCTGCACACGTTTTTTCTCACCATAGTTTGCCAGGTAATTAATACAATTATGCTGGTGCTCATATTCGCTGTGCTTTCCTCCTAAACATCTGCTGGGAAAGCACAGTGACTATGCGTTGCTCATTCGGTGCAGTCTTAATATCTGGTGCATTGAGCTACGCAGTACTGACTGCGTGGCTGGGTTCATACAGACGAGCCCTCTATAACCTTTATTGAGAGTGCTCTCAGTATTAATTCGCTGCAACTACTCAGCAATACAGTGCTGAGTAGTTGCAGTGAATTACACACAAATTCTTGCACTCAATGGCGTTGGCGTGCCGTGCTGTAGCTATTGCTACAGTGCACGCGCCACTGTCTCAAGTGAACATTCAGCCTTCTATTGGTATAATTGTTGGCTGCGCACATTAGCACATCACATTTGGTACGACTTTTAATTAATGTCTGGACACTCACCAGGCTAAGCGGTTCATGCGGCGTAGCTCTTACTACGTTGCAGGCACCGCAGTCTCATATCCACGCTCAGCACACAATTAATATAATTGTGTGCTGCTCACATTGTGTAATATTCATAATTCAGTTTGTTTTATTCAATGTTAATTTGTACCCTTTTGCCAAAATTGATATTTTGACCAGTTTCCAAATTAAAAGCCTGTTTGTGTAGATTTTACAGTTGTTGAGTCAAATCTGTATTGTTTAAATTGTATTTTGGGCTACCACGGAAGGTGGAATAAAGACCGCTTTCGCAATATTACATCTGTGTGTCTGGTTCATTTTCCTTTTGTTGCAAGTGAGTTCTCACATGTGTTCACCCAATTCACAGATCGGTCAAGGCATCACCAGGAAGGAATTCTCAACAACGTACTTGAATTTCACAACATTTTGGTCCTTCGAGCCGGATACTCGACTTGAGCAAGAGAGACCAGGGTCTCTACCTTCCGCTCTCATCTCTGCGCACACATCGGCTCATCTGGTAGGACTCTGCGTAGGCCCATCGCAGGATCCTCATCGGCTCATCACCTCGTCAAGCGGAGCAGCAAGTGGGGTAAAGTACGATCTCTGCGGAGAATCTTCGTTTCTTTCTTTTACTTTCTCTACTTGGACCGTTTGCATCAGGACTAACAATGTCTGAGGGCAATCCAATGGACTCTGGGGTGGCGCCTAGAGATCCTGAGAACAAAACGACATTGTTGGTTCCTGGGGCCGGCGTCGTTCCGAAGAAGACCCGATCGCCAACTCGGCTTACAACCGAGATGGCGTTGAAGGTCCAATCCCAACGGCGCCGGATTGCTCACATGCAGACGGTCATAAATCTGCTTAACGAGGGCGGAGATACCCTCGCCATGGAGTCGCTTAACGCATACGTTGAGCAGGTCACGGAGTTCCACAACGATTTCCGTCGGGAACACGAGTTGTTGGAGTCTTCGTGCCCTCCGAGCTGTGTCGATCACGAATATTTTGCGGACGATCTGCAAAGCCTTGAGGCGCAGGTTGCCCTCAAGGCTAAAGTCACAGCTCGGGAAGCCATGGCGAGGCTGGCTCAAGGGCACCCTCCTGCACCGGCACCCGAGGCGTCGCCGCGCTCCCACACAAGGCTGCCAGAAATAAAGCTGCCGACGTTTGGGGGGGACTATTCCGGATGGCCGGCGTTCCGTGACGTCTTCACGTCGCTGGTCATCCGAAATGCCCGCCTTGCTGACGTCGACCGGCTATTATACCTGCGTGGCTGCGTGTCGGGCACGGCGGCTCAGCTCATCCAGGGGTTCGCAGTCACATGCGAATCGTTTAATCAGGCATGGGAGACATTGGTCTCCCGTTACGAAAACAAGCGGCTGCTGGTGCAGGAGCGTCTTGACAAGCTCTTCGCGCTCAAGTCCGGCTCATCCGATTTGAAATCGTTCTCGACAATCCTGACTTCGTTCTCCGAGGCGTACAGGGCTCTTTCTTCGCTGGCAACGAAGGAAGAGCTCTGGGATTGCGTGATGGTGAGGTTGCTGGCAAAACAGCTGGACCAAACCACACGTGAGGCCTGGGAGACGAAGCTAGGACGCACATCTGATTTCCCGGCCTTCGCTGAGCTCGAGGAGTTTGCGGAGACCAAGGTGAGAGCGTTGGAGATGGCGAAGGCCACTCCCAAGACCGGGACAACCTCAAGCCGACCGTCTTCCGCGAACCCTCCCCCAGCTAAGGCCGGGACGCACAGCGCCGCGGCGCATCACGCAGGTAGCACAGCGCGTGGCGCTCCGTCGTCGACCTTCACCGCGAACGATTACCCCTGTGACTGCTGTCGGGCTCGTGGGCATTTCATTGTCATGTGTCCTGAGTTCCGGCGGCTCACTGTGGGTGAGCGTCGCAAGATGGCGGAGAAAGTACGGCTGTGCTACAACTGCCTTGGTCGGCACAACGCGTCGGCATGTCGATCGAGCCGGAAGTGCAAGGAGTGTTCAGGGCGGCACCACACGATGCTGCATCCGGCAGCGCCCCCTGCAACAGCTTCCGACGCGCAACCGGCTCAGTCTCAGGCTTCAGCTCAATAGGATGTCGTCGCGGTCGTTCACTCATCGGCACAGCTCACATGGAACTGCTCAACATTATTGGCAACTGCACTAGCAGATATTCACACATCGGTCTCAGCTCATCAAGCAAGACTTCTCATCGATCCTGGGTCAGAATTGACTTTTATTACGGAAGAACTCTTTCGTAAGCTCAACGCAACACGCAAGCACTCATCAATTCCGATCACAGGGGTCGGTGGAAGACGCTCAACGCAGACACATGGCTCGGTACAGCTCACACTGTGTTCCACATACACCAAGGAGAAAGTCACGGTACTAGCTCACATTCTCAACACGGTTACTACTCATTTGCCATCTTTCGAGTCGTCAGTTCGCACATGGCCTCACATAGTGAAGCTGAAACTGGCGGACCCTGACTTTCTCACACCACGACCAATCGATATCATAATTGGAGCAGACATTTATGGACAGGTTATTAAACCAAATATTCTCAAGGGCACATCATCTGCACCTATTGCACAATTATCGATATTTGGGTGGCTCATCATTGGACCAACAAACTCAAGCCAATCTGACGCACTCGCTGTTCATCATGCTGCGGTGCACCATGACGATCAGGAATTACAAAACGTGCTAACGAAGTTTTGGATTCAGGAAGAGCCGCCAAAGGACACAGTAAGTCAACTCACACCAGAGGAGCAGGCATGCGAGGATCATTTTCGAGACACGCATCAACGTGATTCTAAAGGCCGGTACATCGTTCGGCTGCCTCTCATATCATCGCCTGCAAATCTTGGAAGTTCACACTCACGAGCATTTCAGTGTCTGCAACACACTTTACGGAAAATCTCAAAAAATGCTGAATACGGTCAGCTCTATACACAATTCATGGACGAATATGAGCAACTCGGTCATATGGTGAAGGCGTCAGAATCAGATGAATGTGAAAAGCATTATTACTTGCCTCACCACGGTGTTCTCAGACCAGACAGTACTACCACGAAATTACGTGTTGTATTCAATGGGTCGAGTTCAACTTCATCAGGAAAATCTCTCAATGACATCATGCACACCGGACCGAATTTATTGCTCAACATTTCGGACGTGCTCATTTGGATCCGTCAACATAGAAACATCTTCGCCACTGACATAACAAAAATGTATCGTCAGATCCGAGTTCATCAAGAGGATTGGAATCTTCAACGGATTCTATGGAAAGATGATCAACAAAATCCAGTGCCTTTTCAACTAACTACGGTTACATATGGTACCAAAGCTGCGCCATATTTGGCAGTTCGAACACTCATGCAGCTGACCGAAGATGAAGGCCATCGGTTTCCGCTTGCCGTGCCAGCTATAAAATTTGGCAGGTATGTGGATGACATCTTCGGTGGGGCGGATTCAACTCAACAGCTCATTGAAATAGCTCAACAGCTCAAGGACTTGTGCATGGCGGGCGGTTTTCCACTCGCCAAGTGGCACTCGTCGGACCACAAAGCATTTACCAACATCTCATCATCAAGGTCAAGCTCAGCTATCTCAATGGACGACTGCGAGACAAAAATTCTTGGATTGACTTGGCTTCCGAGTGACGACAAGTTCAAGTTCGCATCTCGGTTCAACTCAGCTCAAGAAAGTTTCACAAAACGCCTCATTCTCTCTGAGGTGGCTCAGCTCTTTGATCCGCTTGGTTTCGTCTCACCGGTTGTGATAAGAGCCAAGATTCTGTTACAAGAGCTTTGGCTTCACAAGCTCAGCTGGGATGAACCACTGTCATCTCAGGTCTCAACACGATGGACTGTAATCAGAGAAGATCTCAAAAGCCTGGCCAGGCTCTCAATTCCTCGTTGGTTCAATACATGGAGCAACTCAACAGTGGAATTGCATGGCTTCTCTGATGCATCTCAACTGGCCATGGCCGCAGTGATCTACATCACTGCTGACTCAACTTCCACAGGAAAGGTGGCTTCACTTGTCTGCTCAAAAACGCGCGTGGCACCACTCAAGAAGCTCACCATACCAAGGCTTGAATTGACTGCAGCTTTGTTATTAGCTAAGCTGGCTGCCTACGTTCAAACCACACTCAAGGTTGGAATCTCATCGACTCACCTGTGGACGGACTCATCAGTAACTCTCACCTGGATCAAAGCGCATCCTTCTCGATGGAAGGACTATGTCCGAAATAGAGTCGCTCAAATACAAGAGCTCACACCCAGTGCTCAATGGCGTCATGTGGCAGGCACAAGCAATCCAGCCGATTGTGCCTCACGAGGTATTACAACAGCTCAACTGGCTTCTCATCAGCTGTGGTGGTCAGGTCCACCGTGGATGGTGAAACCTAGACAATCTTGGCCAAAATCCACAGCTGATTCAGAGGATTTAAGTATCGTGGAAGCCCGACCGGGGGTAGCTCTTCTCGCGGCAACACAGGCGCCAGAGTATCACTGGGAACTCATTTATCGCTGCTCTTCACTCGCAAAATTATGTCGTCTGACCTCATATTGTGTGAGAATAGTGGAAAAAATGAGAAAGAGGTTAGAATCGGCAGGAAACGCTCCACTCACCGCGAGAGAAATGGCTGCAGCAAACACATTTTGGACGAAGGTCACACAAGCCGTGTTTTTCAAGCACGAGATACAAGTGCTGCAGTCAGGCTCGCATGTTCCATCTGCTCACCCCTTCAGTCGGTTAACAGCTTTTATCGACGAGGAAGGTGTGATAAGAGTTGGAGGTCGTCTTTCACAATCAGCACTCACTTATGAAGGAATGCATCCTGCTATTCTGCCTCGCCACTCTCGATTTTCGACTCTCATAATAGAGCAAGCTCACGTGCGTACTCTTCACGGAGGCACGCAGCTCACACTAGCTCAAGTCAGGCAGACACATTGGATCATAGGCGGTAGAGCTCCTGTGAAATCTCATATATTACACTGCGTGGTGTGTGCTCGGCAGAGAGGAGTTCGTGCACAACAGTTGATGGGTCAACTGCCTCTGTCACGAGTCACACCGTCACGCGCATTTTCTCACACAGGAGTAGACTACGCCGGTCCTCTCACGCTCAAAACTTGGAAGGGTCGAGGCAGCAAAACGCACAAAGGCTGGATCTGCGTTTTTGTGTGTCTCGCCACTTCAGCTCTACATCTTGAGGCCGTCAGTGACTACTCAGCTGACGGCTTCCTCTCAACGTTCAGGCGATTCTCATCGAGGCGTGGGATTCCTCACACCATCTACTCTGACTGTGGCACCAACTTCATTGGTGCACACAAATTTATATGTCAGATGTTCAGTAAGGCTTCACAAGAGCATCATCTCATCGCCACTTCTCTCGCAAATCAACAGATTGCGTGGAAGTTTAACCCACCTGCGGCACCACATATGGGTGGTAAATGGGAAGCAGCTGTAAAGTCCGTTAAATTCCATCTGCGGCGAACGGTGGGTGATACAGCACTCACGTTCGAAGAGCTCTCAACGCTGCTGGCTCAAATCGAGGCTATACTCAACTCAAGGCCTCTGGAACCGCTCAGCGATGATCCAGATGACTCATCAGCACTCACGCCTGGACATTTTCTCATTGGTGGAGCACTCACAATGATCCCAGAGTCAAATCTGGAAGATCTGGCAATTTCACGGCTCTCAAGGTGGCAATTGTTGCAGCAAAAGATTCAACAATTTTGGCGACAATGGTCTGCACACTATCTACAACGGCAGCAGTCGATATCAAAATGGCATCATCCTGACAACATCATTAAAATTGGCTCGTTGGTTCTGCTCACGGATGAGCGCTTTCCACCGTGCAAATGGCCACTTGCACGTGTCATCGAGTTACATCCAGGCAAAGACGGGCTCACCAGGGTGGTGACACTCAAGACTGCTACCACCACGCTCACCAGGCCGATCTCAAAACTTGCTGTTCTGCCAATCTCATCCAACACCCAGCAATGAAATAATTAATCATCAACCCCGTTGCTGATGGCGGGCGGAATGTTGGAGAATCAGCTGGCGCACGGCGATCGATAATCGTCGTGCGCCTACCTGTTGCGCTGCCTGGCTACACGGTGTTCGGTTGAGGCGAAGACAGCCGAAGCAAGGGGCTTCGCAAAGCCGAGGATGTGCCTCACTGGCACGCCGCGTCAAGCGAGAGGGTGTCTCTCTCGCTTGACTTCGGTTTCGCTCACCGGCTGTCTCGCTCAATTGACTCCAGCGCCCAACGAACCTTTCGTACTCGCAGCCATCTTGAGATTTTCGGCACTTTTTCGACACGCATCCATCGAGCAGCACACGCATCTTTGGACTCTTCGGATTTTTCATCAATCTTCTTCATCGGCATCGCTCTACTTCACTCAACAGGACTCATTGCTCAAGGTAAGAGTGCTATGGCACAATTTGTCGTAATTCAATACCATGGCGGAGTTAATACGGTGCATCAGCATTTGGTCTCACTCGTGGCGGGCGTTGCGGCACATGCTGCACACGTTTTTTCTCACCATAGTTTGCCAGGTAATTAATACAATTATGCTGGTGCTCATATTCGCTGTGCTTTCCTCCTAAACATCTGCTGGGAAAGCACAGTGACTATGCGTTGCTCATTCGGTGCAGTCTTAATATCTGGTGCATTGAGCTACGCAGTACTGACTGCGTGGCTGGGTTCATACAGACGAGCCCTCTATAACCTTTATTGAGAGTGCTCTCAGTATTAATTCGCTGCAACTACTCAGCAATACAGTGCTGAGTAGTTGCAGTGAATTACACACAAATTCTTGCACTCAATGGCGTTGGCGTGCCGTGCTGTAGCTATTGCTACAGTGCACGCGCCACTGTCTCAAGTGAACATTCAGCCTTCTATTGGTATAATTGTTGGCTGCGCACATTAGCACATCACATTTGGTACGACTTTTAATTAATGTCTGGACACTCACTAGGCTAAGCGGTTCATGCGGCGTAGCTCTTACTACGTTGCAGGCACCGCAGTCTCATATCCACGCTCAGCACACAATTAATATAATTGTGTGCTGCTCACATTGTGTAATATTCATAATTCAGTTTGTTTTATTCAATGTTAATTTGTACCCTTTTGCCAAAATTGATATTTTGACCAGTTTCCAAATTAAAAGCCTGTTTGTGTAGATTTTACAGTTGTTGAGTCAAATCTGTATTGTTTAAATTGTATTTTGGGCTACCACGGAAGGTGGAATAAAGACCGCTTTCGCAATATTACATCTGTGTGTCTGGTTCATTTTCCTTTTGTTGCAAGTGAGTTCTCACATGTGTTCACCCAATTCACAGATCGGTCAAGGCATCACCAGGAAGGAATTCTCAACAACGTACTTGAATTTCACAACACTTATATATCTGTAATTGACCCCATATTAAATTATAGTTCCGCATGGACATTGTATCAATTCCGTTACTGGTAAAGTAGTTTATCACTTACTTGACAAGAGTCCTTTCCGCCCCCTCGATATCCCGCACACATCATCTCCTCGTAGATAACGACATTAATACCATTCGCGCGATGCCATCTCTCGCAAACTCGATTGTCGATTACAGGCACATCGACGGATTGTAGCGTCTTTGGCCTGAGCCTTGATCCTTTAAGAAAAATTCATTTAATTAAAAATAAAATAGTTTTAATAATTAAAATTACCTTTAATTCAAGATTAACGAAAATTTACCTGCTTGAAGTGCCCCCCAACCGGCAGCCCATCCATACTGTCCGAAAAAGTCTTCGTTCCTTTCAGGCAGGCAGATCGGTGCGATGTGGGGCATGTAATGAACCGGTCGGTCGAGTCTCAATACTGCGACGTCAAATCTGTAAAAAAAAGATCATCCATTGAAACATCATACTATTAAGTAGTAATTATTATCGAAAAGAAAATTGTTTTATCATTTTATTTGCACATTACTTACCGATCAGCCTGAGGGGTAAATTTGAAATAGGGATGGACACGAATGTCGCGGACACCAAAAGTATAAGCCGGAAGTGTCTCCGAAGCCGAATTCACAACGTAGTCGCCAAGTGTGACCTGCACTTGTCGCGCCGAGGCTCTGAAATAATTTTAAGTATGACAGAAAAACCTCTTTTTCATCATTGCAAGTTGAAGCTTACTTAGCGACACAGTGTCCAGCTGTAACCACATGATATCTGTTGACAAGTGTTCCACCACACCGACTTGATCCGATTCTTATGTAAGCCTAAAAATCAATTGAAAGTATAAGTTTCATCGATTAAAAATAAAATAAAATATAAAAAAATTGAACAAAATGTGTCAGCTGACCTGCCATGGAAAACTTCCGAATCCAGCATCGTCACCACCGACAATACGTCTCTGGGCGGTTTGCTTTGTTATCGTTATACCACAACCTGTCGATCATTATTATTTTACAACAGTACATCATATACACGGAAAAATAATTGCTGGCGCAACAAGAATTTTACTGCTGTAACTAATTTGACAACTTAACATAGGGATAACAATGCCACCTTGCTACAGCAACTTAATTTTTCGAGTGGAGCATTTTACTACCGCAACAAAAGACGGCTTTATTACAGTAATAAAACAGCATGTCACGAGTATAGTACCGGACCAAAATGCCACAAAATTTAAATTTCTTGACTGATTTTCGTTAAATATGACACCAAATCTTGTTCACTGACAGTCCACATGTGAACCAGATTGAAGCCCTTACAGAAATTAAAAAATGTATTTTCTCTTACTAATAGTTTCTATATGATGAAGCAAAATCGAAATTTACCAGGACAGTGGTCATTCCTTGGACTAAATTCCTATTTGATTATTGATTATCTTGCAGTTATCTAAAAAATTGCAGCCAGACAGCTCAAAATTCACAAGAGTTAAAGTGTTAGCAGTCATTAAAAAAATTTAATTTTTACACAATTTAATCATTCCACCAATTCTTGCAAAATTGTACACCGATCATTGTTTAATGTTAATTCATTTGTGTACCAAACTTGTGGTGAATATGTAAAAAATTCGGCGAGCTAAAGTCTTAACAAGCCCATTGTTTCACCTTGAAGCTTGTTCAAGCAATATTTATTTTGTTACTTTGAGGTTAAGCATTACTAATTTTATGTAGTGTATCGCAATTATTATGGCACCGAACCTAAAAATTATGATTATTGCTTAAACCCATTTGAATTAGAAAAGCATTGATAAAATTCTGAGAAGAATTTGAGACGAGTACCTTTGCCGATGATACGACAGTTAGATATGAAAAACATACGTGATGCGCAGAAACCAGTGATAGTTATTCGTTTAGTGAGGACAGACAACCTAGTATAAGTGTAGTATGTTTTTCAGATCATGAGAAGGATTTAACGCCATCCAAACGATCTGTTGATATTTATAGATTAAACGAGAGTCTACTTGAATTTGGACCAGCACCCATCAATAAAAGGTGATTATGAACAAAATAATTCAGCGAAAAAAATGACAGAAGCTGCAATAAACTCTAGCTCTGAAGGTATTTCACATTGGAGAAGAAGTTGGATTGGAAGACGAAACAACTAAATGTGAAATCATCGAAAAAATTACAGAAGCGTTTTATCGTACTACAAATGACCGAAATAAGAATATATAATAACAAATTGAACAATAATTAAAAGCTAGTAGTTCAGTCCATTCCATGAGAATTTGAATGCTTTGAACCGCATATATTATTCTAATACGAAGAATACGGTAAGTCGTTAGACCAAACTACGTAGAATTATATTGTTGATTTCTATACGATTAACCTTATGAGTTATGTAATGGCGGGTAAAAAAATAATGCGGTTAAAGAAAATGGACTGAATATAAGTGACCAACGACGATTGTTACTCAGTAATTTCAAGAGAACGTACCGCATCTTCAAAGAAAATTATCACATTTAAAAGTCGGCTTTTCAAATTTTTGTTAACTAATAAGACCAAAAATTGCGTACTTCCTGGAGCTAGTGGGCTCTTTCTAAAACATGATATCATCGCCGTCCCTTTTTTTCAAAGGAATTTCGGAAACTTCCTGAAGCGAGAAATACGAGCAGTAAGTAAAATCATATGCTTCCCCAATGGAGCCAGCGTCGAGAATAATAACAAAAATAATTTTTTGTAACACATGCACAAAAAGTTGAAATTTTCGTAAGTTTAAAGTGTAGCAATAGTGGCGATATTAGTAAGGCATAAGAAAAAAAAAATTGCGCACACGTAAATCGGCTACATTGTCTTTTTAGCACACAGTTATGGTTACTCTTTCACACACCTTTTGTCGGGAAGTTATGCTTACATAATATACTTGTTTTTAAAAAAAGGATTTTTTTCGCAAAATTCGATACAGTACGGATGAAAGTACGTTTCGAGAGCTTTAAAATAAGTACTGAAAACAACATGTAATATGTACGAAACCGAAGATATGAATGTTGGAATAAGAGCATATTTATTATTATTGACGTTTTCGCGAATTTTCAACCCCTTTTAACTTCCGCAATATTGTGAAGTTAAAAGAGATGCAAAGTAGAACCTAGGACGTTGCGTCCTTATTATTTTCCACTTTCTATAAAATGACCTTTAAATGGAGTATGTAGATCGATTTTTACTTCCTCATAGAGAAAGCTTTGTCAACGTTGGGAAATAATAAAATAAAAAACTAAAAAAATAGCTCGGTTTGTCAGATCTTTCGTAAGTAGTAATAAATTTAACATTTTTTATTGCTACAAAAACTGAACCCCTTTACTGACCTAATTAAATTGGATACATAACACATCTGAACGTTAATTCGTTCCTGTACGAAATTTTAGTTCAACTGCTTAAAGTTGCCATGAGCTACGGCAAAAATGTCAATTTCTGTTTAAATAAAAAATTTTATGGAATTCCAGCCTGTTTATAGATTTAGCTCAAATTTAATGCCGATCGTTCTTTAACATTACTTTATTTGTAAAGAACTGTTCAGTTCGATAGCTGTAAATTTGCGACCACCAAAAGGCGTACAGATTTTTTTCGAAAGGTTATAAATATAATTATAGATTTAATAAAATTCAAAAAGGTGTTCCGATTTTTTGCATAAATTGTAGCAAACAATGTAGCATAACTGATCTTCCTGAGTGGCAATTTCAGCGATTGATATAGTCGATCTTAAATTATAAAGGTTTTAATTTTGCAAGCGCATCGTTACATGCACACGCACACACATATCCATTTAAACATTTTTTCTCTACCACTCTCCTTTAACTTTTTTATCTGTTCTGGACATTTTAGACAATTCTGAGTATCCTGACATAAAAATCACATTTTTTTTCATGAAAACAGCGTAATTTTAATAATAATAATGAGTTAGCAAGGTGCAAGGTTCTACTTTGCATTCTTGTTTTTTTTTTGTCATTCTTGTTTTCAACATCAACAACAACAATGACAATCAGTTCATATTCTAACTGGTGCCCAGGAATATTTTTAGTGTGTAATTTTTTTTCATAATAAAACATGCCTTTACTTTTTGCGAAAAGCACAAAATAATCGAGCTCCAGAGATCAAAACCACATGTATCGGGCTGCGTTTAATTTAATTTTCTATTCTGTAATGTGTATGCTTTTTTGTGTCTTGCGAACTTTTTTTTGTGCATTCGTTATGCTTATGCTTGACAATGCCAGGATAAACTTACGATCGTCATGAGTTGTCTCCGTGTACGACTCCTGTGCAAGCTGATGCTGTAACTCATATCTCGTCGTGCCGCTCGTGATATTGTTATATTCAGCGGATGAGCTAATAGCTTTAGCGTCTTTGCGTTTGCAACAAGCGAACATAATCCCACCACAACCGCCATCCAATAGGCCGGCTGACATCCAGCATTTAAGAAAAAATTCACAGCTTTGTCCGTCAGCACACAAAGTATCGTCACCTTCCCACAGCGGTATTTTGCTTTGTTTCCGCGATTCTGCGACAGGCATAATCTTTTCTGTTTTCTTTTTTGCCAATGAATGTGTGGCTGTCCGTTTTGTTTAAAACATTTGTCCCCAAATCTCTCTTGATTGAACTCCAAGTTCCCCAAATAGTCATAAAATATGTATGCAGAATCATCGCAAAATATGCTAAGACTCGGTAGTTAGTAAACCTACGCAATTTCGACTACACAAATTGGATGCTATTGCGCTGCACTCATGAAACAGCAGGGAAGGGAGAAGTGGATGCATTCAAATAATTTACAACACCCAATCTTACCGATATATAGCTACGATAATTAATAATTGAAACTATTTTTTAGCTGTTATTTTCGTACGTAACGCACCTGCTTCCAATCTGGGATAGTCACTTGAAATCTGCTTCCTATGATCTGAAAAAAAATCTAAGAAATATACAATTATATACAGATTAAGAAATATGAAAATTGCCATTAGTCGATAAAGTCGATTTGAATAAAAAAACTGGGTGTTTGTCGAAATCCCGAATGTGTATATACGTGACAAACCGCCATATATATATATCTACACCATCAGGAATACACACATTCGGGATTTTGACAGTTCAGGGTTTTGACAGATACCCAAAAAACGATTGCTCCTAATCAATGGATAACGAACATTTTGGATTCATATTGACACATCTATTATAAAAAAAACTTGTTCTATCATGTAGAAGATTAGGATTTTAACAATTGTTTTAATCAGTCGAAAAATAGTTCAAGTTACGCCCATAATGAGGCATCATGATGTCTTACCACGGTAGTCTTCGTCCGAATCCGGCAACTGGTTAGACTGAAAGAACGAGATGCCAGGACCACTGCTGGGCAAGTCATCACGAAAAATGAGCCGGGGAGTCCTATGGCCCATTACCGGTCTGGGATAATCGTTGGCTGAGCCTAGTGGCCTCCAGAAAGATGATTTCTGCTGCCGCCATGCAGGATACTGTGTCTGGAGTGCGAAGCGGACACTAGGAAATCCGACATTTCTGCCGATGGGCCCGGGCCCATTGTATATGATTCCTGGGACCGACGATAATCGTATGAATCGTCTTTCTCGAATGAGACCACTCGCTGATTCCGTGCTATTTAGATCCTGGTTTTTGAGATTCTCAGCACTCGTTGTTATTGGGCCCAACATGGCATTCATCTCCATCGAAAAACTCCCCGATAGCACTTGAGGCCCAACAGACACACTTTTTGATCCGAAAATCGACTCGACACCCAGAATTATTATACCTACGGCATACAATAAGTGGCATTCTCTCGGCGCCTTCATCGTGTGTTTTATCTGCAAAAGAAACGAATAAAAGTTGGCCAGCTGTTATGTTCTTTTGGCACCATAAGAGTTCATGACATATACAGGGTGCGCCATCTTTCATGTCGGCATGTAAACATTGAATAACTTTTTAAAAAAAACAACCGATTTCTATATATGAGGTATTTTTATTTAATTTGGTCCTTTACAATTTATTTGGACTAGTTTTTGAATACAACATCAGTTAAGTGGCGGCCTTTATTGGCCAAAGCAAAAAGTGCCCTTTTTGCTGCATTTTCCATCACTTTTTCGGGCATCTCGGGCGCTATAGCGATGATTTCGGCACGAATGTTTGCCTTGAGCTCGTCAATGGTCTGAGGCTTGTTGGCGTACACGTTGCTTTTCAAATAACCCCACAAAAAGAAGTCCGGAGGGATCAAATCTGGAGATCTGGGTGGCCAGTCAATGTCGCTATTGTTTGACATCACACGTCCAGGGAATTTTCGTTGCAGAAACTGCATTGTTTAATTTGCAGTGTAGCATGGCGCACCGTCTTGTTGAAACCAGTAACCGTCCAGACCTCTTTCACACATTTGTGGGCAAACATAAGGAACCAACATCCACCGATATCAATTTCTATCGACTGTTTAGCCTTCTGTGAAGAAAAATGGCCCAATGATGTTTTTGGCGCAAACGCTGGCTCAAACAGTCACTTTTTGGTCATGCAACGGTGTTTCATGGATATCGTGTGGATTCTCCGTTCCCCAAATGCGGCAATTTTGCTTGTTAACAGCTCCAGAGAGTGTGAAATGGGGCTCGTCGGTCTGACTCCAAAATGCTGAGCGCGGTGACGATACAACACATGTGGGTTCTCGGCAACACTCTCTCTTACCGATTCAACCAGTTCATTGGAACGTCTTGGGCGTTGATGAACGGCACGCGGACGATCTCCCACTGTCCCGTGCTCAACAAAATTCGACACCAAACGACGAATAGTATTGTCAGACGGTGCTTGTTGGCTACGATATTTTCGACGATATGCACGTTGAGTTAACACAACTGAACGACTTTTCAATGTATAGCGTCACTATTTCGGCGCGTTGTTTCGGTGTGAAGCCATTCATGGTTAAAATTGTACTGAATTGACGTTTCAAAAACATGTCTACTCAAGTCAATCGGTTGATAAATGTCAAAGTTATTCAATGTTTACATACCGACATTAAAAATGACGCACCCTGTATCTCTTGGCCAACTCTGCTGGATGCCGTTTTATTTAAAAGTCTGAGGAAAAGACCGTCGAATGCGCTTGGTTCATACAAGTAACCACCCTGTTTTCAAATAAATTAGGGGTTTCGAGAAAATTGGATAAGTTTGCTTCCATTTCAACAAATTTCCAGTTCCAAGCTACTAGCGTTCCTTCGAGCTTACGCTTTATCGGGTTCTATGAAACACGCCACATACGGGTTTTAAACAAAGTGATCAAGACGTATGTGAACCTAGCATATCAATCTTCAGCATCTCACATTATAACGACAGTTCTTGTGGTTCGTGGACAATTATGTGCTCCTGTATTATATATAATATATAATTGAAGAAATAAGATGCTAGCGATGGGAAGCCAGCATCCCAACCAGCGCAAAAAAACTTAGGTCGGGATGGAGTCCAGGATGGAATCTGGGCAGTGCGGGATGGCCAATAGAATTTGACCTGATACCATTGTCTATGTTAGACTCCGTTTTGGAATCCATCCGAACCGAATCCTAAACTCCCGAGACCCCGTGCCGAATTTTATCCCGTACCCCGGGATATCATCTTATATAGCGGATGGAATGACCACAGACACAATATTATGTATAAAGATCCCCGGCTTTATCCCCGATTTCATCCCGGACTTTTTTTCTGCGCGAAAATATATTTAAAAAATCGAATAGAAATTTGATAGTTCCCGTAGTTTTTGTAGTTCTACGTAGTTCCATAGTTCTATGGTCGTAAAATGAGAAATAATACCCAACCGAACAGACTTCATAGAGCTTCGCCAGAAAGACACTTTTTTGAAAAAATGTTTTATGAACAAAAAATCCTACCGATTACTGGTCCGTTATATAATGCATTTGGTTTGCAATTGAATCAAAAGCAATGCAATTTTTGAATAGTTATTAAGAATCCTTATCAGCATCTCAGCTATACGATTGTAGGATGATCGTGCATCAGCGTGAGTTCTGGGCTCCTTCTGAATTGTACATTATAGTTTTGGCACTCCCCATAAATTACAGAAAAGTTCTGAGAACTACGAGTAGCAATTTTCCCATAGTTCATAACAATTTGTAACACCACCTCAGTTATTAGATCGCGGGAGTATCGCGCGTCAGCGTGTCTTCTGGGCTCCTTTTGAGTTTTATGTTAGAATACTCCTCGTGGGGCTACTAGACCTATAACTGGAAATATAACTCCCATGGGAGTACTAAAACTATAACGTAGAACTTCATGGTCGAGTACTAGGATTATAACGTAGAACTCAGAAGGAGCTGAATACTGACACTGATGCACCAGCATCAGTGCATCTCATGATGTAATGCTGATATGAATTGGAAATAACTATTCAAAAATTGCATTGCTTTTGTTCCAATTAGAAACAAAAAGCGCTATGTAATTCACCAACAATGTGTGCTTTTTTGGTTGTTAATAAAACATTCCTTAAAAAAATATGTTTAAACAATTCACTTGCATCCAAGTTTTGCGAAATAGTCACAAACTTGTGCAAATAACGAAGTGTATTGCGATACATGCATCTTGAAATTGCCGCTAATAAGATGTACCGGTAAGGCGAGGATTGGCGGGTAAGAGCCTATGGCGAAACTCTATAATGTATCTTGGCTTGAATATTTTTTTCATGTTATGACCTTAGAACTGGAGAACTACGAAGAACCACGGTGGTCAATGGGAACGATCGAATTTTTGTTAAATTCTTGAAATTCGGTATATAGGGATACCGGCTTCCATGTTTTCATCTTTTTTTTTAAATCTCCTTTTTTAAGGCTTAAGTAACTTGAACTATTGATAGAAAATATCAAAAACTGTAGAACTATATCGGATGACATAAACTGTCGTTATAATGTGAGATGCTGAAATATGAGATGCTGGATTCACACACGTGTGGTCGAGTGGGCACTTGTATGACAGCTCCGCAAAATAACGATCAAGGATTCAATATTCACGAATTATATGTTTGTTCGAATTCGTTACATGGATATACGACTCATTCTGTTTTTAGTAAAGTTCTTTTCTTAGGATTTCAGGTTTATTTTTTCATAAAATTGCAATTCCTTCAAGACAACTTTTCAGCCTCTCAATAACATCCGAAAATTATTATACGACACATTTTAAGTTGTAGGTGGATATGTTAAGCTGGTGCATGCGTTAATACTCGGTGCCAGGTAAAACCGATCCATCCGGCTGAGTTACACGAGTCTGCGATGAGTGAAAGTAAAATAAGAACGTTCTTCCCTCAACCCGGAACTGAATTATATTTATCGATGCGGGCGGAATGTGATTGGTCAGGCCTCTGTCTCTGGCGCATTCACTTGAATTTCGTGCATCTTACTCATTACCGAACCCAGACACGTTAAGTATTCTTGTACATTGCACTTTTCGAGATTAGAAGATTAAATGATTATGGAGTGCTAAGGAAATCATAATCTTGTATCTTCTTTCAAGACTTTTATGAGCTACGATTTAACCATGATTACAGGTTGTTACGGTTAATCACGGGATACGGTCGAATTCGTATATCCAATGCGACTCGTCCTTGCTTCTACCTCAGTCGACTCGAACGATTCGATGAGTTAGTAGGTCATTAGCTCCGTCGTGCGGATCCACGGTGCCTCAGTCAGCCGTCTTCACAGACTCACTAGAAGTGAAAGTGTGCAACAGCACGTACAATTCTTGTAGAACTATGTGAAGTTCACGTTCACGCTGTTCCGCCTCGATCCATCGGCAACTATTATCGCCATACCAAACTAAATAAAAATATGTACATAAATACACAAAAGAACCAACTCTTTACTCTCCTGCCGTTTCATCTCAACAGTTGTCATTATGAAGTTGTCACTAAAATAACGACAACAGAATATTTTCTCTAAACGAAGGCTGATAGTGACATAAAGAGAGTTAACTATCACATCAAATATTCATTTTTCTTTAATATCAGCAACATCATTGTAGTTTTCATTTATAACAGGATCGTGATATAGATTTGTCTTGTTTTTAAAGATATACACGAACTTTGACCTTCCTATAATATATATCGTGTATGCTGTTTCTTATTTTTATGTCTCGTCAAACTCGTCATCGTAGATATACATAATTGAAAATGTAATATATAATGTAACACGTCAAAGCTGAATTACCGCAGTCTACGATTTAATTACTTAACGAGTATAATATATTATTATAATTAATTAAATGATGATTGTTGAATAAAGAAGAATCTACGAAATTCCTAATATCCGCTCCCATTTAAGTAATAGCTACAACACATATAACAAATGCGTAGAAAATCGAATGTTAAGATTTGTAAAAAATTATATTATATTGATATCAAACAACAAAAAGAGCACTGCTACCACAAACTAATTTATTATAGTAAATAATAGAATAGCAACTAATAATTATTCGTTTCCAAAATTCATTGACAAATTATTAATGAAAAATTAAATTTAAAAGAAATACTGCTTTTAATTTCCGAAAATGTTAAAAAATTCGTGCATCTACAAACTGCAATGAATCACTATATTTTCAATTAAATAAATTAAGAATTAAAGAATTTTTCTTTGTTTCAATTCGAGTGGTTAAAAAAAATATTAAAGACTCTATGAAAGTTCATTTTGAAGTTTCTGGATCTGCTGGGTTCAAGTGATGACAATAATGACAGGTCCATCGCTGGATAAATAGGTTTGCAGAAATCCCAGCTGAAATTCGCTGACGTACTCAATACTACTAACACAAATTCTACGCTTTCTTCGTGGCCTTGAAAGAGAGTGAGGCCTTTTTCTCGGTCTAATTCACCGTTAGCCAACAGTGCCGGCAGCCGATCTCCTGACGAATACTTTCCATTGTGTAACGAATATTTTAGGTTTCTTTTTTTATCATTTAAGTTCTGTTTCATTTACCACTCTTTCGCTTTCCTTGTAAAAGCAATTATCATCATAATTCAAGTAGTAATGATTTGTAGAAAAGAGACATTCAAAGAACAAAAAAAATGAGTTGATAATTACCTCATTTACTTTTTTTTATTAACAATAAAAATATTTTAGTGACCATTCATCTGCAGAGATAGGAGAGAAGACAATTAAGTTTGGGATACCCGGAGGCACTTTCACTAAAGACACCACGATAATTTATTCAGCGAATTCGAATACAATCTTTGAGTCGAGGATCACACCGAGTATTAGATAAGAGAGGTAATTTTGTTAATTGTCGTAACGCTTTGGTTGTTCGACGATCAGATGCAGAATTATTGTGAATATTACGCGTAGACTTAAAAGAATGTATTTGAAAAGGCAGGAATCGGCGAGACCGACGGCCAAGAATGACTTAAGGATTCATCAAGGACTAAATTATTTTATGGTCTCATAAAGTTCATTCGATGCAAGCAAAAAACACATCGACTACACATATATATTGCGATTAACAAACAAAAAAAGATTAGAATACTTTCTTGAGAACGCTGTTTATTTACTAATTTCAATGACAAGTTTAAAAATAAATAATTGTTTAAATCAAAATGAACATTGAATAATGAATTAATAACAATTTATATTTAATATTTGGCCTACGTGTGAGTTCAGTTAAATGTTTATGTATCACAAAAGGGCATGGTCGAGATGAAACAAAATAATTTTCGCCAAGCTGCACAATGTTCGACATGTATCTCTCGGTATCTCAATTCACTCTCTCTCTCCGCTCGAATGAAAGAGAAAGAGAAAATCGAACGGGATTGGCGCTGAAAGTTGGCACGATTCTTATACAGTCTTTTAAAGTCTTTTACAGTAATGTGAGATACGAGGGCAGTGAAAGTAGTATAACATTTCCATGGTCAAGGAAATACTAATTAAACGCTTAAAATTAAACCGTGGACAGACACAACCAATCAGCATCAATATATAAAAATAAGACTTCAACAAATCAACTTACCGAATTAAATTACTCTTATTTCTTCCTTACGATTGGTGTAGACTCTTCGAGATTTCTTCTTTTTAATTAAACATATGATTAAAATTCATTAATTTTTCCACGATAATTAATATTCTTGATTTCACGAATTACACGATTACATCCCGATCACTGAAACTGAATTTCGTGACTATAATAACGGTTATACATAGATAAGGAAACACGTTTCTTTCTCATCATCGTCTATTTTCTATGCTACAATTATTCAACTTTATCATGTTTATTGCACTTTTCTATCGACATTGACAACCTCGCTTCTCATCGCCGGTATCGTTTTGTTCCCAATTTATATTCCACTTGCAACTTTTTTTTTATTGAAGAATAAAAAGAAGAATAATAGGTCTTAACTCCGGAATTACGAAAAGTTTGATAAAATCAAATTCAAAAGAATATTGAGAGGTCTGATAGGTGAAATTTAGAGACACTTTCACCTAATAAGTCATCTATCTCACCCGTCTCGACAATTGATGTGATAATTCCTAAGAATTTACATTTGTACTCGAAGAATTTGACAGTCACTAAGTATCCGACGGTTAGGAAAAATGTTTGCAACACTAATTTATTTCAATACTTTTGCACTGTAATCTTCTCAAAACAATATTAATTTCTTTTTTTAATTTTATGTTAGTGGAAGCCACAATTCACTGTGTCTGGACTCAGCAACCGTCTGCAAGGAGACCCCGAGACCGTCGCCAGTTCTGTTACAGCAGCCTAGCTGTTCGAGGCAATTTGACTCCGGCCACTATGTACAAATGAAGAATCTGTTCTTCGTGTCCGCTTGCTCGCCTGCCCGCGCCGTATAGCTCCTCGTACACGTCGTCGTCGTCGATGACGCTCCAACTTTCCCCGCTGCTCTTGCTGCTGTTTCTCTTTCCCAGCAACTCACTCGACTCGTCCATACGCCTGTAGTTTTCTTTTCGGTGACCGTAAAACTCTCTAGTGTGATGTGCTGCGCTGCGGTGTACCGCTTCCCACCTATCTGGTTCTCTCCTTTTTTAATAAAGACTTCAGAATACAAAGTTGACATTGAATGCGTATTATATTTTCATTTTTTAGGTTTATTTATATATTTTTGCTTCATAATGTGTTTACAAAAAAAAATTTTTTTCAAATCGTGTCTCAACACAATAGCAATGAGAGAGAAATGCTCCTGAATCAACAACTTGATTCAGAACAACTCAATCAATAACCTGAATCAACAACTAACTATGGTTAGGAAAATAATTATCAAAACGACGTTGATCTCATATGGTCTTACTCGTAGTATGATATAATTTTATATTCTGACAATTAACATGATAAAATTTTTGAGGGAAATGATAAAATAAGCGAATAAGTACGAAGTCGACAGTTTCACCAACTAAAGCTATGTACTCGTATGTTTTTAACGAATTTCTACAAATTTCAATGCAACAGCTGAAGATTTATAGAGCGCACTGACATATTTAATCTATCCCTCAAAAAATCGCCTATTACAAATAAAATAAAAAGGGTGCGTGGAACGCCACGCGTTAGAAGTGAAACTTCTTAGGTTAGAGATGAAGTTCATTTTATGCATTGCTTGTTGTATTTGTTGTCGCTTATTGTTTATTTTTAGGATCAGGATATGGTTATGTGGGATTCAATTAATGAAAATCGCTCTTGATTATATTCAATTTTTTAAAATTTTATTACTCAATTTCCATTAAATCAGAATCTAATACAGAAATAATGGGTTCATGATAGCTGAAGTAAGATACAAATAATTTCGACTGTAATTTTTCTAAATAACTAGAGAATACTGCGTCGACGGTAATGCCTGATCTGGTTGTAGACTGAGTTCTGTCAGTGTTCAATTGTAAGTTGAATTTGTCATCCAAAAATTTTATCCAAGGTTCAGCTTCGTCTGAGTTGAAGTTGATGGTCAATGAATCTCTCACCCTCAATCTCATCATTTTCATCGCCATGTACAGAAGATGATATCCCTCAAAAAATCGCCTATTACAAATAAAATAAAAAGGGTGCGTGGAACGCCACACGTTAGAAGTGAAACTTCTTAGGTTAGAGATGAAGTTCATTTTATGCATTGCTTGATGTATTTGTTGTCGCTTATTGTTTATTTTTAGGATTAGGATATGGTTATGTGGGATTCAATTAATGAAAATCGCTCTTGATTATATTCAATTTTTTAAAAATTTTATCACTCAATTTCTATTAAATCAGAATCTAATACAGAAATAATGGGTTTATGATAGCTGAAGTAAGATACAAATAATTTCGACTGTAATTTTTCTAAATAACTAGAGAATACTGCGTCGACGGTAATGTCTGATCTGGTTGTAGACTGAGTTCTGTCAGTGTTCAATTGTAAGTTGAATTTGTCATCCAAAAATTTTATCCAAGGTTCAGCTTCGTCTGAGTTGAAGTTGATGGTTAATGAATCTCTCACCCTTAATTTCATCATTTTCATCGCCATGTACAGAAGATGATGTGGAGTTACTCCACGTCGATCTGAACGTCTGAGCTCACTCGTGGCCATCATGAATGGAGTGACACGTACTTCATCCGGAAACATTCTGAATTGTCCCAAATAAATTGCAGGGAATGATAATTCCTCTGCATGTTCATCAAAAAGTAAACTATTTATAAAGTACAATTTATAAAGAGGAGTTTGAATTAAATATTGTAGCCACATTTTTATAGTTCTTTTTTTCACCCAACCAATTAAATAACTTGATGTATATAATTTTTCCTGTTTATATGAACATTGATACAATGATCGTCATCGATATCTCTCGGCAAATGAATTACCATCGTGTTCACAGACACTGGGACATTAATAATTTGCCCATAGATTCCATGTTGACCGTGTGCATGTCGCAAACGTTGAATTTGCATGAATGGGATTCTTGGTGAAATTGACCTTTCTGACACTAAATCCAATTTTGGTAGACCGGGTAATTCTGGGTAGACGAAACCATTCGACTTTGATAATGTCGGGATGGTATTTCGAGCAAGAGCATTCCGACGTGTATGACACGCTCTCACATCTCCAATAATGATGGCTAGAAACGCACTACGTAGTAATTCCTCATCCTTAGGATCAACGGGTTTCACATCGTTCTCGAACCACATACGATCACATATGGAACACACTGTACCTAGCGGATTGTTGAAAAATTGTTTATCAAATTCATCATGAGCAGTTCGAAATGTTTGAAATTTTGTGTAGGCACGGGTAGGTTTATTTCCAGATGTTGATGGCTCCACCTTAACAGGTTCATTCCGTTGATCTCTCATACCACGTATATTTTTACTTGTAGACGCTACTCCTGAGTCAGTGGCATTTAAATCCTCTATATCACTTACTGTATTGTCACCCATCGATGCATCCAGTATATTTGAAGGCGATGGGAGGTTATGTTGCCCACCGTTTTCATTTAACGCCTTCCGCCTGGCTCGATACTCTCTGTCTCTTTCTGCACGAGTTTTGGCGCTTTTTTGAGTGGTTTATTTGCTTTTTGTCGTTGCCTAAAGGCTCGAATTTTTTCTGCACTTGTCTTTTTCTTCATTTCACTTATTCCTTATTTCACTTATTCTTTATTTCACTTATCTCAAATCGGAAATTATTAACTGATGAAAATTCACGCGCATTTAGTCTAATACGCAAGCGTCTACTAGTTCCTTACGCTAATACGTACTAACACAGTACGCCAGGCGCATGCGCATAAAGTGTGTCTGCCGTATGCAAAGAAGAGAGTAGAAATTATTCTCTCTCTCTTTCTACGCAACTTCTAGTTGGGGTCGGAGAAAGGGGACTCATGGCACGTATACACACACTACACACTGCGCATGTGCGTAGAGTATGTATGATGAAGTGGGAGAGTCGCTACTAATATCTCTGTCGAGAGAGGGTAGAAGCGACGCTCCCACTCTTCCCTCTCAGCTGCCTGTTAGAGGGGAAGGGCTTCCTCTCACGGGGTCACTCATTTTCGTCGTCCGGTTCGAACGAATTTACTGCCCTACCGCGCTTAAAGAAGTTTCACTTCAATAAGGCAAGTATACTACTCGTTGTTACCATATTCTTTTACAGTGCGACCTTCATAACAATACAAAAGCATTGATATCATTTATATACGGCCAATTCAATATCATAAGAACAGAAGATTATTGATGAAGAACTTGAAGCAGACATTGAAAAATATGTAAAGTGCTCAACGCAGTAAAGAAAAGTGCTAATGGCCTGCCCATCACTGTAAGACGTTTATTTCTTCGCATCGATATTGAATAAATCCATTGAGTTACAGTCATTCTATCTTCATTCAAAATCACAGACAATCTTCCGACCATCATAACATGCATGATGGCATAAGTCTGTTGCGAAAAAATTAATACCACGATGGTGTTGAACGATGGACGAGGTTTCACCTGACGAGAAACACTGACAACGCAAGCCCGTTTTTGAGTAACTTTTGGGACACTTACCTGAAATAGGACTGAGAATGCCCGCTAATTGAAAGCGTTAACTGTCATTTTTTTATGTACACACTAATGCTATCAACTAGCCTGTGGTGAACCGGATTTTAGGAAAAAGTGGTAAGTTCCTACACCTGGGGGAAAATAATTGTAATTGTACTTACGCTCTGGGTTTCCTGGTACTTCGTTGTTGGCAACTGGTGGGTCAAAGGAGTGGAATGACAACCGATTGTCAATACAAAACAGTATTCTCAAATATCCGTAATATAATTTATACAAAATATTGATTCAAAGTAAACGCATAGTTGGTACGTACGTATGTTCGTGTGCTATTACCGTCTCCGTACTGTAACGGTATTAATCGTTAGCATTACCCTTAAAGGATTTTGTTCGAACTCGAGCAGGGAGGAAAGTAGTTTTAGGCTTTTGTAATAAGTAAAAGTAGGGTTTATTAAAAAAAAAACAGAGAAGAAATTATGTTATAGATTAAATAAAAGGAATAAATATTAAATCTGATTTACGATTTTAATCCCTCTTTCTTGGTATTGTGGCTACCACGCGCCTTACAAAATGTTATTCCCGGGCTCTTGATGCCTTTATAATCATGTCCGCTGGAGAATAATCTGGTTTACCTTATAATAAAAAATAAACTGTAATGTGTTTGTTGTTTCCCGCACTATTTTTTTAAATGGCTGGGATATCGGTATATACGTCCCGATTATATTTCATTTACTAAGAAACACCGAGACCAGATTGTTATGTAATATTATTCTTTATTGGGGTTGGGCCCACGAATGACACATGCCTATTGGCCGGCTTCTCTCATGAGAGATTGGTATATAACCAGGTAGGTTATGTGGCATCATCACAAATTATCACAAATCAATTTTATATATCTAAACATTTCACATTTACAATATTGTAACGATATTTTACGTTAACATCACCCTTGAAGGGTTTTAGTTCGAACTCGAGCAGGGAGGAAATTAATATAGGCTTCTGTATTAGGTAAAAGTATGGTTTATTAGACACATTTAATAAATAATACAAGTAAAAGTGAAATAATTTGTGTAAAAATTAAATATACTCCTTTTTCCTTAATTTTGGTGATTATGCACCTTACAACAAGAATTTAACCCGGGCTTACGCATGCCTCTATAATCGCGTCCGCATGAAGTAGGAGATTTTATCTTGAATTAATGAAGCATTTCTATAGTTATTTGGTGGTATTGTATCTACACATAGAACGCGCTTGCTGGGCTCGCCATCGTTACTATATCTATATCGCCTCTGTTATTATTTCTCGGTGTTTGGAGGTAGCCTATTCTATATCTATAGCGCGTGGACTGTAGTGGGGACGGAGCTCTCACTCGAGCTCCTCTGGCTGAGCGATCTACTCGCTGGTCCCGCCGCTGTTCCGGTGGAGGCGTCAGCGCGGTGCATCCTCGGTGCATCGGCGCATCGGAAATGCTACAGGAGCGGCTCTAGCTAGTTTCCATGGCGTTTTTTAGTCCCTATGGATTTTAATATATTTTGGATCCATACCACTTGTTATAATTTCGATGGAAGATCTTGTAGGCTGGGATGCTGGACTACTTGGATGACTGATGGCTCTGTAGTAGGCCTTGGAGATGTTCGTTTTTCCTTGGGCGAGAAGTTACAGGCCTGATCCTTGGAGTGGTGCAGTTGAAGATGCTTCTCCTTAGCTTGACTAGGTAGTCCTTCTTTTAGCTGGATGGCTGATCCTCCTTTGGTCGATTAGCTGGTCTTCCTTTGGTTGATTAGATGGTCCTCCTTTGGTAGATTCCGGATGTTGGCGAAAATCTGTGAACAGAATACTCCTCGACTGTGGTTTGCCGTGCCCTTTTATACCGGCTTCCCCGCTCTTCTTTCCTTTCCGTCGGTATAGCAGGGTATTACTATATCTTCTAGTCGTCCTGTAGCCCATCTCCTGTAGCCCATTTGTCCCGTTAATATCCTCTTCTTGGTTATAATAATTTAGCGTGTTCCTTATAGATGCTTCTTCATACGTTAGTTGAGACTATAGTCTTACTGCTTGTCACTATAACTATATTTTGAGTAACGGTAGTTGGTTTATAGGTGTGCGTGTTGTGTGGTATGAATCTCTATGTTGGTGTGTGTGGATCTAGTTTAAGCTCGTCATTTCGGCGGTATATTTAATATAAGACGAGTATATCGTCTTAATATATACATATAAATAAACAGGTATCCTGGTACGATATGACTAACCTCCTTCACTTCGCATACCGGAATATAACAATTTGGCCGGCGGAAGACAGTACGTTGGCTTCGCCTTTAATTCTTAACATTCATAACGATCAGGGTAATGGTTCGGGCTCTTAACTAATTCAGTAGGGTAAGAGCTCGTAATACAACAAATTGCATTTATTTCAGGCATAGCATGATCCGGAATCAACGTTCCTCTATTACGATAAAATTCAATTATGTTAAACTAACAAATTTGGGAGAATATCCCCATAACAAAATACATTTGAATATATTATTATGAAAGACTATCATTAATATGGACTACGTTCAATCTTTTGCAGTTTGATTCTTTATAGATAACCCAGCTGTCTTATGGACAGATACGTTTAGTTTACTTCAGAACACATTTCATGGATTATGGGCTTGCGTCTTGACAGTGATTCTCCTGTATTATTCCCAGCTTGAAGACTCGTTATGTACAATAGTCCAGACGTTCACATGAGTTGAGGACATAATATTTAATCATTATTATTTCTGACAGGTAGCACGGTATTTCTTTGTAGTGTATCTTTCGAACGAGTGAAAGATATTATCATTCCCGTCGACTTAGCAAACCAGCACCGCTATGAGCTGAACCCGATTATAAAAACAGTCGGGCCGGTTATTGAAAAACTTGTTATTCTTCGTGACGGGAATTATTGACTAGACGCCCACTGTTCAGGAACGTTTTTTCTCACGTTCAATGTTATGAAATTTTGCCCTTCTGTCTCCGATTATTCCGTGAACCATTTCTTGATATTATAAAAGATAGTTTTGCTCACCTCTTTGGGGTTAATTAATAGAATGAAATACCCAAGTCTATTGATGCCGTAGAACCTTTCCACGAACTCCTTTCGCTTTTAATTGACGATAATATAGATGATTTTCCTCCATATGAGCGGTGTCGGTCGTGATGAGATTTCCTGGTTTACGAAATTGTCCGGCCAAGGTCTTCATTGACTCTTGGATTCCTCGGCAACCCGGTGAGAAGTCAGGGATCAGCATAACCCATAGTGTTGAAGTGAGTCCACCGTTTTATGAATATTGTGACTCTCCTGTCACGAAAATCGTATAGGAGACCGTCTAGTCTCTCCGTTGGAAGACTCTCAACGACTAACTGTTCTCGGGGTTCCCTTCCCCTAGCGCATGGCAGTTCGACGAACGTTCTCGAACCTTCATCGCGGCAGTGGCGACCCTTCACGCCAAAAGACAGTGGGGCGCGAAATATGAATAATAAATAGGCTATTACAAAACGTTTAATAATATAATGAGAGTATAAGGTCGATCAATAATGTGATTTATGATACAAAGATAACTATTGATAATTTATAAAGTCGATCAATAATGTGATTCATGATGCTAAGATAACTGTCGATAATTTATAAAGAAAATATAAACGTCGGTCAATAAACTCTTTACCCGCCGCGTTCACTAGGTAGTATACTTGGATGACTATCAAAGTCTCGAAGTCTCAATTTCTCGAATTACTTTTGACCGACAGGAACGAACGATTGTTCGGTACGCCGTAGGAGGACGCTGATAGCGAAAAACCATATATATAGCGTTATGACAGGATCGTAGCTTATATAACACTAATTGGGAGTGACCGGTGGGGGTCCTAAATAAATAAATTAATAATAATTTTCAGATAGCTCGAGAGCTTTGCACCGGTGATGATAACGTCGCCGGTTTCACGTAGGGTTTAAACTAGACGACCGGGATGACCTGCGACTTTACTGACCAGGTCATCCCGGTGCTGACTTTGTTAGCTTGGCCGGACAGTGTTCCTCGTCGGCCAGGTGTTCCGTCAGACTGTTCTCGAGGTCCAGCTTGACAGGAAAGTATATAATGATATTTTATAAATATAAAAATATTTTATATATAAGGTAATGCATTTTAAGTGGTGATACCTTCTGCACACGACAATAAAGGACAATAAAGATATAAAAATTACGAGTATTAAGGTTTATTCGAACTATTTATGTATTTACATTTATTTTATTTATTTTTATATTGTTCCAGGCTGCACGAGGACAATAAGAAGGTGCTGTCGATCATGAAAATACTGTCTACGTCGGTCAAAAGTAATTCGAGAAATTGAGACTTCGAGACTTTGATACTCACCCATCTGGACTAGCTACGGTTTTCTACTCAGTTGGTCGATACTCGCTTCTGACGTCACAGGCCCGTTGGTGGGAGTGGAGCTCCCGCCTGGTACTATGTGAAGGCCGACTCGCTCGTCCACCTGACCGCCGCTGCGATCCGGCGTCAGTTGGATGCACTTTGGGTGCATGCGCCGCTATATCAGGGCCGTATCCTGTTAAGTTATCGCCTTTTATATTTTCCCTGAGATATTCTGTTTTATATTTAAATTATTTCCCTATCTTATTCCCTACGCTATCGTGATTTATGGTTCTTTAATGTCGTGATATTTTATGTCCGGTATTCCAATACGTGGAGACTATTAATTTTGTTCTTGAGAGCATAGTCTATCTTCGGCTACCAGAGAGAGAGACCGCTTTGTTGATGTTTGGATGGCCCGTGGTGCGTTGAATTCGAGCGCAGCACGGACTCAGCTGGTACCCGTCGGGTGTATATCTGGTGGTACAGCTGGGCTCTGTGGGTATTGGTGTGGCTGTAGCTAGCGAGGGCTCGTTTGCTCTTCCTTCCTGGTAGCTAGACTTCTGCGTTGACGGGACCTGCGAACAAAACTGTTCCCCGAGTGCCGAATTTCTCGTCTTTTTATATTAGTATCCCCTCTGTCCATTCCATGCTTCTGATATAACTATAGCTGGTGGTGGTCCTGTATCCCATCTCCTGTAGCCCACTGGTAGCCTTGGTACTTCTTTTAAAATTCGTCGTTGGTCTTTTAATGTTTCGTTATTCGTATTTTTTAAAAAGAATAACGGGACTTAGTCTCCGACGTGCCGGCCTATGTTACATGGTGTGAGTGACGCTTGGTAGCGGTGCTTCGTTGTGTATGTACCACGCGTCTCGAGTTGTCAGGTATAGGCCGATCTTACTTGGTGTGTGTAACGCGCGGTAGCGGTTACTTGGTGTGTGCACCGCGCGTTATTAGATAGTCAGTTCGTTACAGTACATGATTACCAAATGAATGACTTCCGGTACGATGATATTCTTAGTATTACGATTTAGAGAGATTGCTTGACTCAATCGCTTTTTAATTATTTGGTAAGATGGTAAAACGAATTGAAATGGTTTGAATTGCATCTGGAATGCTTCTAAATCCGAAGTTTAAAAAACGCGAAAAGTGAAACAAAATCGGTATTCTCTTAAGTCTGCAATGTAAATTGTAATAGTTCAACCGTTTTTCTTCGAAGTACTCTAGTTGTAAGTGGATTTATGGGATTATTCTACTGTTACTAGCGTCTAAACGTTTATATACACCTAAAAAAGAGTGTATAAAAGTTTGTATTAAAAAATATTAACATTTTTGTGGGCTTTAACTTCGCGTCTGATGGAGTTTTTCGTGCGCAGTCGGTCGGCGGGCACAATTCCAGAAATATGGTTGGTCTGAAAGGAAAATATGCTCATTAATTACATTGTATTGATTATCGTACGATGTAGAATTTTTATCCCGCCTAGGTTACGAAAAAATTTTTTTTTGCATTTTCTCCGCCATTTTCGGCTGAAAAATACGTTTGTTGTTATTAATATTCATTGTATAAAAAAACGTATCCACCAATTTTTATATCATTAATTACAGCTTGAGATTTCGTGCCCGCCGTTTTGACAAACATAGTTTCGAGAAAAATGCGTTTAAAGTTTGAGCACACATTCCCGTGCAGAAATTTAGTCGGGCAGCCATCATAAACTAAAGGTCCATTTCAGGCTCAATCGTGGAATCCATAGAAGGGAACCTAAACAAGGGTCTAACTAGGGCGAATATAGGCGTCCACAAAGAAATTATATCGGCATGGTCAGGGATGCCACAGCTAGGGCACCCATACCCCGCGTTGTTTGGACCTGTGAAGATCAACGTAACATGATACACCGACTTATTGTAAGGAAAGGAAGAAAGGGCCTATGTAGGCACTGTCGTGGAAATAATTCCAGCACTCTGACGCATAGCAATCTGCTTTAGAATATTAATTATCCTTTATTATTCATGTAGCAAAGATACAAAGAATATTTTACCTGGTACACTTGGCTTGAATGACACATTTATCTTCATCAATTTTTTTACGACGGTAGTCAAAGAATAAATAGTACGGGCAGGTGGAGTACCTTTTGGCAATTCCCACATTTGGAATGATGAAAACCTTACAGGACATTTATATATACTAATTTTTCTGTTCCAAACTTTTCCAACTATTATCAGAAAAGATAATGACGCATCTGGTCCATAAATCTCATCGATTTGCATGACAAATTCATTGTCCAATAGAACAATATTGTTTGGTATTGTCGTAGTAATAATATTACTAAAGTTCGGTGTCAACTTAGAAATATATGATTGCCCCTCTTTAATGACACAATTGTGAATCTTAAATTGCTGCGAGAATTCGAAAGGTATAGCAGAAAACATGTCTTTCTCACTCTTTCTGCTACAGAATTGCTCTAATGGTTTGTTAGGCGTTCTAAGAATCCGCTTCATTGACCCAAGATAACGTCTCGAAAGGGAAGCATGTGATTTAAACTACAGCCAAAATTCTTTGCGTCGTCAGCAACGTGCACAAGATTATGCATGTTTATAACCTGAGATTGTTCGCCATATAATATTGGCAAAGCCAGAACGAATCTTTCTAAATATGCTTTCGCAACATTATTATATTGTCGAGACAGACTTTCAGTGCATAGAATTCGAAAATTAGCATGAAGCAATAGAAAGTGACGGTATAAATTCCGAGCTATTAAATTTCTCAAAACAATTGGGCCTACGTATAAGAGAAAAAATCTGAACTGTGTAGCTTTCCATTTGCAAAGCCAATCAACTGATGTAAGCTTCCTTTGAAACTCGCCGGGGACAAAGGCTTTTAAAGAAAGCATTCGTCTCGATAATTCAGCCCTCTGTCGGATACTTAACCTAACTTTCAGCGATCCAGATGTCAACAATTCTAATAATTTTGTTGTTACACCGCCACAAACTAGATACATGAAGTCCAAACGAAAAATAGTGGTCATATCCGCTTGTGGTACTACGTTTTCCAGAGGTGAATTATTAATATGGTGTTCTGGATCAGATTTTTCGCGAAAAGGTGCGTTATTCCTACTCTTATGATGAGTACCACGATACACAACTCGTGCACCTTTTCCTACTTTTACTCGCTTGCCATATACAACGCATCTCTCACATGCACTATATCCACCATGGCCCTTGGTGCCTTTACAGTATGATTGTGCAGGTGTATCGGCTGTAATGCACATCAAACGTACATTGAATACCTTTCCATGCAATACAATTCCTTCTTCTTGCAAATTATTAAGTTCTTGTATAAATAGATCGAAATATTGGTCGACATTCTTTGGTTCACTAGTACCGCAATAAACTGCAACTACGAATGGTTTGTACAGATCCGGTTTATACAATAGTAAACTCGACATAGTATCGGTCAAAAATTTTTTTTACCCGACTTGGTTTACGGCAAGCCATCTACGCTCACAATTAATGGAATATCTCTGTCGTGAATGGAAACCACGCACTTTTCAAGACCTTTAGTTATTCCAAAATATACAAATTGTCCTGGCTCCGCGTTAGGCAAATAATCGTCCATTTCGGTTATGTTAAATATCATTTTCCGTGTTTGGAGAAATGTTGCAAAACTCTTCGGCAAATCGCAAAGCACCCTTTTGCGCATAATATTCAATAATTTATCCAAACTTGCGTGATTAATATTATAATCGATAGCCCATACACCCAGCTCGTCTGCTTCAGAGTTTTGCTCTGATAGACTGACTGTTGATTTGCTGACTGTTGATTTGCATCGAATTTTGATTAACATCCTCTTGAAATGACTTTTCACAGTCAGTCTTAAAATTTGCCATAACGACCCTGCTCTTTCGTTTTTGATCACGTGCTTTTTTTGCTCATCCATCTTAGCTCTTTCCCTATAAATGTAACATTCCTATTAGTCGTAAAATTCGTACATATTTACATAGAAGGTGTTACGTAACCTGTTTTACCAAAAATGGACACTTTTTTACAACACGTTATTCTATAGCTTCACAACAGCTCTGATATTACACGTAAAAGATAGCATTGCTGTTTGATGCGAAATTCCTAATATTCATAGCAGGCTGTGCAACATACATGCTCATGTTAGCCACGAGGCGTCTATTGGTATAAGAGCAGCCAAAAGTGATCGTAACACATTTCGACGCAAAACTGAAATAGCGATTTCGAAACATCGACTTAGTTTCCACCGATAGGGTCCACTTGAGGTTCGGCGTGAGTGCGAGAGGGACATACAAGCAGACCTCTCTCTTGCACTAACGCTGAACCCCGACTCTACCCCGCTCGGTGGGAACTAATCATCCACATCGTTTAACTGAGTGAACGGAGAATAAAAAATATTGGTTGTTACGTCCAGCGTCCTCATAAGGATATATTATTTTTATTTTTTATAAATGCGTTGGGTCACTGCGGTGCCCGTATACTGCTCTGCCTACCATAATATAAATACTATTTCAGTAAATACTATTAATTAATATCTTACTTCACTACTGAAATTAATTAAATAAAAATAATAATAATAACAATAATATAATAATGAATTTTGCAATGTAGGCACTACATATACATTTATATTTAGGTACGCAGACATAGATCTAACATACTACATGCCTATACGAAATGGTCTGTGGGGAATGCAATGAGAGGAAGGCAGATACAAATAATCAAAGCACACTCTTCTCAATCGATTTATACTCGCCGCATTAACTCGAAAACCAAAAGTCGGAAAAGGTTGGCAATAGAACTATCCTTAATCTACAACCCCTGGCTGTTCAAATCCAGGGGGTGCCAAATCACTGTACTAAGAAATAATTGTGGTTCAGTGGTTGGCCACTATTGGGAGCGAATTAAGGGGCTTCGCCCGTATCTGCCTCTACCATTGATCATTCCCTAGCACCTCCCGCTTAAAATTAAGAGGGACTTATGCCTGTATGATACCATAACATCCACGGTGAGGAATTTTGTTGTCGGCCGATCTAATACCATTGATGTAGTCGGCACCGATAAGGGCAATGTAACCAAAAACTATCATAACATCCACGGTGAGGAATTGTGTTGTCAGCCGATCTAATACCATTGATGTAGTTGGCACCGAGAAGGGCTCCTATGTAACCAAAACTGCCAAGATAACCTTGGAGCCACCTTGAAGTACCGTGAGAGAATTATTACTCCCTCCACGAGTCAAAGATGCACAGTAGAATGATATTTAAGCAAGTAAAGCAGAACAGGGTAGTTCAGTAATTTTCGCACAGTCTTCATCAGTCTTTCCGGTCTAATTAACTAATCAAGTCATCAGGCATCAGTCCCACGCGACACTCAGAGAGTAATTTTTAATTTATGTATTAACGTGTTTTACAACGGATTAACGCGCTTGGGAAGGTGACGAGCCTCTCAACGCTCAGTGCATTAAAGCAAACACCGGTTTTTGTTGAGTTCTCGTGTTATAAAGGGTGGTTAAATTTTAAGGGCCGATGTTGATTTTGAATAAAACACAAATTTCTTAGGAAATTATTGTCAATTCTTTTTATTATGATAATATGGTATGATTCAATTATGTATGGAACAAAATATCGGCCAAATGGCCGCCGCGACCTCGGCGGCACACCTCCATCCGATGGTCCAAATTTTCGATGAGGCTTAGGCATAATTGAGGTTCTATGCCGTTAATGTGCCGAATTATCTCATCCTTTAGCTCTTGAATTGTTGCTGGCTTATCGACGTACACCTTTTCTTTCAAATAACCCCAAAGAAAGAAGTCCAACGGTGTCAAATCATATGATCTTGGCGGCCAATTGACATCGCCACCACGTGAGATAACACGGCCATTGAATTTGTCGCGCAAAAGAGCCATTGTTTCGTTAGCTCTGTGGCAAGTGGCACCGTCCTGTTGAAACCACATATCGCCCACATCCATATCTTCCAATTCGGGCCATAAAAAGTTCGTTATCATCTCACGATAGCGAACACCATTCACAGTAACTGCCTGACCGGCCTCATTTTGGAAAAAATACGTCCCGATGATGCCGCCAGCCCATAAACCGCACCAAACAGTCACTCTTTGTGGGTGCATTGGTTTTTCGACAATCACTCTTGGATTATGATTCGCCCAAATGCGGCAATTCTGCTTATTGGCGAATCCACTGAGGTGAAAATGTGCCTCATCACTGAAGATGATTTTCTTCGAAAATTGATCATCCACTGTTGCCATTTCTTGCCACCATTCTGACCATTGACGACGTTTGGAATGGTCAAGAGGCTTTAGTTCTTGAGTCAATTGCACCTTATTAGCGTGTAAATGCAAGTCTTTATGCATAATGTTCATCAACGACGAGCGTGAGAGGTGCAATTGTTGGGCACGACGACGAACTCATTGACAGTTCATCAATTTCATACGGCCATCAGGTTGACCTCGTTTCAATTTAACCGCACACACTGCGCTGATCATTTTGTGCAGAACCCTTGTGGAACACATGCACGATTAGCGTTATGGTGTGATGTGGTTTGTTGAGGAGGGATTCGATTTGTAGGTACATAACTATACAACCCAGGAAAAACTACGTGTTGAGTCGGTTCGGTAGTGCAGGTCCCTTGCGGAATTGATGCACGCCTACTGTCTTGGCATTGTACGGCCCCTGGAGGAACTCATTGGCAGTTAATTAATTTCATACAGCCATCAGGTTGACCTCGTTTCGATTTGGCCACACATACCGCACTGATCAACCTGTGCAGAACCCCTGCGGAACACATGCACGATTAGTGGTATAGTATGATGTGGTTGGTCGAGGAGAGATCCAGCTTGTAGGTCTATAACTCGTTAAATTCAACAAACGTCGTCCTAGCTCCTCCATCTCAGACCTCCTTCTTCTATCGTCATAGAACATTCATGGCCAGACGACGCGGAGGCCGCAAATACCAAATCCGTAGAGTGCATTCAATCGTTGCTCAAACACTGAGCCTAGTGAATTCCCTCAAAGACACGCTCACACCGGAGCAAATCGCAACCGGTTTGATCGCCCTCAGTGATCCCATTAATAACTGTCGTTTACCAAGGGGCAACAACCGTACTGTTGCAAAAGTAGTTCGACGAGCGCGTGCGATACAACCTCCGTCAAAACCGGTCATAGTCAGTACCGTGTCATACGCGGGACCTACGATCATTATCGCTGAAACCAGAACAGCAGTACCTGCTGTACCGGACCATCCTGTTCCTGAACCAGCGGTTCCAGTACCAAGGAAGAACCCAGAAGCTATTCCACGACAACCGGCGACCCGTCGGCGATTCACCAAGGTGGTCCAGCGAAAGCATCGTACAACCATCAAACTGAGCAACATCCCAGTCATCACGATTGATTAGAATATACCCGCTACGCCCTACGTTCAACCACGCAGCCTAACACAATGAACGGTCGTAACCGGTGAGTAACCAAACATTACCATTCTTATAATATTCGTGTTACATCGAGGGAGAATTTCTGTTTAGCCCACATTAGTTAAAATTTCTAAGGTTAGTGAAGGTCTCCTCCCTACCGACGAAGCCCGGTTCAAGCAAGATCTAATTTCTGCCCGAAATCCTGTGGCGTCCTTGTGCGCATTCATATCTTGAGAATCAAGATCTGTTGGTAGGACGTAACATTGGTTCTCCCCTGTTGGCGCTTACGCCAGGCGTTACCGGTTTCACTTGAAACCGCGGTATCGTGCGTCGAAGTTGCCGGATAGCGCGACATTATTGTCTCTTCACGTCGTGACCGGTTGGTGTGTCGAGTTCGTGTTAGAAAGTGTATTTTCGCATTACAAAAAACTGTCAGTGTTACATGCATCAAAGGATATCTTTTTGTTCTTATGTGACCAGAAAAAGTAAATAGATACGATTTCAGCACGAGCATTGTAACGCTCGACCACGTTCCTGGTATCATAACCTTGAAGGTCCGAAAGAGAGTCATTGCGACTCGCGGTGCAAGTTGGTAAAACAATAATGTCCAATGTTTTTTTTCAGTGAGTCGTAACGAGGCCTTATTGTACAATTACCAGGTCGTGAACTTTGTCAAGGAAACAATAGCCAATGGCAAACGAGCTATTGAATATGTTCCGAGCTCATGGATATCGTTTGATCCGAAACTTAGGTCATGCGTATCGAGCTTCATGCCACCACCGTATAATGACGAAACAACAGGGTTACTGACAGACTTGATAAAGAAAAATATAAGCGCTCCTGAAGATTGGCCGCTGTACCAATGCTCACCGATACGACATGCAAGTACGATCATTTTTTAACTTGCTGCGTTTCAACGAACGTCGTATGGAGTCATAACGGATTACTTTATTACAGGAACATATTCGGAGGCAATGAAAAAAATTAAAAAGCTACAGAAAGAACCTTACGCTTATTCGACCGATAATGATGAGCATACACGAAACAAAGCGAGGACTCTGACAGAGCTGTACAAAGCATTGCGCCCAAAGAAGCATGATGATCTCGAAAAAATAATGGACGTCACCAGCACACCAACATTAGATGACAATAGTGACGGCGAGACATGTTGTAAGTGATTGAGTTGTTTAGTTATTGATATTCAAATCAATAATTTATTATTCGTTCGTCTTACACAATTGGGCCAAATCCGGTTTCCATTTTAGCTTCAAACATTCGAAGTGATGATGACTGCACCTCCGAAGAAGTCGGAGAGTGGACCAAAGCTCGGAAGAAAAAGATCACAAAAAACGCCAAAACAGTGGGGAAAAAGGGCGGAAAGACGAAGACCGCCAATGCGCTATCATTCTTCAAACTCCGGTCAAAAATTGCTCCTCCGAAACAGTCAGAAAAGGTCGTTTCAACACCTCGGTCTGCTGTCTCGCATGCCCCACGACAAATTCCATTTGACGCCTCGTCTCGACCATCGCAGACCAAACCGGTTCCGAATCATTCGCGCCGTGGAGCAACTCACCCATCGACGCAATTATCAGTACCGCGCAACAATATTGAAAATACTAATCTGAATAACCTGGTTGATTTATTAACGAACGAAGTAACCAATCATGGATCGAAATCACCTGAATCTGCAAAAAGTATCGGTGTTTCCACATAAGAGGGTGCAGTGAGAAATTTGGACGTGAAGTGCGAGGCGGAGAACGGTCAGAAGCTACTCGTAGATTTCTCTAAAGGTATGGATACGAAAACTCGAAAGCTGATAATATTGACAGAAACATTGAAACATTTTATTTCTTTCATACAGAGATGAAGTTGCTGTACTTCGCCACAAAAAAAAACTAACAACCATAATAATGGATCAATCAGGTGTAACGGTATTTTTCTCCCGTTCACATGTAATTTTTATTTTTCGTGGGGTTTGGGCTCGACACATAACTAATTAATGTAGACTTCAAGGTGGTGGACAGTGATGCTTTATTTAAGACAAATAATTTATAGCCAAACCTCACTTTTTTTAAAATTACAATCATTTAAATTTTCGAGGATCTTCCTTTACACTTGGTATGCAACCGATTATTTCCGCCATTTATTATCTTATTGGTGATGCGCGATTTCTCGGTATTACTCGGGAGTCTGTTATGGTTCGTAGCACAGTTTCACTATACCTATGTTCAATACGCCGCTATATCAATACCGCACCGCTCGCTATCTTTCCTCGCACTGACTCCTTCGGTCAAGCGTCTCAGCTCTCTTTTCTGATTCTCTCGCTCTGACTCTAATGGTGCTCCTTTCTCGCTCGGTGTTACACGGTATTATCGGATATTTGTTGCACCGAGATTTCGCTTTCTGGTTATGCTACTTCGCATTTTCTCTTTTTATAGGGTGTAGGAACCCTATTCACAATTCTTTTGCTCTCACGCTTCTTTCGCTTATTCACTCGTACTTATTTATCCTATGTTTTAATGCTACTTATTCTATATTGAATTACAATTATCCTATCTTCTATATTTCTTAATTCTATCTTTTCGGTCTCGAAAATCAGGGAATTCCCTCGATTTTTGTTATTATTATTTCTGCTTATTCGAGCATAAATTTTTGGTATTTCGGGGCTCGAGCTACGGTGACGGGTCGACGCCTCGGTCTTGTCGCCTCTCACACACACACACAGCACTACTTGTATAGAGTGTAGAAACTCTATGTACACTTCTTTTCACTTTCTCTCCCGTCTTACTCGCACTCGGTCTCCTTTCTACTTATGTGATTTTTCGTTTCGCAATTCTCTCGTTGGTTTAAAGATCCGATTTATTTATTTCTTTTCCGGAATCTTTTCGCTGAATTCGATGCAACTACACTATACGCTTAACTCTATCCTCTTAATCCTATTTCCTTAAATACTACTCGCAGTCGATGCACTTAATTCCCTATACCTAACTCTATTCCCTTAATCCAAAACTTTTATAAACTACACGCTTAATCGTATTAATTAAACCTAGCCGCCTATTCTATTCACTTAGAGTCTAGTTAGATCTCCAGATTTGACAATTTCCTCACCGTTTCGCTGATGATCATCAATTATCTAGAGATTTCTCGCCTGTCTTTTCCTTATGGCCTCTGAATGCCACTCACTCGTTTTCTTATTTTTGAGCAACCACAGACTCTACAAAACGTACTTTTAGAAAGAAACACTGGATTTTCTACTGGTGATTTTAATTTTTCGTAATCGATTTTCACGGTCCTCCAATATTTGTTCAGTGACGCCAAGAAGACAAAAGAGCCAAGAGCCTCCGCACTCCCCGCACCGGCCTTTTATAGCCTTTCCCTCGCTCCGCCTAGCCCTACGTCATCATATCGTTCTTAATTCGAATTTCAACGCATTTCCTTCTTTCTGCGGTTCGCCGTTGCCGCGCTTACCGCCTTCCCCTCGCCTCCCGGCAAGGCCGGTTGGTCGCTGACCTGCTGTTTTGGCCAGCGAAGGAATTTCGGAGCGGCAACGGCTCCTGTTTTTATATCGGGGTAATGGCCTATTGCCCGCAAGCCTCGGTACTCTTGTACCGAGCCTTTCGCACAGGTGTTTTTCTGTTTCTTCAATATCCCGAATCGATTTTGCCTCCTCGAGCTGTTTGAAATACCGAACGATGCTCGAAACCATATGTTCGCCTCGATAATCATCGCATGAAATCCTGTGCTAGTCCGTGTAACTATGTTACGCAGTGCCGTGAAACGCAGCATGCGATTAAAAGTTGACAAGATGACAATAAAAAAATTCGAAGAAAAGTACAGGTTTCCAAAAAACCTGGCAATGTGGAAGAGCTTTTAACTTTCGATTTTCGCTTGGCAGATGACGAAGAATTTCGAAAAGATTTTGTAATGATATTTAATTAAATATAAGAATATTCTGTTTGTTTGAGAATTCCTTCCTGGTGTAGTTTAAATGACCCTGTAATATATTGAAAATTATGAAGCTTCACTCACGACAGGGAAAAATGAAACCAGACTGCAGGATGTTTAGTAGAGAACGTGGTTTATTTGCACCTTCCGTACTTCAATTACAAAAATAGGTTAAATTTAGAAAAATAAAAATGATATAAAAATAAATACACCAAAAATCAGAGAATTAAAATATGTATATAAATAAATAAGTTGAATTCAATGTGGCTTGAGAGACCAGCACACAATTATGCTAATTGTGCTGTCTTTTATCACATGAGGACCAGCACACAATTGGATTAATTGTGTGCTATGTGCGCTTGAGAGCGAGCATGACGCAGCCAGTGCTGCGGAGCATGTCACGGAGTGAGAAATGTGAGTATGTAAAAAATCTGACTTATTCCCAGTAAATTCTCTATAAAGTTATATGAGAAAATACAGGGTATAAGTAAGAGCACTTGCAGTTTTACTGCTTGAGTGCTGGAATGTGATATGAGACAGTGTGATACAGTCAGCGCTGCAGAGCATGACAAGTACAATGATGAGGATGCACAAAATGAGTGGAATAAATTCACAGTACTTTCCCAGCAAGCTTGGTTAGGGGAAAGTACAGTGAACTGATATGAACACACGCAATTGTATTAAGGGGTTATACGCAGTTATGAGGCAAAAAAAAAACGGTTTTTCAAGGATTTATCCTGAAGAGACTTTTGAACTTATTAATTTGAAAATTTTTCTGGTTATAAAAGCATCCTTCAAGAACGTAAACAAATTTTTTATTTATAAAAATGTTGATTATAGAGGGCGCTGCAGGCGATTTCCGGAACCTCCTCTAAAAAAAGACGATTTACGGTGTACATCGTAACTCAAGATTGGATTATCTGAAATCAAAAAACCAAACAAATTTCGTTAATATATTAGATTATCTAGTAATTAATCGGTCGGCTAATCAAAATATTGAATTTTCACAAAATGACGGTTTCTCAAAAAAATGGTTTCGATTTTTTATGTAAAATTTGGTCTTAAATTGTTTATAAAATGGAAAATAAGTATTGGATTGACAAAAGCAACGATTAATTACTAGAAAATGTATCTAAAAAGATTGTGTTCAAATTTTAGACCGATCGAACAAGCCGTTTTTGAGATATCGGGTACACCGACCTGAAAAATGCTGTTTTGAAAAAAACGCGTTTAAAGTTTCAAAACTGGTTCACACATAGAAAAAAAAAATTTTATTCAACTTACATGGTGTCGTCTATTCCAGGGCCATATAATAAACCCTCCATTCCTTCAGCAGTCTCCAGCAATTCAATTTGGTGCTGTCTTCGAAACATCCTTCCCTCTCGTGTCGCTTCGTGCGCTCTGCGCTCGGATAGCGTAACGCGCTCTTTGTCCTCCTTTTGTACATATGCATGCGCATTGAGCCCCAAAGACAGTCCCATTGCATTCATATGGTACAAAAGTGAAATTGAAACTTCATTAAACATACCGGCGGCGATATTTGCGGCTATTTCAACAATTTTTGAGCTACTCGGAATGATTTTCGGCGTAATTTTCCAGATGATTTGGTTGTAACTCTCGTTATTATTTTGTGTAAAGCCGCCTACACATCGTTCCAATAATGTCTCGCTGCTGAGGTCTTCGTAAATTGGACGCACAGCTTCAGCAACATCCGTGGGTAGTGGCTGGAAATCGTGCTCAAATTCGGTCAGTTTGTCTGCTGCTGCTGCTTGCTGCCAAGAACACCATGACTCCGGCCCAACCGGGCACTTGTCGTGTTGTGGATTTTCGTCAGTGGAACAGTAATGGAAATACGTTGCCCATATGGCATTGCGCATATCTTTAACAGATTCGCAATTTCTCCGAATTGCTAAGCCGTAATAAACTGTAAGTTTGTCGATTGTTTTGCCCGTAAGTTTTCCTTTGCCACTGAGAACTTTAAAAAAAATTTTTTTTCCGGCTTTGTTGACGGCTTCAACAGTTTTTTTACAAGTTCTCGAAGCCGCGTGCCTATTCTCTTCTGTACATGTCTGTTGGAAAATCAGCTGGCGCACGGCGATCGATAATCGTCGTGCGCCTACCTGTTGCGCTGCTCTAGCACGCGTTGTTCGGTTGAGTAGAAGATAGCCGAGGCATGAGCTTCACGAAGCCGAGGATGTGCCTCGTTGGCACGCCGCGTCGAGCGAGAGGATGTCTCTCTCGCTTGACTTCGGTTTCGCTCACCGGCTATCTCGCTCAACTGACTCCAGCGCTCAACGTAAAGTTCATACTCGTAGCCATCTTGAGAATTTGGCACTTTTGCGACACACATCCATTGAACAGCACACACAACAGGACTCTCGGACTCTCGGACCTTTTTCTCTGTCGCAATTCACCGGATTCGCTCAACTTTCAAGCTCAACAGGACTCAAATACACGGTAAGAGTACACCGTCACAATTCAATGCAATTCAATGTCGGTGAGGAGTAGAAAATAGCGGTACATCCACATTTTTGTCTCACTCTGTGGCGTGCGCTGCAGCACATGCTGCACCACGTTCTCCTCACTGTATGTTGCCAGCTTAATTAATATAATTAAGCATGTGCTTTATATTCGCTGTATTTTCCCCCAGTAAATCTGCTGGGAAAGTACAGCGAATACTTTCTGCTCAATCGTGCATCCTCATTCTATGTTGTATTGTGCTACGCAGTGCTGACTGCGTAGCTGGTTTCACACACAGGCTTAGCACTCAAGCAATGTTCATTGCAAGTGCTCTCATTGAGCCACTGCAATCTCTCTTCAACAATTTGCTGAGGGCTTGCAGTGAATCAAACATAAAATCTTTCGCACTCGTTATTCACAGCGTGTCGCGCTACGCAGTACTGACTGCGGTGCACGCATTGCTCTCAATCTCAAGCTCAATCGCACTCAGCACACAATTAATAATTGTGTGCTGTTCAAATAATATTCAAAATTCAATTTGTTTATTTATTATTATAATTTGTACCTTTTTTCTAAATTGATATTTTTGACTGATTTTCTAAATTAAATTATTTTGGCATTAATTTTCAATTGTAGTGTCCACGCATTTTGTATTAAAATTGTACTTTGTACCACGTTTTTGGAAGGTAGAATAAACTGCTTCCTCACGATAACATCTACTTGGTCTGGTTTATTTTCCTCTTGCCTCGAGTGAGTTCTCACATTTTTTCAATATATCCATAGATAAGTCAAGCTTCATCCGGACGGATTCTCAACATTTTTAGTCCTTCGAGCCGGATACTCGACTCGAGCAAAGAGAGAACCAGGGTTCTCTACCTTCCGCTCTCACCTCTACACATTCTTCGGCTCATCTTGGGATAGGACTCTGCGTAGCCTGTCGCAGGATCCTCATCAGCTCATCGCCTCGTCCAGCGGACCAACAGGTGGGGTAAAGTACTTCTCTGCGGAGAATCTTCGTTACTGTCTAACTTTCTCTACTTGTTCCGTGTGCAACAGGACTGACAATGTCTGAGGGCACTCCGAAAGACTCTGGGGTGGCACCTGGAGTTCTGGACGAGAAAATGACATTGGTGGTTCCTGGGGCTGGCGTCATTCCGAGGAAGACCCGATCACCGTCTCGACTGACAACCGAGATGGTGTTAAAGGTCCAATCGCAGCGGCGCCGGATTGCTCGTTTGCACACGGTCATTGCTCTGCTTAACGAGGGCGCAGACTCCCTCTCCATGGCTTCGCTCAGTTCCATGGTCGAGTAGGTCACGGCCTCCGACCTGCATGGACCACGAGTACTTCGCCGATGATTTGCAGAGCATTGAGGTGAAGCTCGCACTCAACTGTAAGATCATAGCACGGAAAGCCATGGAGAGGTTGTGCTATAACTGCCTCAATCAACACAATAGGATGTCGCCGCGGTCGTCCTCTCATCGGTACATCTCACACGGAACTGCTAAACATTATTGGCAACTGCTTTAGCACACATACACACATCGGTCTCAGCTCATCAAGCAAGACTTCTCATCGATCCTGGGTCGGAATTGACTTTCATTACGGAAGAACTCTTTCGTAAGCTCAACGCAACACGCAAGCACTTATCAATTCCGATCACAGGGGTCGGTGGAAGGCGCTCAACGCAGACACATGGCTCGGTACAGCTCACACTGTGTTCCACATACACCAAGGAGAAAGTCACGGTACTGGCTCACATTCTCAACATGGTTACTACTCACTTGCCATCCTTTGAGTCGTCAGTTCGTACATGGCCTCACATAGTGAAGCTGAAGCTGGCTGACCCTGACTTTCTCACACCACGACCAATCGATATCATAATTGGAGCAGATATCTATGGACAGGTTATTAAACCAAATATTCTCAAGGGCACATCCTCTGCACCTATTGCACAATTATCGATATTTGGGTGGCTCATCATTGGACCAACAAACTCATGCCAATCTGATGCACTCACTGTTCATCATGCTGCGGTGCAACATGACGATCAGGAATTACAAAATGTGCTAACGAAATTTTGGATTCAAGAAGAGCCACCAAAGAACACAGTCGGTCAACTTACACCAGAGGAGCAGGCATGCGAGGATCATTTTCGCGACACGCATCAGCGTGATTCAACAGGCCGATACATCGTTCGGCTTCCTTTCATATCATCGCCTGCGAATCTTGGAAGCTCACACTCACGAGCATTTCAGTGTCTGCAACACACTCTACGGAAAATCTCAAAAAATGCTGAATACGGTCAGCTCTATACACAGTTCATGGACGAATATGAGCAACTCGGTCATATGGTGAAGGCATCAAAATCATCTCAAAGTGAAAAGCATTATTACTTGCCTCACCATGGTGTTCTCCGACCAGACAGCACTACCACAAAATTACGTGTTGTATTTAATGGGTCGAGTTCAACTTCATCAGGAAAATCTCTCAACGACATCATGCACACCGGACCGAATTTATTGCTCAACATTTCGGACGTGCTCATTTGGATCCGTCAACATAGACACATCTTCGCCACTGACATAACAAAATGTATCGTCAGATCCGAGTTCATCCTGAGGATTGGAATCTTCAACGGATTCTATGGAAAGATGGTCAACTCAATCCTGTGCCTTTTCAATTAACTACGGTTACATATGGTACAAAGGCTGCGCCATATTTGGCAGTTCGAACACTCATGCAGCTCACCGAAGATGAAGGCCATCGGTTTCCGCTTGCTGTGCCAGCTATCAAATTTGGCAGGTATGTGGATGACATCTTCAGTGGGGCGGATTCAACTCACCAGCTCATTGAAATAGCTCAACAGCTCAAGGATTTGTGCATGGCGGGCGGTTTTCCACTCGCCAAGTGGCACTCGTCAGACCTCAAAGTATTTGCCAATATCTCATCATCAAGGTCAAGCTCAGCTATCTCAATGGACGACTGCGAGACAAAGATTCTTGGTTTGACTTGGCTTCCTAGTGAAGACAAGTTCAAGTTCGCATCCCGGTTCAACTCAGCTCAAGGAAATTTTCACAAAGCGCCTCGTTCTTGCCGAGGTGGCTCAACTCTTTGATCCACTTGGTTTCGTCTCATCAGTTGTGATAAGAGCCAAGAGACTCTTGTAAGAGCCTTGGCGTCACAAGCTCAACTGGGGTGGTCCACTGCCATCCCAGGTCTCAACACGAAGGATTGCACTCAGAGAAGATCTCACTTCTCTGGCCAGAGTCTCAATTCCTCGTTGGTTTAACACATGGAGCAACTCAACAGTGGAATTGCACGGCTTCTCTGATGCATCTCAACTGGCCATGGCCGCAGTGATTTATATCACTGTTGACTCAACTTCCACAGGAAAGGTGGCTTCACTTGTTTGCTCAAAAACGCGCGTGGCACCACTCAAGAAGCTCACCATACCAAAGCTTGAACTGACTGCAGCTTTGTTGTTAGCTAAGCTGGTTGCATACGTTCAAGCCACACTCAAGGTTAAAATTTCATCTACTCACCTGTGGACGGACTCATCAGTAACTCTCACCTGGATCAAAGCACATCCTTCTCGATGGAAGGACTATGTCCGAAATAGAGTCGCTCAAATACAAGAACTCACACCCAATGCTCAATGGCGTCACGTAGCAGGCACAAGTAATCCAGCTGACTGTGCCTCGCGGGGCATATCAACATCTCAATTATGTTCTCATCAGTTGTGGTGGTCAGGTCCACCGTGGATGGTGAAGCCTGATGAATTTTGGCCGAAAGCCACAACTGACGTAGAGAATTTGAGCATTATGGAAGCCCGACCGGGGGTCGCTCTCCTCGCCGCAATACAAACGCCAGAGTATCGTTGGGAACTCATTTATCGCTGTTCATCGCTCTTAAAATTATGTCGTCTCACCTCATTTTGTATCAGGGCGGTGGCAAAAATGAGGGGGAGGTTAGAATCGGCAGGAAACGCTCCACTCACTGCGAGAGAAATGGCAGCAGCAAAAATGTTTTGGACAAAAGCAATACAAGCCGTGTTTTTCAAGCACGAGATACAAGTGCTGCAGTCAGGCTCGCATGTTCCATCTGCTCACCCCTTCAGTCGACTAACAGCTTTTATCGACGAGGAGGGTGTAATAAGAGTTGGAGGTCGTCTTGCGGAATCAGCACTCACTTATGAAGAAAGGCATCCTGCCATTCTACCTCGCCACTCTCGATTCACGACTCTCATTATAGGGCAAGCTCACGTGCGTACTCTTCACGGAGGCACGCAGCTCACACTAGCTCAAGTTAGGCTAACGCATTGGATCATTGGCGGTAGAGCTCCTGTGAAATCTCATATATTACATTGCGTGGTGTGTGCTCGACAGAGAGGAGTTCGTGCACAACAATTGATGGGCCAGCTTCCTCTGTCACGAGTCACACCATCGCGCGCATTTACTCACACAGGAGTAGACTACGCCGGTCCTCTCACGCTTAAAACTTGGAAGGGGCGAGGCAGTAAAACACACAAAGGCTGGATCTAGGTTTTTGTGTGTCTCGCCACTTTGGCTCTGCATCTTGAGGCCGTCAGTTACTACGCAGCTGACGGCTTCCTCTCAACGTTCAGGCGATTCTCATCGAGGCGTGGCATTCCTCACACCATCTATTCTGACTGTGGCACCAACTTCGTTGGGGCACACAAATTCATACGTCAGATGTTTAGGAAGGCTTCGCAAGAGCATCATCTCATCGCTTCTTCTCTCGCAAATCAACAGATTGCGTGGAAGTTTAATCCACCTGCGGCACCACATATGGGTGGAAAATGGGAAGCAGCTGTAAAGTCCGTTAAATTTCATCTGCGGCGAACGGTGGGTGATACAGCACTCACGCTCGAAGAGCTCTCAACGCTGCTTGCTCAAATCAAGGCTATACTTAATTCAAGGCCTCTGGAACCGCTCAGCGATGATCCAGATGACTCATCAGCACTCACGCCTGGACATTTTCTCATTGATGAAGCACTCACAATGGTCCCAGAGCCGAATCTCGAAGATTTGGCAATCTCACGGCTCTCAAGGTGGCAATTGTTGCAACAAAAGATACAACAATTTTGGCGACAGTGGTCTGCACATTATTTACAACGGCAGCAGTCAATTTCAAAGTGGCACCATCCTAACAACATTATCAAAGTTGGCTCGTTGGTCCTGCTTACGGATGAGCGCTTTCCACCGTGCAAGTGGCCACTTGCACGAGTCGCCGAGTTGCATCCGGGCAAAGACGGGCTCACCAGGGTGGTGACACTCAAAACTGCTACCACCACGCTCACCAGGCCGATCTCAAAACTTGCTGTTCTGCCAATCTCATCCAACACCCAGCAATAATTAATCATCAACTCCGTTGCTGATGGCGGGCGGAATGTTGGAAAATCAGCTGGCGCACGGCGATCGATAATCGTTGCTGCTCTAGCACGCGTTGTTCGGTTGAGTAGAAGATAGCCGAGGCATGAGCTTCACGAAGCCGAGGATGTGCCTCGTTGGCACGCCGCGTCGAGCGAGAGGATGTCTCTCTCGCTTGACTTCGGTTTCGCTCACCGGCTATCTCGCTCAACTGACTCCAGCGCTCAACGTAAAGTTCATACTCGCAGCCATCTTGAGAATTTGGCACTTTTGCGACACACATCCATTGAACAGCACACACAACAGGACTCTCGGACTCTCGGACCTTTTTCTCTGTCGCAATTCACCGGATTCGCTCAACTTTCAAGCTCAACAGGACTCAAATACACGGTAAGCAACAAGTAGTGTGAAGAGAAACCGTGGTGCATCCCGTGCTGCAGAGCACGTCAACGGCTGAGACCTTTATGTTGATGTACCGATGTGTATTTCACTCTTCACCGTCATTGAATTACGATAAATTGTAACGGTGTACTCTTACCTGAGTTTTGAGTCCTGGTGAGCACGAAAAGCTGAGTAGATCCGACGAAAAGCGGTGAAAAGTCTGAGATGTCCAGAGGATGTGTACGCTGTCCCAGCGGGTTTTCACAAAAGTGTCAGATTTTACAATATGGCTGCGTGATACAAAAGCGTCGTTGAGCGCTGGAGTCAAATGAGTGAGATAGCCGGTGAACGAAGCCGAAGTCAAGCGAGAGAGATAACCTCTCGCTTAACGCGGCATGCATGCGAGGCACAGCCTCGGCTTAGCGAGGCCCTGCCTCGGCTATCTCCGGCATAGCCGAACGCAGCGTGCTCGACAGCAGCAACAGGTCGACGCACGGTGAATATCGATCGCCGTGCGCCAGCTGATTATCCAACACTGTTGATCACGAGAATTTGATGGAGATTAATTTAATATAATTGTTTCAAGCTGATACGATGACGTCTGTCTTAGAGTCAAAAATGAAGCCTACAATTAATGGAATTTTGAAAACCTTCATCTCGAGACAACTGGCAATCAACTGCTGCGCAGTAAGATTGCCAAACTCGAGGTCGACAAATATTATCCTGAAAGGAACAGCGTTCTATGACAATATGCCAGGTATGACTCATTTCATATGGTCAACATTGTTTTCAGTACGCCATCATAATAATAATTTTTTTTCATCGCAGCGTCCATCAGCGTGTACTTTACTGGGCCTCGAGGCACAGTCATGTCAGAAAAATTATTCTACCAGCGTCTATTCTCTTGCTTAAGCAATGTAAAAGATTGGGACGGAAACAGAAACTTCCGAAGACTCATTCCGATTATACGAGTGTATATTCTCGTAATAATGGAGGGAGGGAGAAGGCGTGTAAGTCCGGATGAGTGGAAAATGTTCTACCCGTTTTTTTTTTCAAAAGTCTTTAGTGACTTCAAGAGCTAGAGCGAGCCAAACGATGAGTAATAATCGTCCGAAATACAAAAAAAAAGTTACCTATTAAAAATGTTATCTATACAGATTGTATAATTATATAGTTTTATTATAAGGTTTATAACTATATAAATATACAGTTTGATTATAAGGTTGTAATAATAATATAATCGAATGGACTGAGAAAATTAAGTAACCAGGTTGATGTTCCACTATTGATGTATACTATCAATGAATTACGTACTTTCAATAAAAAATAATGATTATTTTTGTATCATTTATTTCGAATCAGAAATATTAATATCCCCACAAAAATCCATACAGGGCACATATAGGGATACAGTTAGGTCCTGCCTAGGGCCTCGCTAGATAGTCAGGGTTGAGTTGTGGAATCCTCTACAGGTCCACACATATCAGCCTATAAAGGCCCCAGTCTACGAAGAGTGACATACCTAGAAAGTCATTCGTTAAATTTCCCTTCTCGGCCCCGGAAAGAGTTCGAGAAGACTAGAAGGGGCCATAGAAGACCCCTAACTAAATTTCTGCACGGGTTCTGTCAGTAGACTCATTAGATTTTCATGTCTTACTGTTAATATGCCATTCCTGCCTCGTACAGTGTACTTTCCTCCACGAAACTTTCCACGTGTAAAGCCTCTTTACTCGTGGTCCTTTCCAGTTTCCACAGTTTCTATAACGTGGTTCACACTTATTACAACGCTCGACCAACTTAAATCCACGACCGTGAATACATGATTTAAAAAATGTTATATTTCGGTCACAAATACCGTCTCCAAATGCTATAACTCAAATTATACTTCGAATAGAGAGTCGAAAGAGAGAGGGAGAGAGAGAGAGAGAGAGAGAGAGAGAGAGAGAGAGAGAGAGAGAGAGAGAGAGAGAGAGAGAGAGAGAGAGAGAGAGAGAGAGAGAGAGAGAGAGAGAGAGAGAGAGAGAGAGAGAGAGAGAGAGAGAGAGAGAGAGAGAGAGAGAGAGAGAGAGAGAGAGAGAGAGAGAGAGAGAGAGAGAGAGAGAGAGAGAGAGAGAGAGAGAGAGAGAGAGAGAGAGGCACAGAGGAGGCTTTTCATAACGCGATCCAGGCTTTCCACACTGTTACTATTACAGTGGGGGTTACTGCCCTGCCAACTCTTAGCCTTATCGTTAATCCGTCAACTATGACCCTGGCTGTCTCCTCTTAGCATATATTAAATGTACCCTTGCTCCGCCTCGAAGTAAACATTTTACATTTACAAATTTTGTTACTTAATCCCCTGAATCTGTTTGTGATGAAATATTTCATGTACAGACTAATGTAGAGCGTAAGAGCTTACCCATACGAGGTGTATTAAAAAAATTACAGGAATTTTGTAATTTCACGTGTCGTATTTGTCTGATTCGCGCGATTTTCTCGTTGTTGTGTTGGTAAAATTGTGTGAAAAGTTGCTGTACTGTATTAGATATATTGGATATTGAGTCTATTGTCAGCTGTCTAAACGGTCACATGTGTTTTGGTAAGATCATCGATTTTGAAAATGGATCAGAGAATTTATACTACATTTTGTTATAAGAATGGAGTAAAGTGCAGCAAAGTTCTAGAAATGTTAAATATTGCTTTTGGTCAGTCTGCTTTCAGTAAAACAAGGGTTTACGAGTGGTATAACCGTTTCCGAGATGGCCGTGAAGACGTTGAAGATAACGAGCACCCTGGACGCCAGTTGTATGTGTACACCTTTGCACCATCCGACTCCTATCCCAACTCCTTCCCCCACCACGCGGCTACCCCCTCCACCCCACTTTTCCACCGCCGCGCTACCCACTCTGCTTGACCAGTGTCGGTAACGTGGATATGGTAAAGTGAGGTGGTGTGGGTACCTTGGTGAACAAGGAAGAGTAGACATAAGAGCAGGATGGAGCAAAGGTGTACACATACTTGGAATAACATTTTTGACTCACCCTTGTGTTGGCGGCATCTACGACGACTCTCCAGGGTGTCGGGCACACACACACATATGCACACACATGCATTCTCTCTCTCTCTCTCTCTCTCTCTCTCTCTCTCTCTCTCACTTACTCACTCACGCACTCACTCACTCACTCACCCTCTCACCCTCACATCAAAAACCACAGCTACGCGTCCGTGTAATATGGACTACCCGCACCCATGGAGCGTAAGCACCGTCAAGGGTACGCATCCGTATCCCGATCAGTGCATTGTTACCGCACGTTTCCTTGATCCGATGTAGATCTTCGTCCTCGTCAATTAAATGTTCGAGGCCGAATACTGTACACTTCACGAGCAACGGCGGTAACACACTAATCGACGGCTCGGGGTGAAATAGGTGAGGCCAGTCGACGTATATCGATTCCTCGAAATCGACAAGCATCACCTCGCAGCATCCGTCATCAATCACGTCGACGATCTCCCCGCGCATAGCCCTTTGATGCCGCACAACTACACAAGCCGCACCAACGCGCAAGTCCTCGACCACAAAACGACTCCTCTCAATAATCTCCTGAATGTACATCCTGTCCAAATTATCCTCCAGTTTGAGTAATGCAGCGCACATTTTGTCCGTCCGCAGACACACTGATGTTTGAAGATAACAAACGCCCCTCTGAATTATAACTACGTGTGCAACGCTTTGAATGCAATGTCCGCGGTTTTGCACGTGCGTACCGCTTTGCGCTGTGCTTCTCGTGAAGCGAATGCTCTGCAGTAAAAGGCGCAGAATATGATACCGTATCGCGAGAGACCTCGATTATAATTTATATATACTTATAAAATAAGAGACAAAGTAAGCCGATGTATTTGTTTTAATTCATCAATATCAATTTATTTAAATCACTTTACACTTATTTACCGTCGTATGCAACATCCCTGCAAACACGGTAATCTTCGCTCGGAGACTCCTCCGCCGGTAATTTATTTTTATCACTGTCTGATCGTCGAGGGGCAAAAGTATTGTAATATTCACGTACTAATCTATCGTTTTTCATTACATTATCGCTGAAGAGATTATTAAATTGCGACATGGTGAAGCCGCACGACATAAGATGCAGGAATTCGATACAAAATTGTCCACACACATCCGACGTATTACTCTGTAGCTGCTTCAGACCGTACCGATAGAACTTGCAGTTTCTTCGTAGGCGTGCGAGATGTTGCGGTATAACCGGTGGTAGCCCGTAGCTATCAAAATACATTACTTTTCCATGATTGTTAGCGTACATAGCGATCCAATGCTCTCAAGGTCCGTCGTGGTTATCCGTGTTAACTACGAGTTCAGCCGGTAACGACCATACACGAGAAATTCTGTCAGCTGGGTATACGCCAACGGTTGAAAGTGGTAGATACTGCAGACTCTCGTAGATTTGTCTAGTGTTCATGCTGAACACATAGTCAATGATTAAATGATGACCGATACGCTTTGAAAGACATATAAAGGGTGGTTAAATTTTAAGGGCCGATGTTGATTTTGAATAAAACACAAATTATTTAGGAAATTATTGTCAATTCTTTTTATTATGATAATATAGTATGGTTCAATTATGTATGGAACAAAATATCGGCCAAATGGCCGCCGCGACCTCGGCGGCACACCTCCATCCGATGGTCCAAATTTTCGATGACGCTTAGGCATAATTGAGGTTCTATGGCGTTAATGTGCCGAATTATCTCATCCTTTTGCTCTTGAATTGTTGCTGGCTTATCGACGTACACCTTTTCTTTCAAATAACCTCAAAGAAAGAAGTCCAACGGTGTCAAATCACATGATCTTGGCCGCCAATTGACATCGCCACCACGTGAGATAACACGGCCATTGAATTTGTCGCGCAAAAGAGCCATTGTTTCGTTAGCTGTGTGTCAAGTGGCACCGTCCTGTTGAAACCACATATCGCCCACATCCATATCTTCCAATTCGGGACATAAAAAGTTCGTTATCATCTCACGATAGCGAACACCATTCACGGTAACTGCCTGACCGGTCTCATTTTGGAAAAAATACGGCCCGATGATGCCGCCAGCCCATAAACCGCACCAAACAGTCACTCTTTGTGGGTGCATTGGTTTTTCGACAATCACTCTTGGATTATGATTCGCCCAAATGCGGCAATTCTGCTTATTGACGAATCCACTGAGGTGAAAATGTGCCTCATCACTGAAGATGATTTTCTTCGAAAATTGATCATCCACTGTTGCCATTTCTTGCCACCATTCTGACCATTGACGACATTTGGAATGGTCAAGAGGCTTTAGTTCTTGAGTCAATTGCACCTTATAAGCGTGTAAATGCAAGTCTTTATGCATAATGTTCATCAACGACGAGCGTGAGAAGTGCAATTGTTGGGCACGACGACGAGTTGAGGTGGACGGCTCTTCAGCCACATTATCGCGAACAGCAACAATATTTTCTGCAGTACGAGCTGTACGAGCATGCACTGGTGTTTTAATATATCCTACAGACCCGGTTTGCTCACATTTTTGCACGATTTTTCCGATTGTACGCACATTTGGACGATTAAATTGACCGAAATATGACGAAGTGCACGATATGCATTTTGATTTAAACGCCTATTTTCATAATAAGCCTGAATAACTTTAACGCGTTGCTCGATTGTGTATCTTTCCATGGTTCAAATTGAGTTAGTCTGAAATTGAGAAATGTCAAATGAAATGCAGAAAAAAACTTTACGTTTAGGTGTGGTTCACATTCAACGTCGGCCCTTAAAATTTAACCACCCTTTATATATGCAAAATTTATTTCACAGTGTTGGATAATCAGCTGGCGCACGGCCATCGATATTCGCCGTGCGTCGACCTGTTGCTGTGCTCGAGCACGCAGCGTTCGGTTGGGCGGAGATAGCCGAGGCAGGGCTTCGCGGAGCCGAGGTTGTGCCTCGTAGGCATGCCGCGTCGAGCGAGAGGATGTCTCTCTCTCGCTTGACTTCAGCGCCCAACGACGCTTTCATATTCTGCAGCCACATTGGATATTTCGACACTTACGTGAAAACCCGCACGGAACAGCACACGCATTTGGAAGGCTCGGACAATTTTCACATCTCTCAACCGGATTATCTCAACCTTCGTTTGCTCACCAGGACTCAAAATCAGGTACGAGTGCATTGTTATAATTTACCATAAATTCAATGGCAATGAGGAGTCGGATTCTCATCGGTACATCAACATTTTTTGGTCTCACTTTATGGCGGGCATCGCAGCACATGTCGCGCCACGTTTCCTCTCAGCTTAATTTGCCGGTATAATTAATATAATTATGCAGGTGTTCTATATTCGCTGTACTTTCCCCCAGGACATCTGCTGGGAGAGTACAGCGACTATACACTGCTCATTTTGTGCATCCTCATTATATGTTGTATTGTGCTATGCAGTGATGCCTGCATAGCTTGTCTCATGCATGTAGAGCACTCAAGCAATTTCAATTGCAAGTGCTCTCGTTTGTTCATTGCAACCTCTCTTCATTAAGCTGCTGAGAGCTTGCTGTGAATTGTTATGTTTCCTTACGCACTCATTCTCTCCAGCGTGACGTGCTACGCAGCACTGACTGCTGCAAGCATACCGCTCTCAGTACATACTGCACACCATTAATAGAATTGTGTGCTGCTCAAGTCTCACAGACAAAATTCAATTCAATTTCATTTATTTATATACAGATTTTAATTCTCTCATTTTCGTGCATTTATTTTTATATCAACTTTGTATTTTTTCTAAATTTAACCTATTTTTGCATTTATTCTTAACTTTTATATTTCTCCAAATTATATTATTTTGTATACTAAGTGGCAGAAGGTATAATAAACCACTTTCTCTGAATACCATCTATGCGTCTGGTTTATTTTCACTCTGTCTTGAGTGAAGCTTCATTAGTTTCAATATATTCACAGGTCTGTCAAACACCATCCTCTGGACTTCTCAAACACACAGCATCGTCGATCGTGTCACGACTACAAGATGAAGATTTCTCCTTTTTCTTATTCTCTTCCTCTTCGTCTGCTGACCAAACATCCATGTATGATTCTCCTTTGAACGGGTGCTCGCGAAGCCAATTTTTTATTTGGAAAGCCTGGCGCATTGCACAATGCGAAGACGCTGTATCTTTATCATAGCGTGTCTGAAGCATTTTCGCAAAGATTTCGGCATAAATGTGTACGACGGGGCGCCCTCCTCATCCTCCAGGTTGGAAATTTCACGACTCGTGATATCGCAAAGAAGTGTAACCTTCTCGTGACCGCGAGTATAGATACGTCTTGATTTTCGCAAAAATTCACGCAAGTTAGCGTATGGTTGGTTACAGCTCACATCGCCCTCGTACCATTCCAGACCGTGAAAATATTTCGAGAGAAAATTATTCTGGCTTCTCGAATGCTGTGGTAATTCGGCAAAGTGATACGGCGGTGCGACGATCCAATGAGCAGAGTACGGTCTACCCACTGCTACCACGGCAATTTCTTTCGGAATAAATTCCGAGTTTTTACCACGTATTCCCTGTATATCTACGACGATATCCATTTTCACGTCTAATCCGTACAGATGCTCGAGTTCGATCGATTAGTTACTCACAGACACGCTTCTACGTCTATTAACACGAAATAATTTTATGCCGACATCAGCACATTTTTCGCTTATCCGGTAAAATCCACCATTACTTGCCGAGAAGCATCAATTTCAAGGACATTATCATATTCCGCGTATACTACACAAAATTTATCGTTGAAGCAAGCGCATCCTCAAATCGTACCTCTATTCTCAAATTACCGTGCTTTATCAAATTCTAATCTGTATTGCTGTTCGCCGAAAGATCGGGTGTCAAATCAAAAGCAAACAGACAGTATCCATCGCGATAATTATCACGATCGATCGAAGTACCGTCGTTCAAGAAATGTATTTCAGTTCCCGAAAACAACGTTTGAAAAGCATCCACATATAGATGATTTTTCGTGAAATCAGGTTGATACGGTTTCGAAGGTATTTAAGCACCATCTACATACAACGAGATATAATTTATCTTGTAATTTTGGAAATTGAATGGATTCATACTGAAGTCGACGTTAAACGCTTTGGTATCGACAAAACCGATAATTAAACGCTTCGGCAGTTGACCAAACACGATATTATCGATAGTCTCTCCATGAACACAGAGTGTATTGAAACGGCTTTTACCTCGACTCTCGTGAGAGGATATTTAGCCGTAGATTTTGCCAGAGTTCTAGCATGCGATACCAGCACACCAGGAGCTATTTTTGTTCTACGAACGAGAAGCGTTCTCCTCGAGAATCTTTAAGCCGCATTGACCATTCTTTGTATCGCCCACAAGACAAAATGAATCTCTAGACCACACCAACCGTAGTCGCATCTCGACACCGTTTAATAGGAACCGCTCCTGATTGAATATATCGCAATGCAGATGACCGAGCAAGTTTACAGTTTTTTCGAAATTAAAAAATTGTTTTCTCTTCACGAGACCCGTATTTTCCGATGTTATATCATCCATTTTTCCAGGGTTATCGTCGTACCAGAGAACACTCGTGAGATGCGAATTTTTTGCTGCTGGACCGTAATTCAAAAGAGTTTCTATGTACGCTCGATAAGCGTAGGCATTATTTGGAGGTGAAGCTAATTTTTGATTCAGGTATACATCCACCTGATTAAACATAGAATGCAAGAGATTGTTTACAGGGCCGGCACTTACTTTCGACGCTGTACCCGCGGCAATTTCCGTAGTAGGAGATGTAATTTTCACTCTCAGACTAAGCATAGTATGCACGAGATCGATATACTCATCACCCTGTCCAGGAATAACAAATTCAATCGATGAATCATCTGTTAGCGAAGATATTGGTTTGTAATACACCCAATTGGAGCCTTCGATAGTAGTTTGCGTCGGTGGGAGTGAAAATAATTCAAATTTCGATTTAAGACACTCGCACGAGTGCGCATGTAGAAAAGCCATCTTGTTTCAGCTATCCAAAAATATCTGCAACTATTCGTTGACGAGTCTCCTTCTTCTTATTGTTCTTATTATTATTGTTCTTCTTTATTACTTTTCTCTTTATTACTCTTTTATTTTTACTGAAGATACGTCGTGGTTTACGTTCGTTCGATGAATGAGGAGTTGGCGAAATTTTGCGCTTTTTATAACCAGACCCCCGCATGAGTGTCATTTTTTCCAGAGGCTTTGCGTTTGAGATTACTGCCTAATTCTCGCGCTCTCTCGCGAATAGCATCTTTCACGGCTATATTTCTATCAAGGATATCACCGGATACGTTTACAACAGCGCGCAATGCCTCTTTTCCAACTGCTTAAGCGCCCTTCTTTAAAAGTGGTAACACTCGACGAAACAGGCCCCCGAGAAAGCTGCCGATACCGTGTCCTCGGTGATTAGGTGTTCCGATATAAACATGGCTAATGCCGCCGTATCCGGGACGGCCCCATCCGTGCTGCACACTGTCAATATCATCCATAGTGGTGTAATCAATCGTGGGACCTTTTGAAATGTAGTGTCACAGTCAACGTTCCCTGCTCGAATGGTATAGGATCCCCAAATTCGTCTCTTATATCGATCTCGATAGTGTGTAAATTATTGCACAAGAGAGGTATAATCGTGGCGTTAAAAACGATTTAATTTTTATCGAACCATACTGACAGTCATCAGTATCAATGGGAACAACTCGTAAGAGGGGTGTTTGTACATCGCCTGTAATATACAGTAGCGGACAAAAGTTTAAGACGGAGAGGAAAAAAAAAGTAATCGTTGATTTTTTTATGAAAAGAATTGACTCAGTGGATTTTTTTTGTATTAGCTAATTAATCATTAATTCATATATTTGTTACATAAATTCAATTTTGCGCGTAACAACATTAGATACAATAAACAAAGAAAACATAAATTTGTTTGATATCTTCGGGGACAAAAGTTTAAGACTATACGTAAAAAAATATTTTTTGGTAGAAAATATACAGATATTTTCCTCCCTTCAATACTTTGTCCACAGTCCATTATTTTTTATCACATCAGCACATTTTTGAGGCATTGAATCAATTAATTTTTTGCAGTCGTCCACAGTTGTTTCATTCCACGTTTTTTCAACCAAAGAGTACAAATCGTCAAAATTTTTTGGTTTATTTCTTTGAACCCTTCTTTTTATGGTACACCATAAGTTTTCAATTGGATTCAAATCCGGCGACTGCGACGGCCACGGTAATAAAGTGATTTTTTCATGTTGAAAAAAACTTTTCACTACCCGAGCCGTATGCTTTGGGTCATTATCTTGTTGATAAATAAAATTATCACCCATATTTTCATAGGCATACGGTAACATAGTATTTTTCAATATATCCAAGTATTGAAAACGGTCCATGATTCCATTAATTCGGCGTATTGGTCCAGGACCATTGCGAGAAAAACATGCCCACACCATTACGTTTGCACCTCCATGCTTAACTGTCGGTAAAACACATCGAGGATTTAAATCTTCGCCAATTCGACGTCTTACGTATCCCGTCAGAACAAATTCGGTTGAATTTGGATTCGTCCGAAAATAGCACATTTTGCCAATCCTCACTTGTCCAATGCCGATGAGCCTTAGCAAATTGAAGTCGTCATTTTTTATTCTTTTTACTGAGCATCGGCTTCTTCCGTGGCTTTCGTGCTTTCAAATTGAATTCGTCTAATCGTCTTCGGACAGTTCTTACACTAATTTGTGCATTATTATTACTGGATATTTCAGCTCTGATATCGACTGCTGAACGAAAACGATCTCTCTCGCTTAATCGATGAATCCGACGATCCAGCGTTATCGTGGTTTTCCGCGGTCTACCGTTTTTTGGTCGATCAAAATAGTCCCCAGTCTTCACAAACTTGTACCACGCTTGCTTACAAGAAGCTTCTGATCGATTCATTTGAGTTGCAATTGAAGAAAATGTCTCATTTTGCTTCCGTAGAGACACGATTAGTTTTCGTTCAGTTGATGACAAATTACGGGCTTTACCCATACTCTTTTCGTACGTAATTAAACTTAAGACACTGGATGATACACCACAAACTATTTACAGTATTAATATATCAAATTATTGCGTGGATCGACTACGGGTATCTTGTTCGACAGATCGTCTTAAACTAATGTCCGCTGTTTACAGATGGTTGGAAGAAAAAAAAATTGTATAATCTATATTGTTTACATTTGACGACCGAGACTTCTACATTATGAAGGTCAAACGTACACATGTATTGTAAAAAAAACAACAAGCCGAAAGAAACGTTAGTACTTGTATGACAGATCTATGAACCAAATTGTAATTCATCGTCTTAAACTTTTGTCCGCTACTGTAGCTCTCGCAGATATCTGTGTATAGAAACATGCTGCCCGGTATAGCACCGGTGAGAGATGCAGACCTCGACCCTGTGTATTCGCAATGCGGCTCTATCATTACAGACCTACAGGCCTCTTCCGAGAATCCTAGTAGCCTTGCGATAGCGGGCGATACGCAAAAATCATGGTATCGTAGATCGTCATATACGCGGGCCACTTCGATCTGCCCGCTCGGAAGCGATTTAAAGCGCAAATGACCGGCCACGTGTGGTAACTTATTTATATTCTCCAAAAGAGCCTCTATAGAGCGATATACACCAGGTGGAACTTGGTCTCTACCAGCGCATCTCCGTGTTAAAAGATTTAAACCCGATAAATCATAATCACCATTTTCAAAAGTTACGAGATTTCCTACAGAAGGAACATGTAAAAGAGTCATCGGATAAGCAGTTTCCACAAGAGAAATAGACCATTCTCCGTGCAAACGTGTCTGACGCGAAGTTTTGTAATAAATTTTGTCATCGTATTATTCGAAAAATACTGCATACTACTGTTGCTCGGTAGTACGACAAAGAAAGAGCTCTTCTTGTAGCTCATATTTATCAGGGACGGTGATTCCGAGCGTTCTTCCTCTTTGTCCTTTTCTTCTTCTTTTTCGTCTTCTCAGATGACGGAGGTACTCGTACTTGCGATAATTCTGCCTCGTAGAAAATACCGACGATAAAATACACGAATGGTTCTCGATTCAATGATATTCGTTGAATCTTAAATAATTCGTTACTCCAACCACGCTCATATCCTTTCACGAGTGCTGCTTTAGCTGTACTGTGATGTACCAAGTCAACGACGCTGTGTTTAGGCTTTTCAATTTTTCTCGTGTTACGCTCGTAACGCCGTGCTAAATTTTCTCGGGCTATAGAGGCATTTTCGAGGGTTACCTCACTCGGAGGAATACGCGTTCCGCTGTGTCTAGTGTGATTATAAGCATATAAAAAATGTTGTAAAACATCGATGTAACGCTTGTTTCGCGTGTATGTAAAGTAACGCCACAGTCGCTCTTTTATCGTGCGATTAAAGCGCTCGGCAATCGAGGCTTCTATATCGGGGATACGAACAGCGCGAAAATCGATATTCTTTTTCTTGAGAATTTGCTGAAATGGAGCGCCAATAAATTCTTTGTCTCTATCAGTTTGAAATTGCTGCGGGCGACGATTATTACTACGTGCGAGTATGCGTGTGAGACCGCGGGCCACGTTTGCGCTCCTTTTGTCACGCAAAGCCTCGACTTACGCATATTTGCTCAACTCATCGATAACAACAAGCAGATATGCGCACCCATCGTTGTACGCGACTATCGAGCGAAGATCAGCTTAATCAGCCTCCCATACATCGTCTATATTACTCACGTTGTACGTACGACGAGGAAATAGTCGTCGCACGAGACGATGCATGTTATATGAATCCTGTGTCTCGAGCCATGGTAAAACATTTTTTCGCGCTACTATTCGGCCCACCTGGGCCAAATTTTTTGCTCGAGAATAGGAGGCAGGATGAGTGGTGTCATAATTGATTTTTTGAAGAACTTTCATAATTTTAACGATGACCAGTTAAATGGATTCTTTTTTTTTTCTTTTCTAACTGTGTGGGGGGTCGATATTCTACTTGTGCGATGTTTTGCAATTATTCGTCCTCTTCTTCATCCCCCTCATGCCCCTCGATGATATCGTTTTCAGCCTTGAGCATTAAATCTCTGTTTGAGTATGCGGTCTTGGTCTCGTTGTTGTTGTTGTTACTACAGTTGCTGCTGTTGCTGATGCTACTACCGCTATCGCGTGGTAAAATAAGATGCCGCTGTGGTGTCGAGGATGATGTAGGTGTAGGCTCGTGTTGTAACTCGGGATTGCTGATAAATTCGGGTGGCATCTGTATCGCTCGCAGGAGTTTGGCAAAGTGAGATCGTCTGATGGGTTTCTCGCGTTTTCTAGCCCGCATGGCATCGTTAACAAGATCAACGATATTGGAATTTAAATTCTTCTGCCGTCTATGGAAACAACACCGTTACGATCGCATGTCATTTTTTTACCAACGGCGCTGCGATGCAAATTGCGAAGCAACAATATTGCTTTAGATTAACATTTTTTTGGTACGCTATCGATAATAAGTGTGTCATTGAGTCGAGACTTAACTTCGTTCATTAAAACGTCGTCGGATTTATTCTCGTGACTATCGAGTATTGCTATTTTTCGTTTTGATGAAATATTCGATACTGCATTATCGTACTCGACCATGTGAAGATAACGCTGTAAAACCTGCTGGTACGCTATCCATTTCTCTCTCTCGCTCTTGTACGAGTGAGAGTTTAGAATTTCACTCAGCTCAGAGTCGAGGCGCGATAATTGCGTACCGGTAGTCTATATGGAGGGCAACAGGTCTTCACTAGCAGTAGTGGTAGTAGTAGCAGCAGTAGTGGCGAGTCGAGCGAGACGATGTATGTTATCATGAGGAATAAGTACCATCTTTCTGGCATATTCCATGGCTCGTGTAGGCCAAGACAGGCACAAGAAGCAACTTGAGAAATCCGACACAGTGCTCGACGATGATCTTCCTCTTACCGCTCTAATTTCTCTTTTCGGCGGCAAGTCGTCGAAGAATTGTCGCATCCCTCCGAAGATGATTCTTTTGCACTTTGTTCAGACCCACGTTTCCCTGTAAATCGTTTAGAGCACACTCGCATATACAGCGTACGAGTGCTACATCTGCTTTGCGCAAAATTGCACGTCGTTGCTCTTGCTTCAGATAACACAGCGCTTGCAATATAATTCTTTGCTTTTTATCGAGAGGTCCGCGCAACGCCATTACAAGCGCATTACTGGTACATCGCGCGTCGCATCGCGAACCTTTATTGCTTTTTGAGGCACGTAAACGTAATGGTATTGGTCATCGGGCGATATACAGGCGCGCAATCGACAATAATCAGGCGTTGATTGTTTCAAGTCGAATAATAGATAGCCGTGCGGTGCAGCTGTTGCATCGATACATACCTCCTGCAAAAATCTCGGAGTCTCGGGACATACCTGGCGTGCTAGATGTTGAATTTGCGCGCGATCTCGCGGATTTTTGAAGACAACGATATAATTAGCGTTTAAGGAGATATCGCGCTGCCCGTGAACCTGATGGAAGAGATTTTGCGTGATGAAGATGACACTAAGATTTTTATGATGGCTACCTTTGGTGAAAAGATTGACTACGGTATTGTTCGATGCCTCGCGCATTAGATCGTCAATGACCACAAGTTTAGGTCTTGTATCATTCGAGTAGTCTGCTGCTTGCGGTAAACCCTCGCGAAATTCGATTTTATCACCGTACTCTGAATACCCGGACTGCCACTCTGAGTAATAAAAAAGTATACGCTCGAACGGGACGTCCGTCAGGTCACGCATGTATTTAAAGAATTTTTTTACAAAATATGTTTTATGACAACCCGTAGAACTGCTTATCACGGTTGTCCATGGATGTTTCCAACGTGTATCCATATCGATGAGTGTCTATCAAAATCAATCAGCTGACTCTTAAATAAGCTTATACCGCAACGGCTGCGGCGGCGGGGGCGGCGACACCGCAACATCAGCTATTTTCGCGGCCTTAACGAGCTGATAAGGCGCGGCGCGCCTGCACTAGCTGATGGGGCACGGACCCGCGGTATAAACTGGTATTTACACCGTATGTAAATTAAATAACGATAGTTTTTATATTTCTCACAAATAAAGCAATATTTTTATTTCACTATGCACACATCTCTATGTGCAAATTTTACGAATCATCAAATTCTAAACGGCAATATTATATCCACGTATGTAGCACGAGAAAGTCAGAACAAAAGGAAACACTCGATAAGATAGACGGGACAAAAGGAATCAACGATGAGAAAGTCAGATCAAAAGGGAACGGTAGAGAGATAGCAGCTACTGCTACGAATAGCAGCACAAAAAGAACGAGCCGACAACGGTTTTATACATAATAAATCAATTTTTTTTTTTAACGTATTGTACACAGTAAATATGGTACATATAATTACACAAAAAGATTATTTTAAAATATCGCGAATTCAACCGTAAAACTATATACTTTTTTGCGTTATACTAATTAGCGTATTTCACAATAGCCGTACGGTACAGTAGAGTACATCCCGTACCGCTTTCGCTTCGTGTTAACAGGTTTGCATGATTTCGTTTCTTTACGCGTTACTACATGATGAAATTCCCTGCATCGAATAGCGTCGAATTAAAAAATAATAGGTACGCTCCTTGCTCCTGTCACGAAAGATCGTAATGCGTTATAATTTACGTGACGGTTATTCGCAAAGTTTAGCGTGATACCCTTTACTTTACATTTTTCAATAATCGTACCGTCGGGTTTACGAACAAGGTATGCGTAAAATTGTGGTCCTCCCGAAACGAACGAAGTTATATAACTACCAGGCCCTATTCGCTTAATTCATCGGTAAGATCTCCTAGAAATTGACCGGTTGGCGGCTCATACTCGTTACCACCGGTGCGACTCACGTCAATACAGGAATCCGTATCGCAGTACAATATTCGTCGCCCGAGCCCCTCAAGATAACTGTATAGTTTTAGGCGTGCCTGTGCCGTCGTGTATGCTGCAATCACGGCATTTGATGTCGGGGATGGTTGGAAAGCATCGCGGTTGCTAACATAGTTTACATACATAATCCTGTGATTAACCGGTAGTATTCCCGTCCCCTCAATCTCTGGACTCGTTAGTAAATTCATTAGCTCCGCGCGCGTGAAAACGATAACGGTTTTCGTGAGATTATCTTGTTGACCAAACTTTTCCCAGAATGAATTAAAAGCCAATTTTGCGAGTGAACGTAAACCCGGATTTGGCCGCAAAGCACTTCGCTCGAGATATACCCCCTCAGACTCCTTGTACAATGCTATAAAATGCTCTATTGTTTCCTCGTCATCGTCACACTCTGTTGGCGGTCCACTCGCCTCCGGTTTTAATTTTACGAATGTATCGATGTACTCGGCAAAATGACCGCCTCGTCGCGTTGTCGAGTCATACTGCCTAACAACGTATTGCCAAATTTCATATATACACGTCACCTTATATCGGAGCGACGCTGCTTTTCTCAGTTCGTCCACTACCCATGTGCCGTCAAACGCTCGCTCGGTCGTGTCATCGTGTGTACAACCCTCAGATGTGTCCATATCTGTACAGCACGTTCTACACAGGGGGAACAGTAGTTTCCCATGCATGCGAACAGGCAGTACGGGGATATACAAATCGCGCGGTGCCACCACGGTACACTTCACGAGACCCTTGACGACACTTAGATCGTTTTCAAGTCCTATGAGTTCTCGACACTCGTCACCTACATACAATTTCGGGTGTCCGACGGGATATTTTCCATTCTTACACACCCATGGATACAGCGAGCAAACATCTACATAGCGTATCTGCTCCCCATTCGCGACGTCGTACGAGCTTACAAAATTTTCCGTTCGACTGCCAAAGAATGCATTGCGTGGTTCGAGAGGCGCCTGCTTGACCATGGCGGGATTTTTCACGTATAACGACATTTCCTCGTTATTCTCGAGTAATCGGTCAAAATCGCATTCCCATATTTTGGTTAGAGTGTACCCTTTCGATCTGATTCACCCGGAAATAAGAACGGTACGCTCGTATCGCTCATCCATTGTGTCGCCGAATTTACTTCGAGCATCTCTATTCACGCGATAACATCGCGGACAACCATGCCAAAAGCAGCCGTGAAATTGAAGAACGTGATGGACCCCCGTATCCACGTAGTATCCGTCGACAGCCGGTAGGCCGGTCGGAGGGCGGTACTCTCTCGTGCGTCCAGCATGAGCGATAACGCAGTTGCGCTCACACCCGAGCCATACGAGCTATACGACGGCCTTGCGCGACTGCTTATCGCCCCAGCGATACCCCCCTGGTGGTAACACCGCAATGCGATCTTTCTGTAGAAAGTTCTTTCGAAATACTCTCATACATGCTGATGCTATCGTGCATGCCTCTGTAAAGGGGCACACGCTCCCGCAACGTATGAGTAACTCTCGAAAAGCTAAACATGCTCGTCTCAAAACCGTAACATCTGTGCGACAATATTGCACAAATTGCGTCGCAAAATCAAATTTAAAATCTACGCGACTCGATTCTTCTTCATACCATTTTAAAAATCGCTCGCGATCCGCTGAGAACATGGTATCGGGTGAATAAAAATGCATAGCCGGCAGAGGACCTGAGTAATTCTGATATTCCGGTGTGTTGAATAAATGGGGAAATGTACCTTTTGCCACCTCATCAGCGAAACCAAAGGTCTTAGGTAAAGCGCTAAGAGCCATGGGTAAATAGTTTATACTATCGAGAAAAACGACATCGCCAATTTTCATCGAGACAATCTTCGTACCATTCATAATCAGAGAGGGCAGCTGTGTTTTTTGCACTTCGATTAAATACCGCAGAAGAAATTGTGCGTCGAAACCTCTAGCATTATGGGCAATGCAGATGGTCTTTTTAAATTTTTGCGATAATGCCAATTTTTCGAGCTCCCCAACAGGATTATCGATAAACACGAATTCACGTTTACCACAGTCAGCACAATCGGTCTCTATATCTGTGATATCCAGACATGTTATACATACGCATTGTGTAACACAAAAATTCGGCTCGTGAATTCGTGTCGATTTATCATCATGCAATTGTTTGCGTTGTTGCGCCTCAAAATCGTAAAATAAAAATGTCGTGGAAGACTTGTCTTTTTTCTTCTCCTTTTGTGCCTCTGGTTTCTTAAGAGGTGTTATAATACACGCATGCGTAGTCGGTCGCGTTTGCTTGTATGTAATACAAAACGATATACCACATACATGCATCTGTTTATCTGTGGTTTTAATCATATGCGAGCAGCCTCTACAGATTTTCAATGCGTTACAGACGCCGTACCATCTATATTTACGAGACATGATACCCGCGGAGCCCTCACCCTTGTGATGAGCGAGGCAAAAAGCACCAAAGAACGAACGATTACAGTCTGCGCAATACTCAGGCTGAGAGTCTCTATTGCCGTTGCAATAAGCGGATTTTTATCGAGCACATTGATAGCTACAGCGATGCTCGAGTACATAATATACTTGGAATTACATTGTGCGCAGAACCCCCGACTACCTAGCGCACCAGCGAGATTTAATATTGGCTGGTAGTGATGAGAACGCTCGTAATAGAGAATAAAGAGTGTATGATTAATTTTACCTGTTGCAGTGAGTACGTATTTTCGCCCATCGTACAGAGCCGGAACGCGTTTTCCGAAGGTGAGAAATTAATAAACAACAATCGCTATACCCTTGTGAACCAAGGACTCCTGAAAAAGCTGAATTTCGCGCGCACGGACCCTCTAGACGGTGTCGTTAACCCTGCATTACGCGTGAGCTCTATCGCTGCTGTATATTGCGCACCTCGAAGCCCGTTCCGAATTTGACACCATCATCTGTGTAGCTCGCCCGTACGTATTTGACCGCGTTCGGCATGCGCTCGGGCTGTGACAAGGGATCGTTGTAGACACAAATTATCGCGATTACTTATGCGTAAAGTTGACTTTTTTGCTATAGACTCGTGTGTAAGCCTAGTGCCTACATCGGCTCCTTCGACGCCTCGTACTATATATGTCGTCATTCTACATGTACCAGCATCTATTCGAAATTTGCGCGCACTCTGAGCTACACTATTAATTAGTCGCCATATATCGTCAGGAACGATGTCACGAGCTGGTCGAAATGATAACCATACAGGTCCTTGCGCGAAAGACGGTACGCTCAGAGTCATACCCACATAATCATGTCTTTCGCACGATTCTGTAAGGCGTGTGAGAACATCTCGTACACTGCCCTCGAACTATGTCAGATGATCGAAATCGTCCGGTGGCTGACGAAAATAAAAATCTGTCTCTCGACCCTGCATCCTAAAGCGTGGAAAATATCGTCTCTGCTCATTGTCGATACCGAAACGTTCACCAGGAGGCAAAATATCACCACCCCGTGCAGCAGTCCTTCCATCGCCAGTCTGTCCACCTACAAGCATAATTAAACCATTTATTAGAATTTTTATTTAATTTATTTAAAATTTTTGTTTGTCGCTAGCTATATAAAGGGTGGTTAAATTTTAAGGGCCGATGTTGATTTTGAATAAAACACAAATTATTTAGGAAATTATTGTCAATTCTTTTTATTATGATAATATGGTATGGTTCAATTATGTATGGAACAAAATGTCGGCCAAATGGCCGCCGCGACCTCGGCGGCACACCTCCATCCGATGGTCCAAATTTTCGATGACGCTTAGGCATAATTGAGGTTCTATGCCGTTAATGTGCCGAATTATCTCATCCTTTAGCTCTTGAATTGTTGCTGGCTTATCGACGTACACCTTTTCTTTCAAATAACCCCAAAGAAAGAAGTCCAACGGTATCAAATCACATGATCTTGGCGGCCAATTGACATCGCCACCACGTGAGATAACACGGCCATTGAATTTGTCGCGCAAAAGAGCCATTGTTTCGTTAGCTGTGTGGCAAGTGGCACCGTCCTGTTGAAACCACATATCGCCCACATCCATATCTTCCAATTCGGGCCATAAAAAGTTCGTTATCATCTCACAATAGCGAACACCATTCACAGTAACTGCCTGACCGGCCTCATTTTGGAAAAAATACGCCCCGATGATGCCGCCAGCCCATAAACCGCACCAAACAGTCACTCTTTGTGGGTGCATTGGTTTTTCGACAATCACTCTTGGATTATGATTCGCCCAAATGCGGCAATTCTGCTTATTGACGAATCCACTGCGGTGAAAATGTGCCTCATCACTGAAGATGATTTTCTTTGAAAATTGATCATCCACTGTTGCCATCTCTTGCCACCATTCTGACCATTGACGACGTTTGGAATGGTCAAGAGGCTTTAGTTCTTGAGTCAATTGCACTTTATAAGCGTGTAAATGCAAGTCTTTATGCATAATGTTCATCAACGACGAGCGTGAGAGGTGCAATTGTTGGGCACGACGACGAGTTGAGGTGGACGGCTCTTCAGCCACACTATCGCGAACAGCAGCAATATTTTCTGCAGTACGAGCTGTACGAGCATGCACTGGTGTTTTAATATCTCCTACAGACCCGGTTTGCTCAAATTTTTGCACGATTTTTCCGATTGTACGCACATTTGGACGATTAAATTGACCGAAAAAATCACGAAGTGCACGATATGCATTTTGATTTGAACGCCCATTTTCATAATAAGCCTGAATAACTTTAACGCGTTGCTCGATTGTGTATCTTTCCATGGTTCAAATTGAGTTAGTCTGAAATTGAGAAATGTCAAATGAAATGCAGAAAAAAACTTGACGTTTAGGTGTGGTTCACATTTAACATCGGCCCTTAAAATTTAACCACCCTTTACTATGTATATAATTCGTATAACGTAAGAATTACAAACTTATATTTGCTTCTAGTCCTCGAATCCGTCGACTGCACCCGGGAGCCGCCGACGCATTTCGTGAACCAACTCGATTGTCGGCGGTCTCGGCACAGTGAATCGTGCAAATCGAAAAACGTTTGGGTCCGACTCGTACCCTGTTTTTTTATTTTACTATTATTATCCGCGTCATTTTTTAATTTTTGTCAGCGTAGTTGTATTATTAAAAGCTTACCTGAACCTACCGGGTCTTCTTCCTCCTCCTCCTCCTCCTACTCCTTCTCCTCCTCCTCCTCCTCCTCCTCCTTCTCCTCCTCCTCTTCTTCTTCTTCTTCTTCCTCGTTATCTGTATTGCTGTTGGTATCATCGTTTGAACTGTATTGTCGCGATGGACCTGCGACGGCTTCATCTGGTTCTCTCGCGGGGCCTGCCATGAAAAGACCGTTTGTTGGTTTATAGCCGTAGAATGGCTGGGTAAAATTTATCCAACGATTCCCTGCGGAGCTGTCGCCATCGTTGTCCCTGCTATGATCATCTGAATCGGTTCTACCCTCCTCATCGAAATCATAGGTGTTGGATCCCATTTCTTCGTCTTCATACCGTCGAACTATATAAAAATCTCATTAAATAAAGGAAATAAAATAAAAGTAATTAACGCTGTACACTACTTACGTCTTTCATTGAGTATAGGCTGCAGAGCAAGCTCGTTCAGCCAACCGCGTCGACGAATAACGCGCACCACCGAATCAATAATTATTTGATTATCAAACAATCCAATATTAGACGCGTCAACTAAATCGCGCTGATGACACTCGCACAGCATACCGTGAATTTTACGAACAACCGCCTGTGTCCGAAGTTCCCATAGGGTGATCTGTAAATTTCTTCTCCCCCACGGCGAACGCAACGACGGTCTACGCTTCAATATAAACTCTATCAATTTTCTTATCAATGAGCGTTTACCGCTCTGACCATGTTTGTGCTGTTAAAGTAGTAGTAGTAGTAGTAGTAATCACAGTAAATCAGACAATTAACTAGTGCATTTTCAAAGAAGCTCACTTTTATACATATTCCTTTAACATGCTCTCTCTCTCTCTGTCTCTCTCTCTCTCTCTCTCTCTCTCTCTCTCTCTCTCTCTCTCTCTCTCTCTCTCTCTCCCTCTCTCTCTCTGCATATACTGCAGCGATGTAATGAATACGACTAACCAAGAAGATGGCCGCACGCGATCACTTTACAAAAGCAAGACCTAGGGAGTTTAGAAGAAAGAAAGAAGACGGAGCGCACGTCTTTATTTCATTAACACAGCAGATCATGGAATACGTGCCAATGCCGATTAGCAGCAAAGGAAATCTTAGGAATCAATTTTGCGAAAACTATCAAACCTACAGTGCCGGGGTTTTTGACGCATAATAAGACATGTTTCAACTAACAACACAAATTTTTATGAAATACTTTATTGAAATCTATACAAGTTATGCGCTGTTATGCAGGTCGTAGCGTGAGACACTCGTCCAATCGGGCGCACAGGCTGTGGTGGTTCTAGTTGTCTGAAACAGAAGAACAAATTTTTTTAAAAATCTATATGAATGTAGTTATCGTCGGAACTAAAACTAAGTAAGTACGAAATTTTTTAACGGAATCGCAGCTGTTTGAAAATTAAGGTTTAATTTTCCCGAAAAATTGTCAACTAAAACATGAGAGCAGGGCTAAAATATTCAAGCTATCGGTATCATTCTAGTTCAGACTATACGTGAAGGTTCCCTCGAAATGTGTGCCAAACTAGAAGTCAATCGGTCTAATAGTTTTTGAGAAAAACGTGCGCCAGACTTGAAAAATGTCATTTCGAGAAAAACGCGTTTAAAGTTTGCCATGCATTTAGCACTTATACGGCTGAACATTCGGTGGATAACAACTGATTTGAGTAACTTACTCTCAATCAGCTATACCGGGAAAGAATATCAAGCCGTACTCGCTTCTCTTTAGGCGGTCAGCGCCTCTTTAGATGCGGTAGACGCCCGTCTGTTAGACCGTTGTAAAGGGTGGTTAAATTTCAAGGGCTGATGTTGAATGGGAACCACACCTAAACGTCAAGTTTTTTTCTGCATTTCATTTGACATTTCTCAATTTCAGACTAACTCAATTTGAACCATGGAAAGATACACAATCGAGTAATGCGTTAAAGTTATTCAGGCTTATTATGAAAATAGGCGTTCAAATCAAAATGCATATCGTGCACTTCGTGATTTTTTCGGTCAATTTAATCGTCCAAATGTGCGTACAATCGGAAAAATCGTGCAAAAATTTGAGCAAACTGGGTCTGTAGGAGATATTAAAACGCCAGTGCATGCTCGTACAGCTCGTACTGCAGAAAATATTGCTGCTGTTCGCGATAGTGTGGCTGAAGAGCCGTCCACCTCAACTCGTGGTCGTGCCCAACAATTGCACCTCTCACGCTCGTCGTTGATGAACATTATGCATAAAGACTTGCATTTACACGCTTATAAGGTGCAATTGACTCAAGAACTAAAGCCTCTTGACCATTCCAAACGTCGTCAATGGTCAGAATGGCGGCAAGAAATGGCAACAGTGGATGATTAATTTTCGAAGAAAATCATCATGAGGCACATTTTCACCTCAGTGGATTCGTCAATAAGCAGAATTGCCGCATTTGGGCGAATCATAATCCAAGAGTGATTGTCGAAAAACCAATGCACCCACGAAGAGTGACTGTTCCATACATAATTGAACCATACCATATTATCATAATAAAAAGAATTGACAATAATTTCCTAAATAATTTGTGTTTTATTCAAAATCAACATCGGCCCTTAAAATTTAACCACCCTCTATAATAAGAGCGAAGGAGAGAAAATAGTAAATAGAGTTGATCCGCTATATCGAAGGAGTGAGTGCGAGGAGGAATAGCCAGTGGTGCGGTATACTTGCGCATCGAATATATAGTGATAGCGTGACACCGGAATAAAACAGACTTCCGAGAAATACTAAGAATTCGTGCATCGGAAATAGTGTAATAAATTGCGGAGATAATCGCTAGAATAACGTGCGTAGAAAGATCATTACGAAAAATTTAAATGAACAAAATTAATAAGTGACGTTTTTTTCTGTGGAAACTGATTTCTTTCATTAAAGCATCACTATCAACCATCATGCAGTCTAACAAGGAAAGGTACTTTGGTGTCCCCCTCCGATTTTAATGCAACTCACGTATGTTGTAGAGCATCGAAAACTAAAAAACACGTATTTTTTTTTATCGGCGGAAAAACATTTTTAAGGGGTGAAATCGCCCTTAAAAAATAGCATGTCGAGGGGTGATTTGGCAGTTTCACCTGGAAGGCGTCAACCGATTTTAATAAAACAAAAACCAAAATACTCCTCATTGAAGACAATAAAAATTCCACGTGGAGTTGAAGAAAAAAATTCATTTTTAGGGGTGAAACTGCATAATCACCCCTATTTTTGAAGGGCGATTTCACTCCTTAAAAATGTTTTTCCGCCGATAAAAAAAAATACGTGTCTTTTAGTTTTCGATGCTCTACAACATACGTGAGTTGCATTAAAATCGGAGGGGGACACCAAAGTACCTTTCCTCGTAAGTTAATTAGTTATGTGTCGAGCCCAAAATCCCACGATAAATAAAAAAATATATGTGAACGAAAAATTACCGTTACATTTTGGCGCCCAACGTGGGGCTCGACACAGCTAAGAAGGACTGCGGTGATGAGGTAGGACGCGTATCAGAATAAATAAACTTGGTGAGATTAAAGGATGGATACAGGCGACAAAGCGAATTGCTCAACTGAGTTGGAGAAGTTGCGTATGATGGAGAGCTTGGAGGAACAGCATCGGCAGGAGGGGGATGCTGAGGGTGGCGAAGCTTATATATGGGAATCAACAACAGCTGAGCACCTGTGGAATGATCGCCGGCAAGTCGATCGGAGAAATATACAGCGTTTGTCGGAAGTTACACCATTTGAAGAGAACGAAGTTACTGCAGAAGGGATAGAAAATAACCGGATAGATAGTGAGGACGGCAGTATAGCAATGCCTGCTGACAGAACTACGACTGTGTTACCAAATCCTGTGGAGGTGGGCCAGATTGTCCAGATTCTCCAGAGGATGGAAGAGAAGATCGATAAGAAGCACGATGAGATAGTGAAAACGCAGCAGGAGATAAGAGACGAATGTATAGGTAGAATAATAAGCCTGAAGGAATCCACGAAGGAGGAATTCATTGGAGAGATTGCAGCAGTCGAGAGCCGGACGGACCGGAAGATAAAGCAAGCACAGGAAAGGATACAAGAGGAGCAGAATACAACCAATAAATACATACAACGACAGGTCGCTAGTCAGAGGTTGACAGCGGAAAAGCTGGAGAGGAGAACTTTAGAAATAATGGCCGAAATCAGGGCGACACAAGAAGTCACCGAGGACCACACTAAAAGAATTGAAAAACTAGAAGAGACAACACGGAGAAACAACACGTCTATGAGCTTCGGGCAAACTGTTGGAGGAGGTTTGAATGTCACACGATTATATACGACAGCTCAGAAATCACCTACATATAATGGAGACGGAAAAGAGAGACCGATGCGATTCTTAAAAAAATTTCGAGAGTTTTGTATCGCAGGGGGAATCGAAGACACTGAAATTCGGCATGCTATCGGAACGGCATTGAAAGGAGTGGCGAACGACTGGTGGCTCGTGGTGGAGAGAGCGGTGCACGACCTCCAGACTTTCGAAGAGAAATTGCGTGCAAGATATTGGGCTCGTGACATGCAGGACAAAGTTAAGAAGAATTTGGAACTCGGATCTTTTTATACTGAAGGTCAGGCGTTGACACGCGCCGAATATGCAACTCGTGTTATCGGTAACGCGCGGGACTTAAGCGAAAAATTGAGTGACGAAGATATCATACGTCGGCTCGGAAAACATTTTGACGAAGAGGTGCGGAGTGCTGTCAGAGTCCGCCAGATCTGTGATATTGATGAGTTCTTGGAACTTCTAGAAAGCACGGACGTGGCAGGCCCACTGGATTACAGGAAAGTAACAGGTCGTACAGGGGTATTTTCGACAGGAAAATCGGGAAAATGCACCAAATAATGGCGGCAATGGTGGTCCATGGTCGCCAGGACGTCAAAGTGGTCGGGGGTATAGACCACCATGGCAGAATAACGGGTCATGGCAACCATCGAGACCGGCTTGGCAAGAAAACCGCTCAGAAGGTTTTCCGAGGCCGGAAAATAACAGACCAACTGGACCTGAGATGCAGAGACAGGAGCAGCAGCCGAACGAACAGGTAAATAGCATAAATCGTGGGGCACAGGGTCCGTTTGTAGCACACACGATCCCGAGAGAACCGGTACCGGAATGCTCGAGAGCGGGAAACAGCAATTCGGGAAACGCATAAGCGTTGCGCCCGAGGAAGAGAGAAAGATAAACAATAACTTAGAGGGACGGAGCGCAACGCTGAAGGATGAAAGAAAAAGCATCAGACAGAAGATGAACGCGAGGAAAAGAGAGAAGAAAAGAGTGAAGAACCTACAAAAAAAAGAAGAACGATGCAGGAGTAACAAACAGGCGGTGCAGAAGGTGGTAGAGGAGGACACCGAACGGCGAGGGCAGGCTGAGTCCGTGGAAAGCCGAGTTCAGGAAGACGGTAAAGGCTCATGTGATGATAAAGAAAATATGTGGCCTTAAAACGTTGCCAGAATTCAGATAGTACCAGATATCAGAGGGCCAGCACCGAGGGTGGTCGACGAGGAAGAGGAAAAGCAGGCGACGTGTTCAACGCTCATGGAAAATCCACGCGAGTATTTATACGAAGAGGTGGAGAGTAGCCCGAGGAAGTGGTACGACGAGACTCATCCGAGGTGTCCGGAGATACCAGTGGGGATTGCTGGAATCTCAGAGCTGAGTCTCATCGATAGTGGAAGTGAGGTATCGTGTGTCTCAGGGGAATTTTTTCGAAAAAATGAAGAAATTTTTAAAAACTGCCCTGTTCTGCCAGTAACATCAACGCAGGTGCTCGGAGCATTTGGTGGGGAAACCGAACGCATCAAGAAGCAGATTATGGTCGAGGTAAAGGCATACGGATCGACTGGAACCTTACAAATGCTGGTGGTGCCAAAATTAGTTAGGCCTGTATTAGTTGGTATAGACGGGATGCTGGTGTTGAAGATATCAATAGACTCTCAAAATAAAATTTTAGCAGTTGACGATAAGGTAATTGCGGAATTAAAGGATGGAATTTGGCGACATATAAATCCGAAAAATGTGCATTCGTTTGAGATAAATAAGATGAGTACCACAGTCGACATGAAGAATAATCCTGAGGACGGAGAGAATATTAGCTTGACAGAAGAGGAGTTCGAGGATAAGATGGAGGAATGCCAGGATCTAGGATTAAAGATAAGACAAGGATTTAAAAGGATTGTGGGAGAAAGAAGAGAGATTTTCGACAAGGTACCAGGAAAAATGATTGCATATGAGCGCCGGCTATTACTGAAGGATCCAAAGCCGTATTTCCACCGTTCATATCCTGTCTCATTGCTACAACGAGAGAGGGTACAGAGGGAGATTGAGAGAATGCTCGAGATAGGGATTATACAAAAATCGGAAAGTGTCTATATAAATCCCCTGATGCCGGTCACGAAGAGCGATAATTCCGTCCGCCTCTGTCTGGATGCACGGGAATTGAACAATTATTTAATTAATGATTATAATAACGCTCCACTAATCGAGGAGATTTTCCAACGGTGTGGGGGAAAATCTGTGATGTCCACGCTAGATTTAACTAGCAGTTTCTGGCAAATTCCCCTCCACCCGGAATCGCGGAAATACACAGCGTTTAAACATAACGGGAAATGTTATGAATTTACAGTTACGCCATTCGGTTTAAAGACCAGTACAGCTAGTTTAATAAGGGCTCTTGACGTGGTCCTGCAGGGTCTGGATTTCGTCGATGATTTATTAGTGATGTCGACGTCGCATGAAGAGCATCTGGATCACCTAAAAGAACTATTTGAGAGATTTCAACACCACAGGATGACATTAAAATTCAGTAAGTCACATTTTTTCCGGAAGGAAGTAACCTTCCTCGGACATATCCTCACGACGGAGGGTTTGAAACCTGACCCAGAGAAAATAAGGGCAATTCACGAATATCCTCGACCTCACACCATTAAACAATTAAGAGGTTTCTTGGGATTAATTAATTTCTATACAAAATTCACGAATCGACATGCGCACGAGACTACGCCGTTAGTAAATCTTCTGAAAAAAGAGGTTCGTTGGAGATTGGACGAGGCCATGGAGGAAGCATTTAAAAACGTTAAAAATTTATTCTGCGAAGAGGTCGTACTGAGATTTCCAGATACGCGGAAGCCATACACGCTCACCACGGATGCGAGTGGATACGCGCTCGGAGCAATCCTCGCTCAAGAGGATGTGAATGGAGAAACAAGAGTGGTGACGTTTGCGAGTAGGACACTAAAAGGGGCTGAAATAGGGTACATGACTACGGAGAAAGAATTACTCGCTATTGTATGGGCATTACAAAAATTCCGAACATATTTAAAGGGTGCACAGATATTTGTCAAAACGGACCATAAGGCTTTGATCTTCCTGAAAACGTGTCGATTCACAGCAGGAAGGCTGATGAGATGGGCTTTGGCCATTCAGGACTACGATGTACAAGTAGAGCATGTCTCGGGAAAAACTAATGTGGTGGCGGATGCGTTAAGCCGTGTGAGAGAGGACGAGAATCTGTGTTCAACCGATAGCGAAGAAGTTGTAGTGGTGGCAGGGTTGTTGGCTGAAAGGATTTCACGTGAGCTAGCTAAAAAACTGAAGAACATAAAAGAGATCCAGAGGGAGCAAGAAGACTTAAAAATCATTATGGATTTTCTGGGCGAAAAGAAGCAAGGAGAAGAGGAGCAAAAATTTCGTCTAGAAAAAGGAATTCTACAAAAGAAATCGAAAACCGGAATTTGGCGGGTTATAATACCAAAGAGCATGATTGGAGATATAATTAAGGCGTGCCACGCCATGTATGGCCACCTCGGTGCAGGAAAATGTGTACGGATGTTGGAGGAAGATTTTACGTATCCGCATCTGGCGAAAGCGGCTAGGAGTATTCTCGCGACGTGTGACGTATGTCAGAAGAATAAGATTGCCGTCCAGACGAGTTTCGCCGCAATGCAAACCATAGTACCGGAGAGACCGGGGGATTTGGTCTCCATAGATTTCTATGGACCGTTGCCCACATCAGTAGGTGGAGTAAAGCACATTTTGGTGACCTTGGACGCTTTCAGCAAGTTCGTCATCCTTTACCCCATGAAAAAAGCGAACACCGCAACAGTAATTAAACGAATATTTGAGGATTATATTCCGAAGTATGGAAAGCCGCGGAGGATACAATTTGATCACGGGACTCAGTTTACTGCGAAAAACTGGTTACAGAAGCTCAAGGACGAGGGTATCACGGCTGTATTTTCATCGATACGTCATCCCCAAGGAAATATCGTCGAGCGTGTAAACCGGGAACTTAGGAGGTTTTTCCGAGTTTTCCTCACGAATAACCATGCAGGCTGGTTTAAATGGGTGAGCGTCATAGAAGATTGCATTAACGAGAGTTACCACGAGACCACCGAGTATACACCAATGGAACGGCAGTGCGGGAAGAAGCCTCAACGGGTCTGGAATAAACAGATGGGCATAGTGTGAGAGGGAGAGGATAAAATAACCTACGAGATGAAAATTGAGATTGTAAAAGGAAGGATAGCGACGAAAGGCCGGCGTCGGGCGGAGAGATTTAATGCTACCCATAGATTAACAAATTATGAGATAGGCGATTTAGTTTTAGTAAAAGCGTTAAACGTCTCAGACCCGCTGAAACAAGTAACGTCGAAATTTATGCCTCTGTACGAGGGGCCATATGGAATTAAGAAATGCGTAGGTTTAGCAACTTATTTACTTGTAGATTTAAGGAATAAGATAGAGAGAGGCAAATTCCACGCCAGTATGTTTAAGAAGTATCAGACAGAGACAGACAGGACAGAGAAAGAAGAAGAGAGTACGACGGCTACGACGAGCAAGGAAAGAAGTGAGACAACAGGAAGGTCGAGTACTCGAAATGAAAACAACGAGGTACAGCGGAGCCACACAGAAGCTACACCAACACGGTAATACGAGGCTATCGAACCTGCTACAGTAAATCGCACGATGGGAATCCTGACGTCACACCGAACGACCGTTCTAGGAAGAATGCTTCAAATTCTAGCGAAGCAGGGCAGGTGAAAGAGGAGAGGTGTCGGGTAGGCCATCTAATTGGCCGAGCCGAACGGCCGAAGGAGAAATAGGCCACCGGAGAAACACCAAGAATTATAATCATAACGAGGGCAGGAGGAAGAATATAAAAGAGGACGGGAGCAGGGGAACGGGTTACTAACTTGCGAAGAAGAAAAGAGCGAACAGTGTCAAGAAAGTAGAAAATGAGCCATTTTATTGAATACGCCGTGGAGTATCTGATGCTGGAGGAGCCGTATTTAGCCGAGATCATCGATGTGAAACATCCCCCGCGGTTTTACATGTGGCTGAAGAAGGACAAAGTGCGGCGACAGGAGTGGCTGGAGCTGGTAAACAAAACCAGCAAACAAAACCCGGAGGTGCACAAGTTGCTAGAAGAAGAGGCGTACGAAGGTCGTGCCGTTTTATATCTTTTGGAGGACGAGGAGGGCACGGAGGAGAACTTATTCTTCAGAGGTACGGTGACCGGTAAAGAGGACGGCAAGTACCGGATATGGTTAGGGGACTTGGCGAGGAGAATTGAGGTGACACTTGAGCAACTGTATACCGTATCTAGGGTGTATCTCGGCGAACCGTATTTTGCGGTGGCAGCAGGGATGAACACCCACGCACCGACCAGGGGTCATTGGACGGAGCTTGCGAGGGAGTTGTTCATACAACTGACGACGCAACAGGTGGTGGACGTATACATCGTAGAGATAGATCCTGTGGTGGAAGCCGTTTGGACGGAGCTGCATGGGTCCAGAGGTCATCGGGGTTATGACGTCGGCCAGGAGCTGATCAGCAGCAAGGAAGCTAAGTGGGTTGAGGAGAACCCGTCATACCATTTCGGACGAGACGGCGGACGACATGGCAAACATTTCCGGAACGAGAGGAGGAGACAGGCACAAGACGCAAGGGCCAACAACATCGGAGCCCCGAGGACTAATACGGCTGCACCGTCACAACGAATGGAGGAGCTTTTACGAGAACTCGAGGCAATGTCGGAGGAGAGTGAGGAAAGCGAAGAGGAGTCGGAAGGCTGGAGCAGCAGCAGCACGACGACTGGCCAATGCTGGAATAAAAATGTACTGATACTGACTGACCCCGACGGAACGGACGATGACGCGGACAGAGAAAACGAAAGCGACGGTTGCTAAATAAAAAAAAGAAGAAAAATGGACATGCCTCGGTGTTGCATTTTATTTTTGTGTAAATTTTTTTTAGTATAAGGTAGAAAGATAAGTAGGATATAAGTCATGCGAGCGTATTCATAGAAACAGATCAAAAGAAGATACATCTAGAATATAACAGGAATATACCTAAAAGAAGTCGAAAGAGGGTGTGGTAAGCATACGATCACATTTTTGTCTATTTTCAAAAAAAAAAAAAAAAAAAAAAAAAGAGATAAAGGAATATAAGGAAATCATATAAGAGATCTTTGGGACAAATTGCGAAGGCAATGTTCCAAGGATCTCGGGGGGATAATGTAACACAGTTACATGCACGAACGCGAGTTTATATTCCCGATCGGCTCAAGGAGCCGATATCATATTTAGTCGAGCGATTATCTTATTATTTCAAACGGCTATAAGAGCCCGATCTATGTTTGGACAATTTGTATAGCGGACGATAGGCCAGCGAACCCGGACCTATCATAAAAACTAGTGTCGTCACGCCTCTGGAATTCGCTCGTCGCCGAAAACAGCAGGTCAGCGACCATCTGGCCTTGCTCGGCGACGAGGGAGAGCCAGGGGGGGGGCGTGACAACGATATCGCATAATCGAGCGAAACGGGACAAATTTAAAAATCGAAGTCTCAAAGGACGTAGGGAGAACCAGGGTGGGGAGACGGCTATAAAAGCGCCTGCACCGGAAGGGAGGTCTCTTACTCGGTAACACGAACCCAACTAAAAGTAATTCGAAGTGCATAAGTCTTAAAAACGATAATCTCAAAAGTAAAGGGAAGGATATTCAGAAGATTAATTAGTCGGTTGTTTGAAAGCGAAGCAGTACTAGAAGTAGTTAAAAATCATCATATAGGATTAATCGCATAGATACCCGCCAAGAATTTAGTGCATAGGAATAAGAAAATAGTGTATGATAAAATAAATTAAAGAGTGCGGACTTTAAACCAATAGGAAGCATAGGAATCGCCTTTCCTGCGAGAGAAAGCAAGAAAGGGCGAAAAGTGTGAGAAGTGTGAGAGAGCAAAGCATTGTAAACAGAGTTGCTACACTCTGTACAAGGAGAGTCTGAGGCGTGTGGTGGTATGTGTGTGGGCAACGAGGAATACCAAGAATTTCGGGTAAAATAAGTAGAAATAATAATAAATATAATCAAGGGAATTCCCTAATTTTTGAAACCGAGAAAATAGAATTAGGAAATGTAGAAGATAGGATAATTGTAATTAAATGAGAATAAGTAGCATTAAATACATAGGATGAATAAGTACGAGTAAACAAATCTCGCATCTGAGAATATAAATGATAAAGTGTGTATGAGCGAAAGCAGTATGAGAGAAAAAGAATTGTAAGTAGAGTTGCTACACTCTATAAAAAGAGCGAATGTGCAGCGAGATAGCGAGGGAAGCAAGATGCTTATGTGACAGGTATGCAGTGGTACCGCTTGATGAGGAGCGAGAATAAGTAAAGGGTGGTTAAATTGTAAGAACCGATGTTGAATGTGAACCACACCTAAACGTCAAGTTTTTTTCTGCATTTCATTTGACATTTCTCAATTCCAGACTAACTCAATTTGAACCATGGAAAGATACACGATCGAGCAACGCGTTAAAGTTATTCAGGCTTATTATGAAAATGGGCGTTCAAATCAAAATGCATATCGTGCACTTCGTGATTTTTTCGGTCAATTTAATCGTCCAAATGTGCGTACAATCGGAAAAATCGTGCAAAAATTTGAGCAAACCGGGTCTGTAGGAGATATTAAAACACCAGTGCATGCTCGTACAGCTCGTACTGCAGAAAATATTGCTGCTGTTCGCGTTAGTGTGGCTGAAGAGCCGTCCACCTCAACTCGTCGTCGTGCCCAACAATTGCACCTCTCACGCTCGTCGTTGATGAACATTATGCATAAAGACTTGCATTTACACGCTTATAAGGTGCAATTGACTCAAGAACTAAAGCCTCTTGACCATTCCAAACGTCGTCAATGGTCAGAATGGTGGCAAGAAATGGCAACAGTGGATGATCAATTTTCGAAGAAAATCATTATGAGGCACATTTTCACCTCAGTGGATTCGTCAATAAGCAGAATTGCCGCATTTGGGCGAATCATAATCCAAGAGTGATTGTCGAAAAACCAATGCACCCACAAAGAGTGACTGTTTGGTGCGGTTTATGGGCTGGCGGCATCATCGGGGCGTATTTTTTCCAAAATGAGGCCGGTCAGGCAGTTACTGTGAATGGTGTTCGCTATTGTGAGATGATAACGAACTTTTTATGGCCCGAATTGGAAGATATGGATGTGGGCGATATGTGGTTTCAACAGGACGGTGCCACTTGCCACACAGCTAACGAAACAATGGCTCTTTTGCGCGACAAATTCAATGGCCGTGTTATCTCACGTGGTGGCGATGTCAATTGGCCGCCAAGATCATGTGATTTGACACCGTTGGACTTCTTTCTTTGGGGTTATTTGAAAGAAAAGGTGTACGTCGATAAGCCAGCAACAATTCAAGAGCTAAAGGATGAGATAATACGGCACATTAACGGCATAGAACCTCAATTATGCCTAAGCGTCATCGAAAATTTGGACCATCGGATGGAGGTGTGCCGCCGAGGTCGCGGCGGCCATTTGGCCGATATTTTGTTCCATACATAATTGAACCATACCATATTATCATAATAAAAAGAATTGACAATAATTTCCTAAATAATTTGTGTTTTATTCAAAATCAACATCGGCCCTTAAAATTTAACCACCCTTTATAATAAGAGCGAAGGAGAGAAAATAGTAAATAGAGTTGATCCGCTATATCGAAGGAGTGAGTGCGAGGAGGAATAGCCAGTGGTGCGGTATACTTGCGCATCGAATGTATAGTGATAGCGTGCCACCGGACCAAAACAGACTTCCGAGAAATACTAAGAATTCGTGCATCGGAAATAGTGTAATAAATTGCGGAGATAATCGCTAGAATAACGTGCGTAGAAAGATCATTACGAAAAATTTAAATGAACAAAATTAATAAGTGACGTTTTTTTCTGTGGAAACTGATTTTTTTCAATAAAGCATCACTATCAACCACCATGCAGTCTAAGTTAATTAGTTATGTGTCGAGCCCAAAATCCGACGATAAATAAAAAAATATATGTGAACGAAAAATTACCGTTACAGAATTAATAATTTATATTAATGATACGGGTAGAGAGTAAAAATGATGCAGCAGAGCACAAAGATAATAAGGCAATTTATTCAACAATATAGATATATTCTGCGATTCTCTTCTTTGGTTGTACAAACTCAACAAATCTTGGCCGTTATTTCTCTAGCTGTACAAGAATAACGCATGCGCGCTCTGCTTGCGCCATCGTGCCCACGCACACATACATACATACATAGCAAGCACTGGTGAATGAACACTGCTTTGCGATCTCTATCTTGCTCAATTTGTAGACCGACGAAACATTTTCCGTTGCCTAACGTGATTTCAAATTCTGCGATTAATTTTTCCATTATTACTTGGAAAATTTCTCCCGCTTTACATGCAATAAGCCCATGGTCTATAAACAACGCAAGATAGACTATTTCTCCTTCATATTTCCCAGTATAGATCCATTTTTCGGAATCAGTTTCTAAGAAGTTAAATTTTCTCAAAAAATTACCAAAGTTTATGTTCCAGCACCGAGGTGTTTGTTTTAAACCATAACCCGACTTGTTCAACCAACACACTACTCCCGCATCACTCGCAGCTGCATGTGAATTTCTTCATCAAGAGTCCCATACAAAAACGCTGTCTTAACGTCGAATTGAATCAGTTCTAAATATTCTTGCGCAACGAGTCCGAGTAGTACACGCAGACAGTCGTACCTCACTACAGGTGCAAATGTCTCCTTGTAGTCGATCCCTTTTCGTTGCTTAAACCCTCTCGCATACAGGCAGGCTTTATACCAGTAATGTTTTCCTGTTGCGTCCCGCATCATTTTAAAAACTCATTTGGAATCAATGTTTTCTTTTCCTTTTCGTCTTGGAACAATTGTCCACGTGTTATTCTTTTCGTGCGCTGCCAATTCCTTGCAAATTGCCTCGCTTCATCTTGATGACTTATTTCTGTTTACCGCATCTCTGAAATTCACTGGAGTTTCGTATTCAGCTAAATATAGCTCATGTAGCTCTAGATCGTATCGTGCAGATCGTCGTATATTTTTTCTGTCCCTCAGCTGACGACATTGCGTCCGTAATTGTCCATCAGCATTTCCTTGACTTTCAGTACCTATAGTATCGGCTGCTGATATTGCTGGTACATTACCGACTGCTGACGATGACGGTATGTTACCAATGGGTGATAACCAATGTCTCGAAGACCCAATTTCTCGAACTGTTTTTGACCGACAGAAACGACTTATTGTTCGGTACGCCGTAGGAGGATGCTGATAGCGAAAAACCATATAAATAGCGTTTTGTCGGGATCGTAGCTTACATAACATTAATTAGGAGTGACCGGTGGGGGCCCTAAATAAATAAATAAATGAATAATAATTTTCAGATAGCCCGAGAGCTATGCACCGGTGATGATAACGCCGCCGATTTCGCGTAGGGTTCAAACTAGACGACCGGGATGACCTGTGACTTTGCTGACCAGGTCATCCCGGTGCTAAATTTGTAAGCTTGGCCGAACAGTGTTCCTCGTCGTCCAGGTGTTCCGCCAGACTATTCTCGAGGTCCAGCTTGACCGAAAGGTATATAATGATAGTTTATAGTGTTTTAATATTTCATACATAACGTGGTGCATTTTAAGTGGTGATACCTTCCGCGAACAACAATACAGGACTATTTATATGGTTTTTCGCTATCAGCGTCCTCCTACGGCGTACCGAACAATCAGTCGTTCCTGTCGGTCAAAAGCAATTCGAGAAATTGAGTCTTCAAGACATTGGTTATCACTCTACCAAGAGAGAGAGAGAGAAAGAGAGAGAGAGAGAGAGAGAGAGAGAGAGAGAGAGAGAGAGAGAGAGAGAGAGAGAGAGAGAGAGAGAGAGAGAGAGAGAGAGAGAGAGAGAGAGAGAGAGAGAGAGAGAGAGAGAGAGAGAGAGAGAGAGAGAGAGAGAGAGAGAGAGAGAGAGAGAGAGAGAGAGAGAGAGAGAGAGAGAGAGAGAGAGAGAGAGAGAGAGATTTATTAGCTTTCTCAGCTATTTTTATCTTACATAAAGTATCTTATAAACTAGTTAACTAATATATTATAATTTTATAACATATTCTTTTAACATACGCTTGAATGTTGTAAGTCTATCACACTGCTTCAGTTCCAACGGCAACGCATTATACATTTTTATCCCTTCGTAAAATATACTTTTTTGCGCACTACTTGTTTTTCGAAATTTCGAAACAGTCTCTGCCTTATGGACATAAACTGCAGTGCGTGCAGCATTCTTTCAATCTTGGTATACCTATCACATTGCAAAATGACTCGCATGGCTCGGTTTTGCGCAACTTGCAGTTTCGTCAGCTGAGTCTCACCTACACCTGCTAGTATCGTAGCACAATACTCAAAGTGTGGTGCTATAATTGATTTATAAACCATGCATCTAGTATAACCCGATATGTCGCTACCAATTCTATTTAAAAAACTGATTTTTTTCCATATTTTTTTTAACATATAATCACAGTGTTCCTCAAATCTGAGCTTACTATCAATAATTACTCCAAGGTATTTGGTACTTTCCACACGTTCTAACATAGTGCCATCTAAACATTTTAGTGTAATATTTTTTCTCAATTCTTTTTTTATACTTCTAATTACCATAAACTTAGTTTTTGCAGCGTTCATTTTTAACTTATTTCTATTCATCCAATTTTCTACTATAGGTAATACCCTGTTTAATTTCTTTTCTACCTCTTCGCTGTTTCCTCCTTTCACATATATTATTGTGTCATCCGCAAACATTTCAATGTTACACTCTTCTGGACAGATTTGCACAATATCATTGATGTATATCGTGAATAGCAAAGGTCCTAATACTGATCCCTGAGGAACCCCATACTTTGTCATAATTCGTTTTGACCACTGATCGTTAAATCTAACTTGTTGTGTTCTGTTACCTAAATATGACCTGTAACGTGGCAGAATATTCGAGCTACGTCCTTCTCGCTCAACGGCTACCAGCACGATCGCTCAGGGCTGCAGGGGATGATTTTCGTATTTTATTTATTCTTTATTTTTATTTTTTTTTGTTGTATTTTTTTTATATATATATAACGCGTTCGATACGACCGAGGGATGGAGAGGGAGTACGAGGGAGAGGAGAGCAATGGGACGACTTCGGGAACTTCGGACCGATATTTTATGTTTTCTTGGTCGGAATATGCCACGTTCCCGACGACGCACCAAAGAGTACGCGGCCTTCCATCCTTAGCGGCCGTCGACTCACGGGAATCTATGTATATGCGAGAGTCATCTGCTGGGCTACGCGCAACGTTGGAATTGTCTATCGCTAAGGAATACATTGTCCAGCTGAGGCGCTAGTCGCGGTCAGCGTGCGACACCGGTTCCCCCAATTAACCGAGTTTAGCGGGTTAAGTGGGGATCATAGGTTACGGGCACACGTGCCGGCAGGACCTCGGGGCTTTTTCCCCGGTGACCGTTGAGCGAATCAGACGTAGCGTACTGTCTATCGGTGTCCCGCTCTATTTTTCGAAGTCCCACAAATTATTATCGAGGCAAGGAACAGAGTGTGGTTCCTCAAGCCAGTATCAGAACGCTAAACGATCAACTTTCGTAACTCGAGGAAAATCAGGAAGACTCCTCCAACATCTTTCGAGGTTTCCCGGATTTCGAGGAACATCGCATCGTCATCGTCCCGGTGAGCTCTCTTCCCTTCTGCGGTCTTTGGCTAATATTTTATTATTTTATTATTATTTATCATCTAACTGGTGTGTTCGAAATTTATTCGAGCTTGGTCACCCCTGCGACTCTGGTACACTGTGTGCAGAGTGTCAATTTGTATTGGGAATCGCGGCGTTTAATAAGAGTAACCTCGAGATCGTGTAACGTATAGAAGCCGGGGAAAAGTCATTATATTAATTAATTGTTTCTGTTGACGAGTAAACCGTGCGCGCGTTAAGCCGTTATCCCGAAGTGCTTTAGAATTGGTTAATTAGTTTGTGTGGGATTGGAACGAAATAGACCGCGTCACGGATTTTGTCGAATTGTGGGCTTTGGAGGTACACGAGTTGGTTTGAGTTTCCTTTCGTTTGAATGTAGAAGGTCGTGCGCGAGTTCGCCCGTCGTCCCGTTGTAATTTGGATGTAAAAGGGACTGGCACGGGGTAGACCGCGTTGCGTATCAGTCAAATTAATCGGCGTTTCTCTGTCTGATTTATTTATTTATTCGTTATTTATTTATCTATTTTGTTTATTTGATTATTTATTTTTTATTATTATATTATGATTGTGTTAACGTTAACCTAGAATCGCGGAGAGCGTAGTCGGCCGTCGTCCCGTATTTTAGACGTGGATTCAAGGGATTCGTACGGTCCGAGGCGTATCTCGCGTAGTTCGATTGTTTGTTACGTTTTATTATATTTCATTCCACGAACTAATTATTGACTGACATTATTATTCTGATGTTAATTATTTTATTATCATTATTATTTTGGTTATTATTTAATTATTAGTCGTCATTTATCCGTTATTTTATAACTTATGAACTGCGGAAGATCCCTGGGTTTATGCCTTTTACATGATATATAAATCTCAGGATTGAAATATAGAGCCGTCGGTAGCTTCGCGTACGTGACCTCCTGACGTCCCGTTGTTATGGTTTTTTCGATGTATGTGGGATTAGCTCGGGATAGGCCGTATCGCGGACTGTGAACAGAGACTACCGAACGTCGAAAATACATCGATAAATATTGTTCGAAATTCGAGGCGAGCGAGACAGGCTATACAGCATCTACAGGGTATGAGAGTGAGAGAGAGAGAACGGGATAACTGCTATCTCCGACTTAAAGATTAAAATTAAGATATCCAACTAGCTTTAGAGAATTGTTATAAAGGAGAGACTAATTTTACGGGACATCTTATTTGAATTCTAAATTGGTGTTTATTGGAAATGAATAACTATTCGCCAGAAATAAAGAAGTTTGTAAGTCCCGTACCTGCTGGGGTTGTTTAAATTATTTACTGTTATTATTTAGTTTGTTTATTTATTATTTATTGAGCCGACTTCGTTCATGGTTCTCGTTTGGCTTATTTATTGACCATATTTTATTTTTGACTAATTAGTGACTTGATAGTCCGAACCACCCACTCTGCCTTGAACAGCTGTAGCTGGCCTGGGTCGAGACTGGTCATCCAACTCGGTATTTTTTCCTTCCGGCGCGAAAGCGCCTGGCGCCCATCTCGAAAGAGAAAATAAAAAGGAAGGAAAAAATAACTTGGACCAGTCATAGGTAACGTGGTGCGTTGAGGCACAAATTTACCGTTACAGACCTTAACCATTCTAGTACCATTCCTCTTATTCCGTATTGATATAATTTATCCAATAGTCTATCCCTATCTACTGTTTCGAATGCCCTTTTTAAATCCAAAAATATTACTCCTACATGGTTTCCTTCACTGACTATCATCTTCCATTCATCAATGACAGTTTGAATTGCTGTCTCACAGGAATGATTTTTCCTAAAACCTGATTGGTGTTCTGTAATAATGTCATTATTTTGTAAATACATTTCAATTTGCTCTTTTACTACTAACTCTAGTACTTTCTCATATATTGGCAATATATTTATTGGTCTGTATTCACTCGCTTTCTTAGGTTTTTCTATTTTGGGAATTGGTATTATTGTGGATGTTTTCCACCCCTCCGGACATGTACCTTTATTTAGTGAATCATTTATTACCTTCAATAATTCTCCCCCTATTGCGTAAAAGCATGCTTTCAATAGTTCACTAGTTATTCCTTCATCTGTTCCTTTTTTACATGGCAAACCCATAACAATTCGTTCTAATTTATATATATCTATCAATTCAAAATTCTCTATTGTATCCCTACTTTTTATAACATAAATAGTTTTCTTACCTTTATTAGTCTCTACACATATAGACTCAATTATATCATCAATACTTTGTATATAATACAAATTAAACTTGTCTGCAAAATTACATTCACCTGTGCTTCGCAATATCTCAAAATCTACATTATTTATTTCTTTTACCCCCGCTTTTTCTCCTTTTAATACTCCTTTTAAAGTTTTCCATAACATTATAGGGTCATTTTTATTACTGTCTATCATAATTTCATAATATTCTTTTTTTTTGTTCCTAATCAATTTCACAACCCTATTTCTTTCAAGTTTAAATTGCAGCCAGTCTTGTTCAATGTCTGTGTGCACCGCTCTAGTATATGCCTCGTCCCTTTTCTTTGTAGCTACCCTTATATCATCAGAATACCATTTTTTTCCTTCCCATATCTTTGGAATTTTAAACTTCCTCTTTGGTGCAACTATATCTAATGCATCTACTATACTTTGAACGAAATTTTCTGCTCTTACGTTCACATCTAATTCATCTCTATACTCTCTTCTTTCTTCTATTGCTTTATAAAACTCACCTATATGAAATTTAGTATAATTTCTACTAATAAATTCTCTGTATTTTTCACCCTCATTGCTTATAATAAGTTCAATATTTATCCAAGAATGATCTGTTATTTTCGGTCTATCATGCACTTTACAATTCACCTTATTATTCGCAAAAACCAAATCTATCAATGTTTTACTATCTTTCGTAACTAGCGTTGGCTTATCAATGTATTGTTTCATGCCTAAATATGACATTTCTGTTCTTAATTTCTTTGTATAAAACGAATCTTTCATTACATCTATATTAAAATCTCCCACCATTATACATTGTCCCTTCACTACCAATAAGTCCACTATATCCGCCAAAAATCGTATAAAGTCACCATCTGACGCACTCGGTGAGTGGTACACAACGGCGATCGTACCTTTGAAAATACTGTCTTTCACTTCTACCGCTACACACCAACAGTTAGATATAAATTTTTTTCTTAATATTACTTCATACTTGATATCGTTTCTTACGTATAATATAACTCCCCCTGTGTTCCTGCTTTCAGAATCACATCTAACGATACAATAACCTGGGACATTCACCTCACTATCTTCGATATCTGGTATCAATCTTGTCTCCGATAACGCCACTATTGCCGGGTTCATCCTCTTCATAACTTGGTGTTGGATTTCTTCCTTGTGTGCCATCATACTTTGAGCGTTTGTGTATACAATTACCTCTTTCCGTGATTGCTACTTGCCAGAATCCCAGCCAATTCTTTTCTTCTCTTCTTCTAATGCTCTGATGTAAGTTGGACATTCCACACTCAGAGCATCATGTTCATCATTTATCTTTAGATTATACGTCTTATTTTTATACATACAATTTATACATCTTCTTCTTGTTGCCGTACATTCACTTGTTTTGTGATCTTCTGCGCACTTACGGCATGTTTCTTGTCGTGTACAATTTTTGGCAATATGGTAGTAACCCCAACACTTGAAGCATCTTCTCACACTGTAGTGGTTGAATACCATACATTTCCTCCATCCTATATTTATTTTTCCTCTTTTTAGAATTAATTCGTGTGTTACTTCATCTACCTCAAGTATTAACGAGCCTTCTTTGCTTTCTCTTCTCGGTTCTTGTAGTTCCTCCACTTCTTTCGTTGCTAATCCTCTTCACCACTCTTATGTAAAATCCTCCTTCTTTCCCATCAATATTATTTTGCTTCTTGATCGTATTTATTAAATCTTCGTCTTCTAGTTTCATTTCTTCTTCATCAACATTTATAATTTTTAACTTTGGCTTTATTTTCTTTGGTTCTATTATCTCGAAGTCTTTGCCTAGCTTTTCACACACTGTGTCTCTCAACTGTTTTATTTCTCTCTCACTCTCGCATCCAAGTATAACAGATCCTTTACCTCCTTTCCTGATTTTTGTTATTCCTACAGCTAGATTCTTTATATCTATCTTCTCTTTTACTATCTTCTTGGTGGTCTCGCTCTCCTGTTCCTTTCTCGGTTTAACGACGAGTATGCTTTCTTTCTTTTCTTTGATTGCCTCACTATAACTTTTTTGTCCTTTTCCTGCCCTCTCAGCGTTTCCTCCATGCATATTCTGTTTTATCTCGTCTAATTCCCGTTTGAAAGCTATGAACTCCTCCCGAATTATTTGTTTTATCATCATCATGATTTCACTTTTGCATGTTACCTCATCCTTAATTTCTTTAACTGTTTTCACCAACCAGTCTATCTTTGTATCCATACTCACTTGCTTGTTACTTCCCGATGTAGTTGCTGTTGAT